>JASPKZ010009353.1:2842500-3375000 GCA_030220185.1 Diploptera punctata | reverse complement strand
GAAATTTATTATGTGAAATGTAATGAACATATAATATCGTGAGACATATTGTATGAAAGGTAAACTCTCAAAGTTTAGTTGTCCACTTCTAAAGTTCCGCGTTCACCCGCAAGATGTCAACAGCAGAGCAGTAAAGGAAAATGGCGTTGACTGGGGATCAGAAGTCTTTCTGTGTGCTTGATTACCATGTAAACAACTCTGTGACTAGTGTTCAACGACATTTCCGTACCAGATACGATAAAGACCCGCCGGATGGGAGATCCATTCGTAAGTGGTACACACAATTTAGGGATTCAGGCTGTATCTGTAAACGAAAATCGACTGGCCGTCCGTCGACGAGTGAAGAGACAGTCGAACGCGTTCGCACATGCTTCGTGCGGAGTCCACAGAAATCCACCTACCGGGGAGCGACAGAACTTCAACTACCACAAAAAACTGTATGGCGGATTCTCCGGAAACGTTTACAGATGAAACCCTACCACTTGCAACTGGTTCAAGCCTTAAAACCCGCCGATTATGCTTTGCGAGCGTCCTTCTGTGTTGATTTTCTCGCATTAATGGAAGAGAATGAGTTCCATGAGAGGGTAGTTTACAGTGATGAAGCGACTTTCCACCTTTCAGGAAAAGTGAATAGACACAATGTAAGGATTTGGGGAACTGGTAACCCCCATGCAACTCTGGAACATCAACGCGATTCTCCGAAAGTGAATGTATTTTGTGCCATTTCCCATGCAAAGGTTTATGGGCCCTTTTTCTTTCATGAACGTACTGTGAACGGACATGTTTTCCTTGATATGCTACAACAATGGCTCCTTCCGCAGCTTGAAGCGGATAGTCCAGATTTCATTCTGCAGTTGGATGGTGCCCCTCCACATTACCATGGCAGTGTTCGAGACCATTTGAATACGGCTTTACCACACGCTGGATAGGCCGTGCATCTCAGGGTGATCAACAACTCATTCATTGGCCACCTCGTTCACCCCAGATCTAACCCCGTGTGATTTCTTCATGTGGGGTCTTGTAAAGGATCATGTTTACGTACCACCACTTCCAACAACACTGCATGAACTGCGTGCCCGCATCACAGCAGCCATTGCTGATATCGACCGCGGACTGCTACAGAAAGTTTGGCAGGAGATTGAATATCGGCTTGACATCTGTCATGTAACAAAAGGCGCTCACATAGAACATCTGTGAATATTTAAAAAAAACTTTGAGAGTTTACCTTTCATACAATATGTCTCACAATATTATATGTTCATTACATTTCACATAATAAATTTCTGAAAACCTGCACAACATTTTGACTTGCCCTGTATTGCAAGTATATGAAATATGGACTCTTACTTTAAGGAAGGAAAGGAGATTGCGAGTATTTGAGAATAAAGTTCTTTGGAAAATTTTTGGATCAAAGAGAGATGAACAGACGCGTGAATGGAGAAAACTACATAACAGTGAGCTACATGGTATTTATAGGAAACCAGATGTAATAAGAACAGTTAAGTATGGTAGACTACGACGGGCAGGACATGTGGCACGAATGGGAATGAAACAGGTGCAATGGAAGCATCTTGTAAGAAAACCAGAAGGAAAACACCCAGTTATGGTGGGAGGTGGGAGAATAACATTAATCATGATTTGAGAGAAGTAGATTATATAAGAGATGATTGGAAAACATTAGATCAGGATAGGGATGTATGGAGAGCTTATGTCTACGCGGCCATGAACCGACGGGTTCGATAGTGCCAGTGAGTTGGTTAGTTAATAATAAATATAATATAAATAATCTCCCCAGTCCCGCGCCGTAGCCGAGTGGTTAAGGCAAGAAGCCTTGGCGCAGAGCTACGGGAGTTGCGCTGGTTCGAGTCTCCATGGGGGAAGAAATTTTCTCATGGAATTTCGGCCAGCAGGGGACCGGTGGCCACCCAGCATCGTGAGGCATTTGGGTAGCTACAATAAGTAGCGACTCCAGGTTGAGAAGACCAGCTATAACGGCTGGAGGACCCGAAGTGCTGACTACATGTCACCCCTACACTGGCTGGATGATCGTCTACCTCTGTGATTAACACATGTGGATGTGATGCCAAAAGCCGGCTGGTAGGCCAAGGACTTCCTGTCGCTCTTGGAGATTATATAATCTCTCCATTTTAACTTGAAACAAATACAATAAATGAATAACTAATTCTCCAGTAACGTTTGTTTTCCTACAACATTTGTCTGGCATGCAGTAGCTACACCTCACATTATACAGAAATCATAGGCATACAAACTGCGAAAATCTTTCATTAACTTCGTCTCCTATTTCAAATAGGCTTACCGCTATATTTTGCCATTGATTACACCACTTGCCCTGTCATTCACTTGTACCAACGGTGGAAGGAAACACTTTTCCCCTCCTCTACACTAGCGCCTTTGCTCCCCTCGCGGCTAAAAAGTTGATGATGTTGGGTAGTACTCTAACCCATTATGAATTTCAAAATTACCTGAAAACTGTTTGACTGCCCTTTGTGCCATTTAGTGTTGAATTATATATTGTACAAATATTTGAACATTCCTAGAATACCCTGTTTATGATAATGTTGGGGAGAGGGTAAATAAAACATAAATATTATAAATAAATGGAAATACATTACTCTCTACTCAAATTACTTCCAATCACTGGTGAGCTGAGATCGAATTAACGGCCGCCTTAACCGGTCATGCATGAATGTCGACGTTTTCGTAATATTGGCAACGGATTACCCAGAATTCTCAGCGATAAAATCACTTCCGTTATTTTCGTCTGCTATAGATGAATGCATTTATGCTTGCATCCCGCAAATAATACCGTATACAAACACGTCTGCGACGCGCAATATTACGCCGATTCTCCTGTTCTTCCAGTTGAATTCTTTGGTAGACTCTATCAAATTCCTCTTCTCCGCGTATACCGAAAACATGATCGAAGTCTTCAAGGTCCGACATCTTGGATAAGTTTCAAACTACATCGGTTACCATCGGTTCCCTTCGGGATTTTCACATAAGTTTATATCTTGAGCTACGATCTTAAGGTACCTTGTCAGGTAGCTTTACAATTATTACCGCGTGAATAGATTTCTGAGTAAGAAAAATGTGTTTGAATAAAACTTTATCAGCAGAGAACGCCTTTTACTGTCTAATGCGTTCAAACATTCGACCCTAGTTCACTTTCAATTATTTAAGTCAATAAATTCTCATATTTACCACAGTTACAATGAATATAGGTCTGTGCTTTTTCTATTCAAATTACAATTTGTGTTTTCCATAGTTCTACAAAGCGATCCATGATACTTTGTTTCCCACAGCCCTCGGCGGAATGCGGGCCAGGCCTCATTGTTCTTGTTCCATACGCTCCTTTCACATTGGACGTACGATTAAATCGGCACGTCCGCATTGTGTTAGTGAAATGAAAAAGACCATGGGACATTTCAGGTATGATAATGACGGGGGCTGCAGCGTATTCTTGTTGAAGGGTCAGAAACTGAGAATATATTTGTTATCATTTCAGACTATTGCCATAGATCAGCTATTGCTTTAGAACTTATTATTTTTTTTTTTTGCAGTCGTTCATTGACATTAGAATCAACAGCAGCTGTGCATCACCTTTGGCTTATTGACATAGTTAAAAAAGTTCACATTGTACGGTTTTTGGTCAAACGGTTGCTGTCGAGAAGATTGCAGGTGAGGTATTACTTCAGGGTTTATATAATTATGTTAGAGTAGGAGGCTCCGTGGCGCAAGCGCCACTCAACGCTGGGGTCTCGAGATCGAGTCTCGGTCATTCTATGTGGGTTTCGTGGTAGACGAAACGAAGCTTGGGCAAGGTTTTCTCGGGAGAAACCCGTTTTCTCCTGCCACAAATTTCATTCCACAATTTCTCTATACTCATCTCATCCATTTTCTTCATCCGCCCAAGTGACGGTGCGTCAGGAATGGTGGGCCGGCACTCTTGTCATTCCAGAGACCTCTAAAAACATAGGGGCTTCATCTCATCTCATCCCTCAACCCGATCCAGAGTTGGGTACGAGTTGAGAATATTTATAATTATATTAGTGTATTGTTTTTTTGGGTAAATTGTTTAGTGGATTTATTTATTTGTGTGAAATGGCTGAAGTTGATCCTGATTTTTTTTTTTTTTGACAAAACTGTTGGTTCAGTCCTTCTGCAGTATCTTAAAGTGTTGATAACATTAATATTTAGTACCGGTAGTTCATACATTTTAATCCAGTCGCAAGTATAATATTTTTTCCCCCTTCTTTTTTCCATCGTGGTTTAACCTCTCCATTCACAGGTACTTTGAAATTCCAAAAGCTGCTCGGGACCTTTTTTCTAATTTAGTAAATGTAAACTTAAATAAATATTGCATTATCAAATGTATTGCACTGTGTTCATAAAGTTTCATTGGCCAATAAAATAGCCTATATATTTAATACACAAGATCTTCTTGGTGATAAAATATTAAAATATATATACAGTCAATATGCCCATTTCACCAATTAATGTTTTAAAATGGTCAACAAGTTTCCACAGCCAAGCTGTCATTCTCAAGACCAGATATTGACTGAAGACAAAATTGATAATAAATAAATAAACAAACAAATTCAGTTAAAAACAAACTACGTCACATGACGCAATCATTCGTAAGTAAACAATAAAACATAATAAAACTAATCATCTTTTGTTTCAATTAAAGAAAAGAGGGCGCTGTACGGAATAGGGCCCTTGTCTTTATTCATGATTTTATCCTTATTTTTATAAATTTCCAAACTTTCAAGGACGTCAAGGAATTTGAAATCAATGACCGAACGAATCAGCCTAAGGTTACTTTTATTGATAGCATGACCGTAATCAGAAATATGCTGGGCAACTCCAGATTTTTCAATTCTGTTAAGTCTAAAATGGGCAATATGTTCATTAAATCTAGTTAAAATGGATCTTCTGGTTTGCCCAACATATTTCATATCACAGTCATTGCATCCAATTTCATAAATACCGGATTTTTTTTAAACAATCGACTTTATCTTTAGGGTTTCCAAGTACACTATTTAATGTCAAAGTGGAAGTAAAAATTAATTTAGTATCTAATCCTTTGAATATCTTGTTCAAACCTCTAGTTAAAGAGGGAACGTACGGCATAATTGCAAAATTATGCTTTATTAATAGGAGAATGGAAGGCTGTAGAATCAGTATTAAGTTTTCTAAATTCAAATTTACGAATCAAATTATCAATAATATTTTCATTGAAACCATTACACTTAGCGATATCTTTAATGGTTTGTAATTCCTTATTATATCTATTTTTACTTAACGGAAAAGTGGTAAGACGGTGGACTAAAAAAATGAAACTAGCCGTTTTATGTTGATTACAATCGTAAGAATCTGCCGTGATATATCTAAATGTACTAGTTTCTTTTCTATAAATATCAAATTCGAATCTATAATTATTTCTAATTATTAGCATATCCAGAAAGGGCAGCCTTCCATTCTCTTCCTCTTCGTAAGTAAAATTTATGCTTGGAGTCCGGTCATTTAATATTTCAATAAATTCCTTTACATTACATTTTTTGGTATCAAAAATAGCAAAAATGTCGTCAACATATCTGAGCCAGAACCTGGGAAAATAATCTAATTCCTTTTCAAGCTCTGTCTCAAATCTGCTCATAAAAAGATCAGCTAGGAAAGGAGAAAATGAATTACCCATTGCAGTTCCTTCCTTTTATTCGTAAAACTTATTATTAAATTGAAAAATGTTTTGATTCATACAAAGTTCCGTTAACTTGATATATTGATTTACTATATGGGGCTCCAATTTATTATACAGTAGTAAGTCTTCCAAGTAATGCAACGTCTGAAGTATAGGTATACTAGGAAAGAGAGATTTCACATCAGACTTTATAACGTACATGAATCAGTTGCCAATAACTTTGTTGATTCGGAGAGTTTATCAAATATCACTTGTGAAAATCATTCTAGATCTGTTGATAACAATATCGTAAATATGTGAGATCATCATCCAGGGATTAAGCCTGTTGGCTCGTTCCGGTTTCATGAAAGCCAGAATTGTTCAGACCATCTTCTGTGTGGGCGTCCAACATTTCTCCTTCCGTGCGGTTTATAATATAATAATAATTTTGGAAATCTTCCTTCTGGCATTCTATCAATATGTTCTTTCCAAAAATGTGAGATATTAACGAATTAAAAGTTAAGAAAAAGAGTCCTTGTTTCTTCACATTTAATACATTCTAATTGCAAAAAAAGAAAACAAAAAAAAAGAAAAAAAAAGAAAAGGATAATGTTTCCATTAAGCGCAGTGAGAATTTTTTGTCCCAGGCAGACACCACGCGCATGCGCCAACAAACGCGAAGCGGTTTACTCTATGAAATATCGCGATGCAGCCAACATTATACATGCTATTTAACAAACCTAAAAGCTAACCTAA
This sequence comes from Diploptera punctata, assembly GCA_030220185.1. Classification (NCBI taxonomy): domain Eukaryota; kingdom Metazoa; phylum Arthropoda; class Insecta; order Blattodea; family Blaberidae; genus Diploptera; species Diploptera punctata. The sequence continues at coordinate 3,368,543 of JASPKZ010009353.1, read as the reverse complement.
CGCAATTTAAGTATTCTAACCTGTGAAAGACCAACCTAAAAGCTAACCTAACGCAATTTAAGCACTCTAACCTGTAAAATATTCGTTAAAATGAATATGGCTACCATGTCTTCATGTTACGTATATAGTTAAATATCATAGAAAAATGTTGAAATAATTGTTAGAAAAAATGTAAAATTTATTGTAAATAGTGAGAAATAATTTAAAAAATGCAACCTGCTGGCGCATGCGCGTGGTGTCTACCAGGAACTTTGAAAAAATTCTCGCTGCGCTTAATGGAAACATCAGCAAAAAAAAAAAAGTTGTCAATAATCGTCGATTGACATCTGTTGTAACTAGTGTTTTCAATCCATCATACACAAAACAAACAAAAAAAGGTGGCAAAAGGAGGCGGAAAGAAAACTGATATTGTTCGACTTGTGAAGATTGTATACTCATTTTTATAATAATTTTTGCAAATAAATTGGACTAGAATTTAAAATGTTATTTTTGCTTATTGTTTGCCTGGTACTATACTTAAAAAATGTTACGTTCACTTATTTGTAAAAGGATTGAAATAAATTTACCAGTTCATTTTATCCTGACACACAATTAAAAACAAAGAACCGAACAACAATGATAGCGAACCTTTAAAACATAGTTATCAACATAAAATATATGTATAGTTGCATGAAAATACAAATGTAAGCATTCTAAAAGCTTATAGTTAATTGTAAATTTGAATAAAAGTAAATAAAATTTCGTTTTTTCTCCTTCTTGAAAATTAGCATTTTTTTCAGTCGTGACATCAATCTTCTAAGTGTCTGATTTAATCTATACATGCTTCTCTTATTTACATACGCAAACATATAAAGAAGATCATATATGAACCAACAGTTGACTATTACAAAGATAAATACCAATTAGATTTAGATAGTATAACCGTCACAGGATTAATCGGGCAAGCGGTACTATACCAGGATTCTTAGCTAAATTTTGAAATTTATTAGATTTAGACAGAGTGTATCTTTCTAAAATTGTCGTCTCTGCCATTAAAGCCATTAGAGGATCAATTTAAATTTTAAGAAACCATCTTTACATAATTTCTACTTTATATAATATACTTCAATTACAATTTGAAATGTTTTAATGTATTTACAAAATGTATTTAATCAATTTTGAAAATTGATTGTCTGTATCACCTTCTCCTTGTGGCAATCCTCTAATGAGGAACGTTTTATGAAATAATTATTTTCAATGATACAATGGCGTGGTGAATGTGATGAGGTGCGTCCTGCTAATGAAATTTAAACTCAGCGATATGTGCTTTTACGACCAGGAAGAAACTGTCAGCCCCGGGGTTTGAACTCGCTCCATGTATCCGTGTGGCATGCACACAATATGCTAATTTGAGGCTAAATCTGTAAGAATATGTCCACATAGTGTGTTATCTTAGAGAATTCGTTTATTTTGTAAACAGATAAGGGAACGTATCAAATAGTAGCGTGGCCGGAAATCAGTACAAAGACAAACTATTTGCGTGGGAGCTCAGTTCCTTCAGGAAGGGCAACAGACAAGGTGCAACTTCTCTTCTCAATACGGCAACTTTCAAAGGTAATTTATTGAAGTGTTACAATGTTGAAAATATTTTATTTATAAACAAAACGCAAAAAAAAAATGTAGTAATAAATTCAGGAACAATAATACGTAATTTGAGGGGCGTTATCTCTCGGTCGCCTGTTTAAATGTTCTGTCCATTACGTTTTAACTACTTACGTAATTTTTGTCTCAATTAATTCATCCACTTTATAAAAAGTCTGTTTTTTAATTTAAAATAGAAATATTGCATTTTTCTGGACTCATACTTTAAGGGAAGAAAGGAGATTACAAATATTTGATAATAAAGTTCTTAGGAAAATGTTTGGACCAAAGAGATGAACAGATAGGTGAATGGAGAAGACTTACATAACAGTGAACTACATGGTCTTTATAGGAAGCCTAAATAACAGTTAAGTCTCGTAGACTGCGATGAGGAGGACATGTGGAACGAATGGGGAATGAAAGACGAACATGGAAGCTTCTTGTATAAAAACCAGAGGGAAAACGCCCAGTTGGTAGACGAAGAATGAGGTGGGAGAATAACATTAACTATGATTTGAGGGAAGTTAATTATACATAGGATGATTGGAAAGCATTAGCTCAGGATAGGGATGTTATGTCCGAGCGGCTATGAACCTACGGGTTCGATAGTGCCAGTTAGTTAGTTAGTTAAATATAGCATTTTTCATTAATCTAAAAAAATACTTGGGGTGTAAACTTGCAGTTTATATTATTGTTAGTTCAGTTTTGTTTTGAATCGCTTCAAATGTTTACGTTTTCGGAATAGCTTACATTGGTACAGGTCTACTATGTAGTCTGTAGTATTATGTCTAGGCTTTGTCTAATATTTTTTCTGTTGTCTGTAGTTGTTTAGCGAAAATGCATTCTAATAACTAGGGCAATGCAATTAATGATTTTCCATCTTTTTCTTATGAAGGTTAAAACATTGCTTGCATATACGAAAATGTATGGCAATAAAAAACGGATTAAATAAAAGCAAATCGTTAGGGCATTTGTTTGCATTTTATTAACTTTTATAAGGGATAGGTCATTTTTTGGTAATTTTTAGGTCATTTTGAGCATTTTTTACACTTTTCCGGAAGGCTGTGACTTTATTTGTATTTGATTTAAGATTTTTATTATAATTCAGTATTTTTCCTTGTCAATACAATTTCTTGGAATTAAGTAGTTGCTTTGCTAATTACTATCCCTATTTTTCAAAGTATGTGTATAATGAACTTGCCCACTTCTATGAATTTTATTCAATTTCTTAGAGGTTATGCTACCCTTATTCTGATTGTTAACAATTCAAAATTGTTGTAAAAGTGGACTGTGTAATTGAAATAGATTTTCTGCAATAAAAGGTACTGTAATATGTATTTTTTAATACTTTTCTATTAATATTTTGATGTTAAGTTACATTTTATGTAATTCAGTAATCAAGTGAGTACTTAATCTAACAAATAGTATTTTTATTGGTAATTCTTAACTTTTTATTCGTCATTTTTTTATTTTATTGGTCATTTTTTGCATTTTTAGGTCATAAATGCATTTTTTTTACCAATTTATAGGTCATTAAATGCCTTGCCCTACTAATAACCATGCGAACTCGCTAAAGTTGTACGGAAACAAACCTCGCATTCGAGAGGCGACTAACCTGACTCAAGTTCTTACCGGTATTTCATTTTATTTTTCTGCTCCTCAGTCGTGTAGATAGGCCGGGTTCAGTTGTCATTGCCAGCACCCGATTCACCACAACAAGCAGATAACATAAATAATACAATATTAAATGCTAGACACATCGCAAAATTACAATTAAGTTTTTTTATTAAATAATGTATACTAATTATGTATTAATAGTCCACCGCTGTGGTCTTGAGGTAGCGTGCTGCCTTGTCACGCAGCGGGCCCGGGTTCGATTCCCGGCCTGGACAGCTCCTGAGTTTTTTTTTCAGGGTTTTTCCTCACCTGTAAGACATATCAGGAAGCTTATAGGGTCCAATGGTCCCCGAAAATCATCCGGCCATCCTCATCCTTATCATTACTTACTTACTTACTTACTCACTGGCACTATCGAACCCGTAAGTTCATGGCCGCGCGGACATAAGCTCTCCATACATCCCTATCCTGAACTAATGCTTTCCAATCATTCCCTGTATAATCTACTTCCATCAAATCATAGTTAATGTTATTCTCCCACCTCATTCTTGGTCTACCAACTGGGCGTTTTCCCTCTGGCTTTCCTACAAGAAGCTTCCATGCAAGTCTTTCATTCGCCATACGTGCAACATGTCCTGTCCATCGCAGTCTACGAGACTTAACTGCTCTTATTATATCTGGCTTCCTATAAAGACCACGTAGTTCACTGTTATGTAATCTTCTCCATTCACATCCTTATCATTGTCATGATCATCCTTCACCGGTGTGGAAAGCAACGGGAAGCTACCACACCTATAATTCCCAACTAAAGCTGCAAAGCATAGCATGAAAATTCTATGATTGCAGTGAAAGACCTGCCCTCGGCAGAATTACTATGGATGGATGGGTATATTAATAGCCGATAGGTAGGCGATACCCTCCTAAGGACCAAAATGCATACTATTATTGTCCTCTTCCGACGAGTTCAGTGCTCAAAGGTGTGTGTTGTGGGGATGACAACACCAGGCAAGTAGGAAGTACAATCATATTGAAAACATTCGCCCTGTTTACGAAAGACACAGTCACAGAAATCAGCAAACTGAAAACTACGTGTTTGTGATTCAATAATACTTCCCTTCGACTCGGCTGTAGGAACAAAAGAAACTGCCTGCAAGAGTAGTAAACCGAATGGCAAGAATACCCTATCTCCCAGCGCTAAACTCGTCGGAGGAGGACAGTAACACAACGAAATTAGGGCTGAAAGTAAATATCAATAAAACCAAATATATATATATATATATATACATTATATAATGAAAATCTTGACCTACTACAGTCAACGATTTTCATTTTATATATATATATATATATATATATATATATATATATATTTGGTTTTATTGATATTACATTTAATGAAAAATATGAGAAATTTTGAAGAAGTGGTAGAAATCAAATACTGTACCTAGCAACAATGATTATAGTCCTCAGACGAAGAGAATGAAAGTACGAGACGAAGGGGGGCACGGGGAATTGCAAGCGATACAATGGCTTACTACCTGAGAATAAAGGAGCACTCATGACGTATGAAATACCTACTGCTTTCATTCATTTCTGTGGACAATACAAATATGAATGGGATGCACAAAAATATTAAACATAAGCTCTATTCTTTAAATGCATGCTATTATAGATTACAGGAACTGTTGTTATCCCAACTCCTCTCAAAAAACGTTAAACTGAAAATATAAAAACTGTTATTCTCCCAGTTATATTATATGGATCAGAAACGTGGACTCTTACTTTAAGGGAGGAGAAAAGATTACTAGTATTTATAAATAAAATTCTTAGGAAACATTTTGGACCAAGAGAGATGAACAGACAGGTGAGAATACTACATAACAGTGAGGTACATGATCTTTATAAGAAACTAGATATACTGAAAAAATTACGTGTCGTAGACTGTGATGGACAGGACATGTGACACTAAGGAAATAAAAGAGGGGCATGGAAGTTTCTTGTAGGGAAACCAGAGGGAAAACACCCAGTTGGTAGACCAAGAGTGAGGTGGGAGAATAACATTAACTATGATTTGAGGGAAGTGGATTATACGGGGATGATTGGAAAACATTAGCTCAGGATAGGGATGTATGGAGATCTTATGTCCGCGCGACCATGGACCTACGGATTCGATAGTGCCAAAGTTATGAAGAGGTGATTAAGGATTAAATTAGGCCTAATCGTGGTAAATTAGATACAACTTAGCATTTGCCTTGGTAATTGAGGAAAACCAGGTTGTTTGACCCCAGTATTTGAACTCTGAACCTCCTGAAAACGAGTTAAAAAAGTTAAATCATTCGGTAGCTTAGAGAAGAAATGGGAATATAATGGTACTGTACATCAACTATATGTAGACTTCAAAAAAGCATATGATTCAATTAAGAGGGAGAAGTTATATCCTGCTGGAGTTCGGAATTCCTAAAAAGTTAGTTAGACTTATACGAATGTGTCTAAATGGCTCAAAGAGTAGGGTGCGTGTAGGCAAACAGTTATCAGACACTTTTGAAATCCAGAATGGGTTGTAGCAAGGAGATGCACTATCTCCTCTACTATTTAATTTTGTACTAGAGCATGCCATTGAGTCTTTAGAGAATGAGGAAGGCTTACAACTCAATGGTATTAATAAGCTGTTAGTTTATGCTGATGATGTTGTACTACTGGCCGATAGCGAGGAGATACTAAAGGCCAACACGCACACACTATTGAGTAACACTAAGAAATTAGGACTGGAAGTAAATATCAGTAAAACTAAATATATGGTCACACGTAGAAATTCAGTATATAATGGAAATGGACAGCTAATGACAAATGAGGGAAATTTTGAGGAAGTGGCTGAATTCAAATACCTAGGAACAATAATCACAAATAGGAATGAGATGCAAAAAGAAATTAAACATAGGCTCAATTCTGGAAATGCATGCTATTATGCATTGCAGAGACTTTTGATGTCCCAACTCCTTTCAAAAAACGTTAAGCTGAAAATATATAAAACTATTATTCTACCAGTTATATTATATGGGTGCGAAACATGGACTCTTACTTTAAGGGAGGAAAGGAAATTACGAGTATTTGAGAATAAAGTTCTTAGGAAAATTTTTGGACCAAAGAGAGATGAACAGACAGGTGAATGGAGAAGACTACATAACAATGAACTACATGGTCTTTATAGGAAGCCAGATATAATAAGAACAGTTAAGTCTCGTAGACTGCGATGGGCAGGACATGTTGCGCGTATGGGGAATGAAAGACGTACATGGAAGCTTCTTGTAGAAAAGCCAGAGGGAAAACGCCCAGTTGGTAGACCAAGAATGAGGTGGGAGAACAACATTAACTATGATTTGAGGGAAGTAGATTATACAGGGAATGATTGGAAAGCATTAGCTCAGGATAGGGATGTATGGAGAACTTATGTCCGCGCGGCCATGAACGTTCGGGTTCGATAGTGCCAGTGAGTGAGTAAGTAAGTAAGTAAGTAAATAAGAGGTCGGAGTTCGGTAGTGTGTGTTCTCGTTGCGTTCACCGAGAGCTGCTGTTTATTTCATTACAACTTGTGTTCTTACAAGTTCATAAGTAAACTGAGACATACCATGTTCCATTCTCTAGTTACAATTTTTGTTTTTATAATGTGCAATAATCCATTTATTTGTAGGTTAAAATAAGGATTGTTTATGTTAATAGTTCAGCACGTTTCATAATTATACTAAAAATTAATTAAGTAAACAAGAGAATTTGTTATCCAGACATTCATTCATAGACCTAATACAAAAATATAAGTTTTTAGTTGTGAAAAAAATCGCAAACAAAGTTTTAATCCACAACATATTAAAGATAAGTAATCAAAGCAGCAAATATTTAGATAAATTTTGGTGTACTTCTGATTACTGTTAGGTATTACACCACCAAGTTAATTGTGCACGGGCGGAGGGGAAGGGTTTTAGCGCTAGTGTCGCCGATCTACTGAATCTGTGGAAGGGATGTAGGAGAAAACTGCACATTCGATCACATCACGTATTGAAATTTTTCAACTTCAAATGTGGGGGGAGAATCTCTAAACACGTATGAAAGATCTTAACATGATTGTCAAATTAGTAATTTAAGCACGGAACGCTCAAGCAGTCGGATCATTTAAAATCACAGTATTTGTCGTCTCTCTGTTACCAGCATCACAATAAATCACAAGTGGCAATATGCTATGAGAAGGGCAAGGAAGGGACAGCTCATTCCTAGATGTAACCCCAAAAGTAACAGGGTTGTCAAGTTAGTCATTCTGCCACTCAAACAAAATAATGCAAAGGACAGGAAGTGGTAACATAGTGAAGAAGAGAAAGACAAAGACAGTTTGTTAGTTAACATATTTTCCGCCTGCACAAAACACTTAGAGGATAACACTTATGCCTTTTTTTACACGCTTTATATTAGCTTGACCTGTATCTGTCTATGTAACGGACCTTTATCTATGTAACGGAATCTTTGAACTCGATTTTCACCCACTTAAAAACATTGGATCGACTTGAAACTTTGTATACTTGTAAAGAACCCATGACAATACAATAATTATATATATATTTTTTTTAAATCCTGGCCAGAATCATCAGAAAATAAAAAAAAATAAAAACCGGTATAATAGGTTGCGGACTTATCGACTTTTTAGTCAATCGTTGTAAGAGCTCAGTTGGTAGAGCGGTGGACTGTAGTGGTATATAATTCCAGTAATCCATAGGTTCAAATCCGGCCCGGAGGATTTTTTTAGAAGAGTATTAAGCAATTAAATTTTCATGGCATTCCGGTTTATGACAATCAATTAAACTAATAATTTAAAATAATAAATAATAGTTTTAAAAAACTAAAACAACACGCTTTATTAGAAAACCAATGCATAAAATAAAATAATAGTTGCGAATTTACTGAAAATTAATTTGTATTTGTGATAATTATTATTAACAGTTTTTCCAGAAAACATATATAATTCCAAACGATAAAACGCACAACAAAATATAAAATATTTCTCGCGCAAAGACTGCGTAAACTAAGTCGAACTTACAGTCCGTTACATAAATTTTGTAAGTTATATTTAATATAACTTTGTTTTGTTAACGTATCCAGTTACTCTGCGACAAAACAATCATGTCTGTCGCCAGATCGAGTTTCAACTAATTGTCAGACTTCGCAATCTCGTCTTTCAGTAGCATATATCGAGTTTCGTTGCTAATAATGGAAAATTGCTGCCACTAGTACGACTTTTAAATCTTGTTTAATGGTCTGATTTTAGTTGTTTAATCACCTTATATTATTTGGTTGCTACATGCCTAGTTTTATTTCGATGAAAATACAACCACTAGCGTATTAACAGGGAGACGATGAAGATTTGTGCAATTTTTCGAGGTTTTTATGAGAACAATGTCAAAATGTACATTACTTGGGAATTAGCTACAAACAACATTTCAGTACGGATCATGTTTAATTAATCTCCCTTCATAACTTGGTGTTTAAATATTTGTATGTGTGTGTGTGACCGATACGAAGGTTCAAATGTCGATTGCAGTGCCTGATCGGTAAGATTGAGTCATCATTAGCTTGACCCGGTACAAAGTTTAATTTTAAAAACATACACAGATTAGCAAATACACGTGCACAATACGATTCGAAACTCTGAACTCGCTGTGCAATCCCATGTTTTATAGTCGTTAGTCCAATGAACCATTTTTGTGGCTGTGTCGGTATAGCATAGAGTAGCGACATGGTTCCTTGCTCTTTATCAATTCACAGATCAAACATTAAAATTACAACATTATGAGCGGAACTTCAACATTTTATTGACAGTTATACAGAATGCAATGTGCCGATTGATCTTATTTAGGCTTTTTTTCCTACACTACAGTAGTTTATCCTTCAACCTAAAATATTTTTTTTGCGCGATAATGCGTTTTGTCTTAAGGTACGTACACATATGCGCGCCGCGAACACGAACGGCGCGCGCCCGGCGCGTGTTATGTTCGTCGAAATTATTAATTTCAACGAACCTCCTGCGATCCATAGGAAACCCACAAACCTTCAGTAGACATTTTGCAGAGCAGGTGTAACCATTACAATAACTTACCTATTGAATATCAACATTTCACGAATGTTAAACATTTTTCTAATTGTATTAACAAATATTTTTTCTCATTGCTTTCTTAGTTAATTTTGTTAATTTTATTATTATTAATATTATCCTGTTTAAATATTGTATTTATATGTATATATATATTGTGCATCTATAGTAGTTTGTATTACTTAAACTTATGCCTGAATTTGTTTTCTTGTTTTTATTAATTGTTTTATGGCCATTATTATTTGTATATTGCCCCTTAACATGAGCAATCTTGCTCTTTGGAGTCTTTGAAGAAATAAATAAATAATTAGTAATAAATGTGTTTATATATTGTATTGTTTTGTGATACTTCATACATAATATTATGACATGAACGTCTTAAATAAATAATGTTTTCTAAATAATTCTAATTTATTCATACAATTACAGTACACACGAAAAAAAAAACACATAACATTGAAAAAAAACAGGCATGCTGTAACAATATTGTGAAATCATTTTTTTTTATTAAATATCGATAGACATCAACATGCACACTGACTTGACGATCTTCACTATTTATTGTAGCGCCAAACCAATAATACTAAGTTATGTATCAACAATATAACAGCGGGAATATTTGGCGTTAAACTGCATGATACAAAATTTGGATTAGTATTTATGAAGAACTTATTTCATAGCTGTTTGTTGCAAACCACAAAATCTCTAATAGGACTGATGGTATTTACATTTTTATTTAATAATAAAGCTATATTTAAAGATTATACTTCATGAGCCACTGCAATAGATTATATAAAAAAACTTTTTAATGGCGCTTAGTCGGTTGATGCATAACGTCGTCCAATTGTATTTACGAATTATAATAATGAAGCATTTAAAAAATATTATATATTACAACTTACCTTTTCCTGTACCTTGGCTGCATTTTATTTTACTTTTCTCTCGCCGGTAGGAAGAAAGTAGAGTAATTATCTTCTTCCTGCATGTATCCGGAGATATATCCATTTTATCTCCAATTTCCCTCCAGGCATCCCTTTTAAATGATTTTTTAAAATGATCCGTATGTTGAGGATCCCACAATAATTGCTTGCTTCTATAAATATCAATAAGTTTTAACATGTTTTCCTCTGACCACTCCATACTCAAATAATAGGTGCGCACCGAAAACAACGAACCTCTCAGGTACCCGTCCAAATCTAAACAGCGAACCATCAAAGTGTTCGTGGAAAAAACCGACAATGAGTGGATCGTGGTGTGAGACGCGCGCGCGCACCTTAAAACCCCGTCCAAATCTGACGAACATGGTGCGCGCGCGCGGCGCGCAAGTGTGTACGTACCTTTACTTACAGCAATGGCAACCATGATTTGAAAGTTCAACTTCCTGCATTTCAGGGTTGCCAACCTAAATAACTATACTGTAATAAAAATAACTATACGCCCTATTGTAATATTACATATGTAAACATAACTGTATATAAGTAGTATTAATAACAAATACCCGAAACTTGTATCCAGAAAATGAACAAAATAAAAACAGCAGAGAGTAATTAGGGACAAGAGCAGACCCGGAGATATGGGCATTAAGCCCGAGGAAACCCAGGGGGATGGTGGTGGGGCTCTTAATAATAAAAGTACATATTACAAACGCGCGTGTGGGAAGTAAAACCACTGCCCTCTATGTATATTACTTACAATGTATATACAAAAAATATCCAAAAGGTAGAGTTAATATATATTATACGAAGCAAATCACTGCATTTTAAATGAACTGAACTTTATTTGAAACAATATAAAACAAATACGTACTTGCAGCTATTTCATCACCAAATTGGTCTCACGGCCTCCTGTTGTTTCAACTAATAAACATTGGTCACGCTATTAACGTTAGTCAATTGTTTATAATGAACAAATATGTTATGGTTTTACTATTATTTATTATTTTGAAAACACCATAGCGCAAAAATAATGTACAACGCACGTTTGTGAAGTATTTTACAGAATCTCGAAAATTAAAAACTTCGCTATCGCTCGGTTTTTACACATTTTCCTCCATTCTGCAAAAACCACTTCCCAACATTGCATCGTAATATACTATTATTCTTTAAAAAATGCAAGTCTTGTGCATTTTCTTCGGTTAATTCCGTTCTACGGTATTCATGTTCTTCCTCACCCCATTCATCCATAGTTCCTGTGACTTTCCTCTTGTCCTCCCGCTTTCAGCATTCCATTCCAAAACATTTTTTTCAGAATTCTGCTTCTCCCATTCTTTTAATGTTTCCAAACCATCTCAATTTTCTTTATTCATTTACTTCAGAAATATTCTTATTAACTCTCTCCATGGTACATTTACCTTGTCGTGGTGGAGTGGCTTACGCGCTTAAACGACCCCGAGAGCTATGCCGGCGGTAGCATTGCTTGATGAAAAGGGTTACCCATGCCGGACAATTCGAAGGCGATAAGCCAGATGAAGAAAAGTACCTTGGTCGAAATAGTGACGATCTTTCGCCGTAAAAATACAACCGTCAAGAAAGGCGGACATGGGTTCTATTGGGGTAAAATTTTCCGGAGGTAAAATAGTCCCCCATTCGGTTCTCCGGGAATGGATTACTTCAGGGAATCCATGCCAAAGGCTCAAACACAGGGACATGTTCCTAGGAACATGGAATGTTAGGACTTTATACAAATTTATAAAAAAAAGTAGGAAGCATTAGATGGGAAACCACCAGATTATTAAAGAGTAAAAAAATGGATATTCGAGAGAGGAGTTTAATGTTCTTGAAATGAATGAAAAAAAATTAATATCAGAGAATTATATCAGGGAATTAGGATAGAGAAGAAAGGTTGTCAGGCTATAACAAACATAATTAGGAATGAAAATGGGAATATGATTGCAGATTCCAGGAGCTAATTAAATGGATGGAAAAGTTACTTTAATCCGATATTAAATTTGCATGCATAATAAGATATTGAAGAGGATGATTTGAAGACAGCAGAAATGTTAGTCACAGAACCAAATGCATTAGATATAGAAATAGCGATAGAAAAATTGAAGATATACAGTACAGTATAAAGCATCAGGTTCAAATGGGATCCCAACAGAACTGATAAAATCAGGGGGAGAAACTTTATGGACAAGATACGCCAGTTGCTTAGTATGATTTGAAGGGGGAAAAAAACTCTTCCAAATGAATGGAAAGAAACGATTAGCGTACCAGTCTATAAGAATGTAGATAAAACTGATTGCAACGACTACGGCATTTCATTACTTTCAACTTTGTATAAAATTCTAACAAATATATTAGTAAGCAGACTTACTCCTTATATTGATGACATTCTAGGAGATCATCAATGTGCATTTAGAAGAAACAGGTCTACAACAGATCAGCTTTTTAGTATAAGGCAGATTTTAGAAAAGAAATGGGAATTAATGGTACTGTACATCAACTATATGTAGACTTCAAAAAGACATACGATTCAATTAAGAGGGAGAAGTTAGATAGTATCCTGCTAGAGTTCGGAATTCCTAAAAAAGTTAGACTTATACGAATGTGTCTAAATGGCACAAATAGTAGGCAAACAATATTCGGATACTTTTGAAATTCACAATGGGTTAAAACATGAAGATAGTTTTTTTTACTGTTTTTGAATTGGCCAGTCCTTGATATAAGAAAGGAGGGAATTTTAAAGTCGGGTTGCTGAAACAAGGAAGGATGAGGAATAGTGAAATGTTTGACGTAGAGGTATAGCTATAATTCAGTTTTCTCTCGATCGTGTGTTTAAGTTATAGTGGGAAGATAATAAATGGAAGTGAGTAGAAATATAAAGGGGTGATGAGGTGGAAAAAGTGTTGTAAAAGAAGCAGAGGCAATTTATCTTCCACATATCTTCTAATCAGAGCCAAGAAAATATTAAAAATTCTGAAGTTATGTGATCTGATTACGGAGGTTGCATAGGCATTCACAAAAAAAAAAAAAACTTATGCGATTCTTGGCCAGACACACTATCCACGTGTTCACCAGGACCGCCACACATGGATTCCACTACCGAATATGTACCAAAAAAAGGGTTCCACCTCGCATCAAACCAGTGCCTCTGCAAGCTATGCGACCAAAAATGTGAACAATTCCACCTAATTGACTGTATAGCAAAAAGAAAGCCTCTAAAATTCTACTGCAGATTTATTTAAATTTAAATTAAGTTTTTGTTTTAATCTTGATTGAAAAAGATATTTTATACTCTCATCATAGAGTAAACTTACTTTATATCTTTGTTCATTCAAAAGGGTTGTATTTATTCTGTCTTCCGTTACTTCAATATTTTGTTTTTTCCTACTTGTTAATATGAATTTTCCCAAAAGCATATAATGATCACTTCCGCAATCTGGTTTTCTATACACTCTAACATCTTTCACTATCTTATCACGTTTTTGTTTCACAATTATATAATCAATTATTGATTTGAGACTTTTTGTTGGCTGTTCCCATGTGTATTTATGTATTTCCCGATGTTGGAAGAAACTATTCATTATCATATAGCCATGTTGTTTACATAAACTTATCAATCTATCGCTATTGTCATTTTCCACTTTTTCCCCAAATGGTCCAATCACTTCATCTTTCATCCTACTTCCTACTCGACTATTAAAATCTCCTGTTATTATTACTTCTTGATGTTTTTTTTTTATTTTGTCCAACATTTCTGACAGTTTATCAAAAATTCATTTTTCTCTGTGGTTGTTGCATCCTCATTTATGGTATATACTCCTATTATTATAAGCTCTATCCCAAAAAGTTTGAGATTTAATTTAATAATTCTTTCATCAATTTCTTCCCAAGACACTACATTTTTTACCAACTTATTTTTATCAAAATGTATATACCTCTTTTTGCTCTACTAGTTTTTGGTACTCCACTTCAGATATGTGTATAATTTCCTAATTTTTCCTGGTCTTTCCCTTTCTTTTCTTTTCTTTTTTCTTTTTTTTTTTTGTTTCTGAGAGCACAATAATATCTGCATTCATTGCTGTAATCTCATCTAGCCTATTACTTCTTGTTCTTTAGTATTCAAGCCTTGAACATTCCATGTGCCAATAGCAAAGATCCGTTTTCGTAGCTTAAGTCTGTCATATTTAAATCCATCTGGCTGACATATTTGTTCTGGGGTAAAGGCGGCCGTCACGCAGGGCTGACAACCCGGCTGACATCAAGTGCCGATTGTCAAGAAAAAGTGGGAGCCTTAACCTCCTACTACCCCAAGGGCCTCCTGAGGCCTGTAGTGGGATCACTTTACCTTTTTACCTTAACCCCAACTACTCTAATAAAAGTTAAACTGAAAGTATATAAAACTTTTATTCTACCTGTTTTATTATATGGATGCGAAACATGGACTCTTACTATAAGGGAGGATAAAATATTATGAGAATGCAGTTCTTAGATCAAGAAACTCTTGCAAGAAGAATCTTTCGAACCTGCAGTCATGAACCTCGTGTAGAGAACTTTATACGTATGGTCATGAATACCATGTGTGGAGAAGTTATGCCCATGTGTCCATGATCCTCGATATTGCTAGTAAATTATTAAATTTCTTATATTCAAAATATTTAAATTGTTTCAGATGGAAGGTGATCAAAATGAAAACGCAGATGTAGTAAGTGGTGGATGTACGATGGACAATGTATCAGCGGTAACTCCTGTCGATGAGACAGCATCAGCGGTAACTCCTGCCGATGAGATAGCATCAGCGGTAACTCCTGCCGATGAGACAGCATCAGCGGTAACTCCTGCCGATGAGACAGCATCAGCGGTAACTCCTGCCGATGAGACAGCATCAGCGGTAACTCCTGCCGATGAGACAGCATCAGCGGTAACTCCTGACGATGAGACAGCATCAGCCGTAACTCCTGCCGATGAGACAGCATCAGCGGTAACTCCTGCCGATGAGACAGCATCAGCGGTAACTCCTGCCGATGAGACAGCATCAGCGGTAACTCCTGCCGGTGAGACAGCATCAGCGTTAACTCCTGCCGATGAGACAGCATCAGCGGTAACTCCTACCGATGAGACAGCATCAGCGGTAACTCCTGCCGATGAGACAACATCAGCGGTAACTCCTGCCGATGAGACAGCATCAGAGGTAACTCCTGCCGATGAGACAGCATCAGCGGTAACTCCTGCCGATGAAACAGCATCAGCGGTAACTCCTCCCGATGAAACAGCATCAGCGGTAACTCCTCCCGATGAGACAGCATCAGCGGTAACTCCTGCCGATGAGACAGCATCAGCGGTAACTCCTGCCGATGAGACAGCAACTGAAGCAGAATATCATAATATTCAACTAAAAGAATTAGAGCTTGCGAGTTTTAATGAACAAAGACTAGAAAATATGAACAAAATATTCTTAGAATTAGATGAGGCGATGAAGATTATGCAAGATGCTTTACAGGTTTTGAACGTTTATCCACATGTTAGTGATAGAGAGATGCAACGTCAAAATTTATTAAATACGGACAAGAGAAGTCGACATGAGTTGGATGTTTTGGTGGATTCTGAACTTATACCTAGTTGTATTATTCTAGAAAATGAGCAAATGTATTGAACTTTAATGTTTCCGAATAAGTTAATTTAGAATCTGAATCTGGATATAAAATGTCTAACGAGGAGGAAATTCCTGAAGAATTAGACAATTTAGGAGAAACAGATGAAGTAATTTTGGGAAGAGGATATGGCTCTTGAAATGAGTGTGATAAAAAGTAATATACAAGAGAGTTAATCCCTAGACATTTGTTGAAATAAGCATAATTTCCTCATTTTATTGTTTATATAAATTATTGCAAATTATATTTGTATTTTTATACAGGGCGTTGCAAAATAAACACCGACAACGGAGATGAGGTGGTATATTAAGATATTTTGACCATTTTTTAATAAGGTACCAATGTCCAATGTCCGGAAATGATGCGTTTTCACACAATGAGTAGCTAATTTCTCAAAGAGTTCCGTTAGTTGGATTTCAAGACTCAATACTTGACAATACTCTCACAGTCACGTTTTCAAAATATCTACCTCCCATCTCATTGCAGAGCGTAAATCGGCGGTTTAGTAAATGGCGCACACGTTCAAATACGCCTGGTCTCATTTGAATTATTTCTGTAGCAGCGTGGATTCGGGATATAAGATCCATACGTGACTGCGCTGGAGTCTGATAAACAGACTGTTTCATGTCGCCCCACAAAAAAGTAGTCGACAGGGTTAAGATCAGGTGATCTCGGAGGTCATGGGACTGGTCCCCCTCTGCCAATCCATCCACCTGGATACGTGGTATCCAAATGTCTCGTCACATTGGCATCGAAGTGAGCTGGAGCTCCGTCATGTTGCAGCTACATTCCGTACCTGTGAGGTGTTGTCAAGTAATGTGTCTTCAAATCCTTCGACCTAACATTGATCTTGAGACATAATTAACTAGTCATAGCATGAAAACGCATCATTTCCTAACACTGGTGCCTTATTAAAAAAAACGATCAACATATCTCAATATACTACCTCACCTCTGTTGTCGGCGCTTTTTGCAACACTCGGCATGTCTTTCAGATTTGTGAAAATCAGATTGCACACTCTACATTATTCCATATGTATCTTATATGATATTAATTAATTTCCCACTCTGTAAACAAGTCAATATCAGTGTAGGGATGTTACATAATATTAATTTTTCAGGGATCATCCATTCTTCTCAATCAAACACATCTTCTTCTTAAAGTCCCTTTGAAGAAATAACTTTTTTTTTCAAATGTTTGGTAACATGTTCCTCGTGGTCTTGTACTTCACGATGAAGTATTTACTTTATTTTTAACTGTTAACATTAAATTTCATTAACTTAATATAATCCAAATATATCATATATGATGAAAATTCAACACCAAAAAATTCACCCCTCACTTTTTTTAATGTGGATAATTGATAACTCATTTAATTCAAAACACTATTATAACTCTTCAATTAAGTTTAGGGCGTTCATTAAACCCCATATTTTAAATCCAAGAACATTTTTTTTTCAATGATACTACTTTGTTCTTAAAAAATCACTAAACTCAGAAATAACATTTTATTTGTGACAATCTCATTGTAAGACATTCACCTAGAATCATTTAACGTTGAATTTAGCTCTCTGTTCTTCCTTAAATAAGTTTCGCAGCCCTTTAGCGTTATTGCTCATCATTATTAAATATTGAGAATCATTCCCTATAAACATTTCTTGGAGTTTAAGGAGAGTGATGGGTGAAATTTCTATTTTCTACATTTTGTAAGCTACATACTTGATGTTTTGTACACACATTCATGCCATAATAGGTAATATTATACTGAAGTTTCATCCTTCTAGACTTAAAAGTTTTTGAGTTATTGAAGAAAATCCATTTAAAAATTTGTATTTTAAATTTTTAATTAGTCTCATAATTTTTTAGTAAAATTTTTGAATATTTTTTCTACACGACCACTGACGTATTTAGAATAACACTATGCATTAACTTTTCGTATATCATTATAATAAAGGAAGAAAAAATATGAACATCCTCTACATATGAAAATTTAATTTTTTTTAAATTACTACACATTATAATTTTTATTTAAAAAGCTATCAACGTTGTTTCAACATCCATGCATAGAATTGTTAACCATAGTGTGTAGGACGTGCAGTGAAAATTTCGTGCTTATATTATTAAATTTGTCAATGCTATTTTAATTTGAATGTATTGATATGCAATGAAAATAAAAGTGTGAAAAAGCCAATTTGAAAGTTTGCAAGCAGTTAAATTAAAAATGTAGCATACTTGCCCTCCCACAGTCATTAGGGAGACTTACTAGCGCCATAGGACACTGAAACTTCAACTTACACTTTAAAGTACATAGTATCTTTTAATAAAAAAAAAAACAAAAAACAAAAAATGTTAAATTTGACCGAAAATGTCGAAAATTTCCCCTCCATGGTATCTTTACCTTGTCGTGGTGGAGTGGCTTGCATGCTTAAATGATCCTGAGACCTATGCCGGCGGTAGCATTGCTGCCGATAGGGTTACCCATGCCGGACTGGTCGAAGGTGATAAGCCAGACGAAAAAAGTACCTTGGTCGAAAGAGTGACGATCTTTCACCGTAAAAATACAACCGTCAAGAAATGCGGACATGGGTTCTACTGGGGTAAAATTTTCCGGAGGTCAAATAGTCCCCCATTCGGTTCTCCGGGCGGGGACTACTTCAGGGAACCCATGCCAAAGGCTCAAACACAGGGACATGTTCCTAGGAACATGGAATGTTAGGACTTTATACAATAGCGGGGCACTAGAGATATTAACGCGGGAATTAGATAAATCGCCCTTGGATATAGTCGCTTTACAGGAAGTTAGGTGGCCAGGAGAAGATAGTCAGGAATCAGGAAGCTTTGCATTATTCTATGGGGGTGCAGAAAGACCTGCATTTGGAACGGGTTTTTTAGTCAGAAGGAGGATCCTATCCGCTATCCGAGATATTAAGTTTGTTAGTGATAGGATAAAAAAAAAACTCCTGGCGCGACAGGCCTACAAGGCCCTTAGCCTACCATCCGGCTGCTGGCCTCACATCCGTATGTGTGAATCACAGAGGTAGATGATCAGCAGCCAGTGTAGGGGTGACATGTGGTTAGCATGTCGAGTCCCCCAGCCGTTATAGCTGGTTTCCTCAACCTGGAGCCGCTACTTATTGTAGCTACCCAATTGCCTCACGATGCTGGGTGGGCACCGGTCCCATACTGGCCGAAATACCATGAGAAAATTTCTTCCCCCATGGAGACTCGAACCAGCGCAAGTCCCGTAGCTCTGCGCCAAGGCTTCCTACCTTAACCGCTCGGCTACGGAGCGGGACAAAGTAAAGTGATCCCACAACAGACCCGGAAGTCCTTGGGGTAGTAGGAAGTTAAGGCTCCCACTTTTTCTAGACAATCGGCACTTGATGTCAGCTGGGTTGTCAGCCCTGCGTGACGGCCGCCTTTACCCCCAGAACAAGCGTCTGGTACTCATTTCCGTTAGAGGCTGAGTCGACCCCAGGGCCATAGTGCCGCCAGAGGGTTTGGGTCAGTTTAAAAATCCTGACCCCAACGGGACTTGAACCCTCGACCCTCCGGCTTGTAGCTCAGTGCCTTAACCACTACGCTACGGCGTGCCCCCCTAGTGATAGGATATCATACATAATTCTAAAGGGTAAACAACATGATTTTATAATTGTAAATGTACATGCCCCCACAGAAGATAAAGATGACAAGATCAAGGATGAGTTCTATGAAGAATTAGAATGTTTATTTGATAGCCGTTCACGATATCACATGAAAATTATCTTAGGAGATTTTAATGCAAAATTGGGGCGGGAAGATATATTCAAACCAACAATAGGCAAATTCAGTCTTCATGAAGATAGAAACGACAACGGGGTTAGATTAGTCACATTTGCCACATCAAAGAATCTCATTGTTAAGAGCACAACATTTCAGCATAAGGATATTCATAAATACACCTGGACGTCCCCAGATGGAGAAACTCGGAACCAGATAGATCATGTATTAGTGGATGAACGCTGGCACAGTAGCATCATCGATGTTATATCAGTTAGAGGGACAGACTGCAATTCGGATCATCATCTGGTCAGAATGAAAATCAGACAACGGCTATCACTTATGAGAGGAACAAATGCTAAAGATGATTCTGTAAAATTTGAATTAAAAAACTTGAAAAATGATGAAATGCGGCAAGAATACCAAATCAAAATTGCTAATAGATTTGAAGTACTGGAATCTTCAGATGACAATATGGCAAACGAAGAAGAAACTGGTATAAATAAAGAATGGGAGGCTATAAGAGATACTATTAAATTGTCAGCATTAGAAAGCATTGGTGTTTAAAGAAGAGGCAAAACAAGAAATGGTTTGATGAGGAATGTGCCGACATTGTAAAGAAAAGAAAGCAAGCAAAAATGAAATGGTTACACGAGCCAAATGAGGTAAATTTAGAGTAATTGGGTAGTATTAGACGGGAAACCACCAAGTTACTAAAGAGTAAAAAGAGGGAAAATTTGAGAGAGAAGATTAATGATCTTGAAATGAATGCAAAAAATAGGAACATTACAGAATTATATCAGGGAATTAGTATACAGAAGAAAGGGTTTCAGGCTAGAACAAACATAATTCGGAATGAAAATGGGGATATGATTTCAGATTCCAGGAGTATATTAAATAGATGGAAACGTTACTTTAATCAGCTATTAAATGTACATACAGAACAGGACATTGAGGAGGATAATTTACAGACAGCAGAAATCCTAGTCACAGAGCCAAGTGCATTAGAGGTTGAAATGGCGATTGAAAAATTGAAGATGTATAAAGCATCAGGTTCAGATGAGATCCCAGCAGAACTGATAAAAAATCAGACCATGGGAGAACAATTGATGGACAAGATACGCTGGTTGCTTAGTATGATTTGGAAAAAAGAAGCTCTTCCAGATGAATGGAAAGAATCAATTATCGTACCAATTTATAAGAAAGGAGATAAAACTGATTGCAACAACTACAGGGGCATCTCATTACTTTCAACTTCGTACAAAATTCTAACAAATATATTAGTAAGCAGACTTACTCCCTATATTGATGACATTCTAGGAGATCTTCAATGTGCATTTAGAAGAAACATGTCTACAACAGATCAGATTTTTAGTATAAGACAGATTTTAGAAAAGAAATGGGAATATAATGGTACTGTACATCAACTGTATGTAGACTTCAAAAAAGCATATGATTCAATTAAGAGGGAGAAGTTATATAGCATCCTGCTGGAGTTCGGAATCCCTTAAAAGTTAGATAGACTTATACGAATGTGTCTAAATGGCACAAAGAGTAGGGTGCGTGTAAGCAAACAGTTTTCGGACACTTTTGAAATCCAGAATGGGTTGAAGCAAGGAGATGCACTACCTCCTCTAATATTTAATTTTGTACTGGAGCATGCCATCAAATCTTTAGAGAATGAGGAAGGCTTACAACTCAATGGTATTAATAAGCTGTTAGTTTATGCTGATGATGTAGTATTATTGGCCGATAGAGAAGAGATTCTAAAGGACAACATGCACACACTATTGAGTAACACTAAGGAATTAGGACTGGAAGTAAATATCAATAAAACAAAATATATGGTCACACGTAGAAATGCATTATATGATGGAAATGGACAGCTAATGACAGGTGAGGGAAATTTTGAGGAAGTGGCTGAATTCAAATACCTGTGAACAATAATCACAAATAGGAATGAGATGCACAAAGAAATTAAACATAGGCTCAATTCTGGAAATGCCTGGTATTATGCAATGCAGATACTCTTGATGTCTCAACTCCTTTCAAAAAACGTTAAACTGAAAATATATAAAACTATTATTCTACCAGTTATATTATATGGGTGCGAAACATGGACTCTTACTTTAAGGGGGGAAAGGAGATTGTAAGTATTTGAGAATAAATACTTAGGAAAATTTTTGGATCAAAGAGAGATGAACAGACAGGTGAATGGAGAAGACTACATAACAATGAACTACATGGTCTTTATAGGAAGCCAGATATAATAAGAACAGTTAATTCTCGTAGACTGCGATGGGCAGGACATGTTGCACGTATAGGGAATGAAAGACTTGTATGGAAGCTTCTTGTAGGAAAGCCAGAGGGAAAACGCCCAGTTGGTAGTCCAAGAATGAGGTGGGAGAATAACATTAACTATGATTTGAGGGAAGTAGATTATACAGGGAATGATTGGAAAACATTAGCTCAGGATAGGGATGTATGGAGAGGTTATGTCCGCGCGGCCATGAACCTACGGGTTCGATAGTGCCATTGAGTAAGTAAGTAATGTCGAAAATTTCACCCTTAACGTAATTGTCGTGAATATTGATCCTTGGTTAAAAGAGCAGACAGGTGAATCAAGACGGCTATGTAATAGTAAGCCACATAATCTTTATAGAAAATCAAATGTAATATTATTGGAATAATTAATTTAGCAAATCAGTTTGCAGTATTTAAATGTACAAAGAGTAAACGTGTTATTTATTTGTCAACATTCGGAAAACAAATTAGAAGAAATTAAAAACTATTACAAATTGAAATTTTACTTATAATTATAATTCAAGATTCCCAAAAATGATGATGTAACATAAGCCCAAAGGATATCGTCGACCACGAAGACCTTTTAAAAAACTGCTAGATGGGGTCAAAATAGGTCAATAAAGGCCTAATTAATGATGGATGATAATGCTGAAGTAGCTTACGTAAGAAATAGACCTGGAACTTTTCTAAACAGAATAATAATAATCTCGTACGTAAATATGTTAATTGTTAAAAAATAATTTAGAATACAATAATTTTCATGAGACAGTTAGTGTTGTGTACTGAGAGAGAAACTAAATAGGTCAACTCTAACAAAAATAGTAACGATTAAATCACGTATACTGCGATAAGCAAGAAATCTGGCATGAGTGGGAAGTGAAAGAGAGGCACGGAAATGCCTCGTAGGAAAACCAGATGAAAAGCGCCCGTTAGATAGGCCAGGAATTAGGTGGGAGAATAATATTAAACATGATTTTAGGGAAGTGACATATATACGGAATAATTGGAAAATTTTAGCTCAGAATAGGGATATAGAGTCTGACAATGATTTATTCACAAAGATCAAAGTCAAGGCATCCTAGATTCATCGAGTACGCAAACTTTCCTGTTGGCGGTAACGACAGCTCTTGTTACTGGTAGTAAGGATCACCGACGAGCCAACGTGAACTGGTGGACAACCTGTGGCCAACCTTGGCGACTTGAGCGCTACTGCTCGGGCTTTTGCCTCTCTCTACTCCAAGTTGCAGATTGAAATTATTATTTTCTTCTGATTGCTGGCTGAAAATAGTGAATTGGTGAATAGTGTTGTGCAGCATGTCGCTTTTTTCCGGGTGGGGCCTGGCGGCCACACTCACTTAAGAGTATTCAGTGTTTTTCAGTGAAATTTTTTCAGTGTTGTGTTTATACAGTGGTGTTTGGTCCCTGCAAAGCAACTCTATTAACTGCGAGTGCTTTGTTAAGCCTTATCTGCTGGCTTATTGTGTTCAGTTTTTAGTTCAGTCAATCAAGCCAAGTGCTAGTGTAGTAATAAGTAATTAGTGCTGAACAGTCTTACCATGGCTGCTTCACTAAAAAGCGTGAGTGCCGAGCAGGCTATGGACCTTGAGTATGAGGAGCCCTCGGCCTACGAACTTTGGGAAACTGCGCTCAAAAAATTTGAGAGATACGTAGATAATCAAAAATTTCCATCTGAATCAAAAATTCCTAGAAGTAGCTAGAGAGGTGCGTGGTTCCATCGTTATAGTTATCAATTTCATAAGCGCGTTCCCAGATTTCGGTCAGTCCGATTTTGCTCGTGATGTACACATGATTGCCTAAAAAGATTAAGTGAGATTAAGCTCAATATGAAATCTAACCAAGATTATTTTGAAAAAATGCTTCATGAATTGAAAACAATACTTATGGAACTTCCTGTATCCTGTTTTTTCAAAGGTGCGGATCATATTCCTATAGAGAATACAGAATATGTACCTGAACCTAAAAAGATTAAAACACATGAGAAAGAGAAACCATCCCAAAATAGTTCAAATGACAACATGAATACAGTTTCAAATAAAGAGAAACCATCCCAAAATAATTCAAAAGTTAACATGAATACAGTTCAAGTAAAGAGAAACCATCCCAAAATAATTCAAAAGTTAACATGAATACAGTTTCAAATAAAGTGAAACCAACCACAAATAAGGCAACTAAGGTCACATCACGACAAAATGAGGTGTCGACTGTGCCAATGCAAAATAAATTTTCAATTTTATCCGAATTACCGGAACCAATGGACACTGTCGACCCTCAGGCTCCTCAACTTGGATCGTCACGGGACAAGCAAACTACAGCAGCTACCAGGCGTAGTAGCCAACCGTCCAGGGAGCCTCAAGTAATGCCGCAACCGAAAAGGGAACCACGCCCACCACCCATAACGGTGATTGGACATGGTGACCTTTTCAGGATGAATCGGGAATTAAAAGGAAAATTCGAAAAAGACGTGAAAGTAGTAAAAACCCAGGACGGTTTGAGATACTACGCTACCTCGGAGGCAGACTTTCAGCTACTCAAAGAGTACTTCAAAAATGCAAAGAAAGAATTTTATACATTTCAACTCAAAAAAGATCTGCCTCTGAGGGTTGTTCTAAAGAGGCTTCCTTCCAGCATCACTGCTGATGAAGTCAAGGAAGAACTTAAAGAACTAGAATATCCAATAATATCGGTAAAGCAAATCACCAAAAAAGAAGGAGAAGTTTATACTCCCTTACCATTATACATCCTGGAACTTCAGAACAATGATGCTGGTAGGGAAATATATAACTTAAACCGCCTCTGTTTGACAGTGGTGGCTGTGGAACCATACAGACCTAGAGCTGGCATGAAGCAGTGCTTCAGATGCCAGAAGTTTAACCATACTTTCATGGGGTGTTCCTTGACCCCATCTTGCGTAATTTGCGCTGGTACTCATAGTCATCGTGAGTGTCCGGTGAGAACCGAGGCACTCACGGACAAGAGCCTGCTGAAGTGCGCGAACTGTGGGGAAAAGGGACATCCCGCTTCCTACCGGGGTTGTGAAAACCAAACCAAAGTCCAACAACCCCGGCGTCCCAACCTCGAACTTTCACATCAAAATCTGTTAATCCTACAGTCTCATATAGTTCTATGGTAAATTCTGGCATCACAGTTAAACCTACTACAGGCACTGTCCCATGTCAGCCAGGGTCTGTGGCTGCTATACCAATGACGGATCAGGGACAACAACTTTTCCATAACATTCAGCCTCTGCTGAGTGGTCTGTCGACACCTATGGAAAGGTTTGTGTTCCTGACAAATCTAGTGAACTCATGTTTCATATCATCCATACCTGCTACGGTAATGAACACATAAGCAGCGAGACAGCAAGGCTAAGGAACAAAACCCCTACTGAATAAACACAATGGTGTTTGGCCGCCAAGGGACCTCAACTGGTTCCCAAAAAGCGGCACACTGGGCAATGCTAGTCATTGCCACAAAACAGTCAGTCAGTCAGTCACAAAGATCAAAGAACTTCTACACTTGTCGCCCCAGATTCAGTGACAGAGATGGAAACATAGCCCATTCTTCTCCTTCTAGCATAAGTACAGCGGCAAAATAAGTTTATGGCACAATATTATATTCACCACGGTACTTGAATATAAATAAACATATTCAAATAAGCTTTTGAATTATATATATATATATATATACATACATATCCACCGCTGTGGCCTCGAGGTAGCGTGCTGCCTTGTCACGCAGCGGGCCTGGGTTCGATCCCTGGTCGGGGCAGTTTTTCTGGGTGAGGTTTTTATCGGGGTTTTTCCTCACCTGTAAGACAAATGTCAGCAAAACTTTAAGGCCCAAACGGTCCCCGGAATCACATGGCCATCATCATCATCTTTCACTGGTGTGGAAAGCAACGGGAAGCTACCACACCTACAATTCCCTAGTAAAGTTGCAAGCATATAATGAAAATGTTGCAGTGAAGGGCCTGCCCTCGGGCAGAATTACTATGGATGGATATATATATACTGTTTTATATAAATTACACTGGGGAACAAAAAAATATTTTTTTCTTGGTGCCTGAAATTTTTCACTTGATTCTGGGTATTTCGGCACTGCTGATTCCAAAAATGTCATCCATTTGTTGCAGCAGCTCTAGTTTGCAAGATATTGATGATACTGCTCTTATGTACCACCATTGTAAATCGATTGTTTGCATAATACTAATTGATTTAATCCAAGTTATATTCATGTTGTTGTTGCCGTTTGCATATGTAATTTTACTAATTTGACAATGTTTATCCTTTTTCTAGACTGACATGGCTTCAACACGAAGAAAATGTGTGAATAATCCTGATGTGTTTTGTTTCATCTGTGGGGAGTACACATTCACTCAACAAAGAAAACCTATAACTGACTTTGTAAGAAGAGCTTATTTGGCCTATTTCAAAGTACAACTGGGAGATCAAGATAAGCCTTGGGCACCTCACATTGTATGTAAAACGTGCACAGAGCATCTACGACAATGGACAAATGGGAAACGGAAATGCTTGAAATTTGGGGAACCAATGATCTGGCGAGAACAAATTAACCATAGTGATGACTGCTATTTTTGTTCAGTCAATGTAAAGGGCATCAATAGCAAAAACCGGAATAGATGGGTATATCCCAATCTACGCTCCGCAAGACGCCCTGTTCCACATTCAGAGGAGATACCTGTTCCAATTTTTACCAGTCTTCCAGAGTCACCAGAAGAAGAGGATGATTCAACTGAAAGCTATTCTGAGGGAAATGACAGCGATTTCCCAGGACCTTCATCAGTTTCATCCGGTTTTAGTCACGCGGAACTGGAACGGACCTCATAAGGGATCGAAGTCGGCCAACGAAAGTCATCGGAGTTGTTTAGTTGCCAGGCTGGCAGAGAAACAATGTCGGTTTCCACACGGAACGAAGGTCACAGTCTAATCGCAAAAGAGAAAACAGACTTCCTGCCGGTCTTCACAGTAGAAAATCAATTTGTTTTGGGGATGAATGTTGAAGGACTGTTAATGAAGCAGGGTGTAAGAAAATACACACCAAGTGAATGGCGGTTATTTATAGATAGCTCCAAACGCAGCCTAAAATGTGTTCTTTTGCATAATGGGAACATATACAGGTCAATCCCAATTGGTCACTCAGTTTCTATGCGTGAAAATCAACATACAATAGCTACAGTGCTAGAGAAGATCTCTTACCGTGATCACCAATGGGTAATGTGTGTCGATCTCAAGATGGTGAATTTCTTCTAGGACAACAAGGTGGGTACACCAAATACCCATGCTTTATATGTTTATGGGACTCTAGAGCCAAAGATCAACATTGGGTGAGAAGGCATTGGCCTCTTAGAGAAAGCATGACCGTTGGAGAAAAAAACATCGTTGCAGAACCTTTGGTTGACAGAAACAACATCATCTTGCCACCACTGCATATTAAACTTGGTTTAATGAAACAGTTCATCAAGGCGTTGAATAGAGATGGAACATGTTTTGGCTACATATGTACAAAATTTCCTGCACTGAGTAAGGAAAAAATAAAAGGTATATTGGATGGACCACAAATCCGCCAACTTATTAATGACCATCAATTTCAAGACTCAATGAATGATACTGAAGCAGCCGCATGGTCTTCGTTCTGTATGGTAGTGAAGAATTTCCTTGGAAACTATAAGTCTCCTAATAGTGATGAACTAGTGGAGAATATGCTCACTGCTTTTTGTGCACTAGGTTGTAACATGAGCATCAAATTACACTACCTACACAGTCATTTGGATCGATTTCCAGACAATCTTGGAGATGTAAGTGAGGAACAGGGTGAGCGTTTTCACCAGGAATTAAGTACAATGGAAGAAAGGTATCGTGGACGGTGGGATATACATATGATGGCGGACTACTGTTGGAGAATCCACCGAGAATGTCCAAGATCATTGCAACGGAGGAAATCACAGAAACGGGGATTCTGCGACCTGATGGAGGAAAATTAATGATTCTAACGAGACTAATGTGTAAATAAATTATGGTAGTTATATAGATACAGTTGTTTCATGAAAAAGAAAGTATTTGTTCTTTTGTATTTAATTGTATGCGAGTAATATAGTTGTATATGTGGACCAGTATTTTTGAACTGGTATATAATTTGAATAAACTCTATCTCAAAAACTAGAGCTGATAGGACGAAACTGAAATCATCTTTGGAATCAGTGACCCAAATATACCCATAAATATGTGAAAACATTAAGGCACCAAAATCACTGTTCCCCAGTGTTATAATATCCATCGATTCCATAGTTATTCTGCCCAAGGGCAGGTCTTTTACTGCAATCATAGCATTTTCATGCTATGCTTTGCAGCTTTACTAGGGAATTATAGGTGCGGTAGCTTCCCGTTGCTTTCCACACCGGTGAAGGATGATGATGATAAGGATGGTGATGGTCGGATGATTTTCGGGGACCGTTGGGACCTAAGTTTCCTGACATTTGTCTTACAGATGAGGAAAAACACCGGAAAAACCTCACCTAGGAGCCTGTCCCGATCGGGAATAGAACCCGGGCCTGCTACGTGACAAGGCAGCACGCTACCTCGAGACCACAGCGGTGGATAATTATAATATAATGATCCTAAAAAAATAGATTTTGTACATAAATAATTTAAGAATAATCCATCTAAAATAAAATAAAATAATTATGATGACATTGAATATATATGACCAGAAATTAATGGGAGAAAATGAAAAGTGGGGATTAAAAATTAATGCAAATAAAATTCAATATATGGTAATTGGTGATAGTGGAGACAATTTTGTATTGGAAGATTCCAAAGGCACCATTAATATTTGTAACAAAATTAAATACTTGGGAGTTGAAATAAATGAAGAGACAAATGGCACTCTTGATTTCCAAATTCTCTAGATAAATTCACTCCTCACTTCGTGAGTCGTGAATTTATCGATAATTTGGAAATCACTCGTGGCATTACTTATCAAAAACAGATATTCAAAGAAACTAAAATACATATTTATAAATGAAGTTTAATGACCTATAGAGCAGAAACAAGGACTATAAATGCCAAATTAAAGTCAAAATTGCAATGTGCAGAAATGAATTTTTTAAGATCTGCACGATGTGCTCTAAATTAGATAGTACCAGAAACAGTTCTATCGGAGAAAATATGAACTTTTACGAAACAATTATACAATTTGTGGGAAATAAACAATTACAATGGTTTGGACACGTGAAGAGGATAAATGAAGATAGATTGCCAGTTAGGAGTTTGGAGTGGGTTTCCAAACCAGAGGAAAAGAAGGAGACCTAAGAAGGCAATGGATAGAGGGAATTATGAATTTGATGAAGGACAGAGGACTGCAGGATGGTGACTGGAATTAGAAATGAATGGAGGAAGAGAATCAAAACTTAATATTGGGCACAGGAAGATGTTGTATACATTAAGAACCTGTTAAATAAATAAATAAAATTAAAAAGAACACTGTATATACCATAAGACAGTGTTCATATGCAATTTGAGATAGGTACCTGTGACATCAAGATAAAATATCTTCCCCCTCAAAAACAACACCGAGTTTTTTACTTTCTTCTCATTAACAAAATCCATGTCCTTTAAAGGGTTATCATGGAAAAATTGGGAGAATATCCGTAATTCGTAAGTGCGTTTAGGATGGTCGCCATAGTTAATGGCAAATTTAAAGAAAGTTATGCATTTTGCGCCGATTTCTTGTTTTCACAAAATCACAATATTTCATTTGTCTACTCTCTTTTCTTGGGGCTATGGCTCTTCTTTTCTTCTGAGATACCACGATAAGCCTCACTACGAATGTTACAGAAACACCAGTAGGTTCAGAATATTCTGAAACAAGCCACCTGGATTCTTTCTCACAATACTCTTGCTAAGTTATTTACTCCTATAGTCTCTCTGGTTTAACTTTACGAGAAATTTGAAGAATGAGACAACTGTACTAACCTCTCTCACTCGCACCAGTGTTGACGGAGTTTCTTCAAGGGGGAAGAGGAAAACTGACAACAGGGTGGGTTCTTTCTTTTGTATCTGGACTAAAGTGGTCAACGATCTACCCTTGTATGTCCAACTTTCTATCTCTGCTAAGTTAAGCCAGTTATACAATAATAACCAGAGGCCGAATTTATGTAGTATTGTGTAACAAAATGTGTAATAAATACGTAATATCAAAATTAGAAAGAGACGCTAAAATGTTTAATTCATTTGCTTATCCATTTATTTATTCTAATGGCGGAAACATGAGATGCACAAAGAAATTAAACATAGGCTCAATTCTGGATATGCGTGCTATTGTGCATTACAGAGACTTCTATGTCCCAGCTCCTTTCAAAACTCGTTAAACCGAAAATATACAAAACTATTATTCTACCAGTTATATTATATGGATGCGAACACTTTAAGGGAGGAAAGAAGATTAAGAGTATTTGAGAATAACGTTCTTAGGAAAATTTTTGGACCAAAGAGAGATGAAGAAACATGTGAATGGAGAATACTAATAACAGTGAACTACATGGTCTTCTTAGGAAGCCAGATATAATAAGAACAGTTAAGTCTAAGTAAATATCAATAAAACTAAATATATGGTCACACGTAGAAATGCATTATATAATGGAAATGGACAGCTAATGACAAATGAGGGAAATTTTGAGGAAGTGGCTGAATTCAAATACCTAGGAACAATAATCACAAATAGGAATGAGATGCACAAAGAAATTAAACATAGGCTCAATTCTGGAAATGCGTGTTATTATGCATTGCAGAGACTTTTAATGTCCCAACTCCTTTCAAAAAACGTTAAGCTGAAAATATATAAAACTATTATTCTACCAGTTATATTATATGGGTGCGAAATATGGACTTTTACTTTAAGGGAGGACATGAGATTACGATTTTTTGAGAATAAAGTTCTTTGGAAATTTTTTGGACCAAAGAGAGGTGAATGGAAAAGACTACATAACAATGAACTACATGGTCTTTATAGGAAGCCAGATATAATAAGAACAGTTAAGTCTCGTAGACTGCGATGGGCAGGACATATTGCGCGTATGGGGAATGAAAGACGTGCATGGAAGCTTCTTGTAGGAAATCCAGAGGGTAAACGCCCAGTTGGTAGACCAAGAATGAGGTGGGAGAGCATCATTAACTATGACTTGAGGGAAGTAGATTATACAGGGAATGATTGGAAATCATTAGCTCAGGATAGGGACGTATGGAGAGCTTATGTACGCGCGGTCATGAACTTACGTGTTCGATAGTGCCAGTGAGTAAGTAAGTAAGCAAGCCTCGTAGACTGCAATGGGTAGGACATGTGGCACGAATGGGGAATGAGAGACGTGCATGGAAGCTTCTTGTACGAAAACCAGAGGGAAAACGCCCAGTTGGTAGACCAAGAATGAGATGGGAGAATAACATTAACTATGATTTGACGGAAGTAGATTATACAGAACATTACCTCAGGATAGGGATGTATGAAGAGATATTATATCTGCCTGGCCATGAACCTACGGGTTCGATAGTGCCAGTTAGTTAATGACGGAAACACGAATTTCATCATTTTCTCAAGCGATTAAGAGATTTTTAAAATGCTTTTATGTAGCCTAACTAAAAACGTGAAAACATTATTTTACACAATTTTCATACATATATAGGCCTACAGTATATCCTATCATATTACGCACAATCCTAAATCCTATCATGGCACGATACACAATAGTCACAATGTATTTCTCGATATTTTCAGGAATTAGTTTTTGTCTTAGAGCAGAAACTGCTTTTTATATTGTGAATACGGTCGCTGGACGTCATACAACGTAGGCCTAATTGGCGAATAGTTAAGATGACATAATATGTACCTTGACTTACTTTGACTTATTTCCTGTAGTTCATAAATAGAACTTAGGGAAGCAGTAAGTTCCTCCAGCTTACTCTGCTCCCAGTCAGCCATTTCACTTGTTTTCAGATTTTCCCTCTCTTTTGCTTCCTCCTCTACTAATCGCTTCCATGTTTTCCTAGCTCGTCCTCTCTTTCTTACTCCTTGCGGATTCCAATCTAGTGCAGTACTCTCAATTATCCGTCTTGTTTTCTCAGCAGCGTGTGGCCTATCCAACTCCACTTTCTTTGTTTTATTTGGCGGCATATTGGAGATTGGTTGGTTTTTGTTCACAGTTCTTTATTTGATATTATTTCCAGTCATCTTATATTTAAAATAGGCCTACGCCTCACGCATCTGTTTACAAAGGTCTGCATCTTTTTATTTGTTGCTTCCGTAACTTTCCATGTTACGCTATCATAGAGGACTAATTTTACGTTGGCGTTGAAAAGTCTAATAATATGTAAAAATATCTAATTATGTTTAAAATGTATATTATTCACTCGAATATATTGAATATAGCAAACAATGAACACATTCCTTCGAATTACACGTTAATTTGATAATTGTGTGTTCTATAATTGTATTTTTAAATAATGATTTTACTGAATTGTTTACTAAACAATAAATTAATATTTAATACACAAGTGATCTTCTTGGTGATAAAATATTAAAATATATATACAGTCAATATGCCCATTTCACCAATTAATGTTTTAAAATGGTCAACAAATTTCTACAGCCAAGCTGTCATTCTCAAGACCAGATATTGACTCAATATCTGGTCTTGAGAATGACAGCTTGGCTGTAGAAACTTGTTGACCATTTTAAAACATTAATTGGTGAAATGGGCATATTGACTGTATATATATTTTAATAAATTAATAACCTGTAATGTTGGTTATAAAGTTATAATATACAGTTTGATGCGTTTTATTTTTTCTCCACTAGAGTGCATTCTGACAATATTGCAGTGGGTTATAGCTGATTCCTATCCTATTTGGCAATACATAATATGAACAAGTTACAGTGAAAAAACATAACCACACGTTTCTATTTTGCTTTCAAAAATTGTTTACATTAAACATAGGCCTATAAATATTTTTAAATGTTGCTTATAATAATATACAGCTTGATGTGTTTCATTTTTTCTCCACCCGGGTGCATTCTTACAATATTGCGTTCCAGTGGGTTATCGCTAATTGCGATCTATTTGGCAATAAATAATATGATCAAGTTGCAGTGAATAAACATAACCACATATTTATGTTTTGTTTTCAAAAATCGCCGTTTACATAAAATATATACATATTTTAAAATACCGGTAACTGTATTTAAATAATGATTTTTGAGTAAATAGCTTAATTTTATTCGTTAACTGGTTCTAACAAATGTCACTCTTGATTTCCAATTCCTCTAGATAAATTCACGAGTCACTCTTGAGTCATGAGTTTATCGATAATTTGGAAAGCACTCGTGGCATTACTTATGACTATTTAACTCATGCCCCAAATGGGAGTCAATGACCAATCACATTTCAATGATTTTTTTTTTATTTACAACCAATCACAGTCTTGTTTCGCCTCGAATTTTACAACTGAAGTTTATGATATTAAAGAAAGCTCCTCCTTTTTAATATTCTGAATAGATCATAGCATTATTTTTTGCAGTGACTGACTCTCTAGAAATACGGCTACCAGATTATATATATAGTGCATGAAAGTCAGCAGATAGCGCATGCAGGAGATAATATAAAAATATCTGTAGCACTTGATTGTACCATAAAAAAGAAACCTCTGTTTGCACTTTCTTAAACGGATTATTTTCCAGGAAATTACTTTGCAGAAAATATAATTGACATATTTACATCATAGGACATCAGAAATTAATTAATACCTATAATGTTGGTTATAAATTTCCCCACTAGGGTTCATTCTTACAATATTGCGATTCTTTGGCAATAAATAATATGATGGTTGCAGTGATGAGCAAAAGAAGCAAATGAAGCGTACCAATCCTTTATAATTTGTTTTCAAACATCGCCGTTTACATTAAATATATGAATATTTTAAAATAACTATAGTTAAATAATGATTTGTGAGTAAACAGCTTAATTTTATTCGTTAAATAGTCCTAACAAATGCCACTATTGATTTCCCTCCTCACTTCGTGAGTCGTGAATTTATCGATAATTTGGAAATCACTTGTGGCATTACTTATGATAATTCACTCATCCCCGGGAAGAAGGAGACAAATTATTTTTTTTATTTCTTATTGTATACTGTTGTTTATGCTGCTTCATGTGGTAATAACAAGATAAGTCAGTTATCTATAATATAAAATGTTTGCTTTGGATAAGTCTAAGAGGGAGGAAGTTCACTGGGGGAAAAAAAAAATGAGATATCGAACTATTTTGTTTGTGCCAGTTCTGGGCTCCCCTGTTTTTTTTTCAGGGATGAGTGAATTAACTAAAAAATCAATCTCATATAAAAGGACATGTTTACTGGTAAGAATTGCTCCATAGGAAACAATTCTATTTTCTGGGCGTGAAAAGCCCTTTAGTAGTTTTTGAAAAACGAATACGAATTGGATGGTTTTTTGTAGGAATCTAATATATAAAAATTAACGTTTGTTCGTATTTTATGTGCTGCCATATCGTTCATCCGATTGTGATGGGGATTTTAGCAAAATGTTCAGGAGTTTCCCGGGGAGGTTATAGGCTATGAGAGAGTTGTAATACTCAACCCCTTCACCCTTAAAAAACACCCTTTTATGAAAAAGTGAGAAAAGTAGCTTTTTGGACGCTTAAATGGCTTAAGCTGCCTAAACCATACAAATATACAACATAATTGTACACAGAATTGAATAGGCCTAACAAAAAAAAACTCTACAAAAAAGCCCGCTACAGCAAATGTTTATCTTTAACAGATAACTTACAATAACCATTTTTGTATTTCATTGATGCCTCCCGGACAAATGTAGCAACGCACAGAGGGTAATCTTTTACGGATAACTCACAATAACGAATTTTGTCTTTAGCTCATTTATTCCAAGAAGATCGGGATAAGTAGATTCCCCGGCAATGGCGGGTATTCAGCATGAGGTATCTAAAAACAATTACGATAAAAATGTTTCCTTTTATTTGAACATAAAAACACATTCATTTTCATCTTTGAGCACATTTATGTCAAGAAGATTGAGACATGTAGATTCCCGAGCAACGCCGGGTCATGGGGTATCTAAAATAATTACGATACTTTTTTTTTCTTTTACTTAAACATAAAACACATTAATTTTCGTATTTCTGCTCATTTATGTCAAGAAGATCGAGATAAAGTAGATTCCTGGGCAATGCCGGGTAATCAGCACAGGTCTCTAAAAGTAATTACTATACCAATTTTTAATTACTTTTCCTTTTAGTTATTTAACAAAAACACGTTGACTTTCGTCTTTCAGCTCATTTATACCAAGAAGACCGGGATAAATAGATTCTCGGTCAATGTCGGTAATCAGCACAAGGATCTAAATAATTTATGATATAAATTTATAATTATTTTTCTCTCTATTTATTCAACTAAACATACAAACACAATTTTGATTTATTTAGCCGTAGTAACGCACGTCGGGTATTAGCTAGTTATTTATAAATTCATTTAGACTGAATTATTTAATTTTTATAAAGTGAATTGTATTAGGGGCCTATATAGCAAAAAATTGTAATAGTATGATGTAAATATAATCGGAGATCTGTTCACATCCGACACCGCGTGTAAAGACTATGATCTCATCAAAACAAAACCATGTGACCTGCTCGCATTTCATTGGTTATGGATACCGAGGTACGATGTAGAAGCAGCAAGTACGTGAAAAAGTAGTTCCTTTCATTAAATTAAAATATGTCCTCTGAATATACTTATTATTGTTAGTGAATGAAAATAATAATATTCAAAACATAAAAAAATGTCCACCGCTGTGGTCTCGAGGTAGCGTGCTGCCTTGTCACGCAGCGGGCCCGGGTTCGATCCCCGGTCGGGGTAGTTTTTCTGGGTGAGGTTTTTATCGGGGTTTTTTCTCACCTGTAAGACAAATGTCAGGAAAACTTTAAGGCCCAAACGGTCCCCGAAATCATATGGCCACCATCATCATCATTATTATCATCATCATCATCATCCTTCATCGGTGTGGAAAGTAACGGGAAGCTACCACACCTACAATTCCCTAGTAAAGCTGGAAGCATGGCATGAAAATGCTATGACTGCAGTGAAAGACCTGCCTTCGGGCAGAATTACTATGGATGGAACATAAGAAAATATTTAAAATATACCTAATCAATAATTACACTTAAAATATTGTATTACATGTGGATGCTGCATTTGAGTCATGCTTCAGTCGATTCTGATGCAACAAAATGACAGAAGATGTCGAATCTTCTGTTGCTGTGTCGCTAACTTTGAAAACACAAGTCCGCCAAACCTTTCACTAATGGTCATAAAAACATTTATTTTAAATGTATTTCACAAGTTCAGTGAAAAATCTCATCGGCTTTCTTGTAATCTACCCCATTCAACGATCACATATCTTACGTGCTCCCAGTATTGACTGTATTGACTGGGAGCACGTAAGTACAGTGACAGTACTTGCGGCGCGAATGGCGGAAGGATACAATTGGCGTTTGTTTATGTTAGGATCACTCTAGAGCGGATCAATTATAGTGTTTGTGTGAGGGTAGTAAGGAAGAGACGAGAATTGTGCAGTCTGCAAGCAGTTGTTTTTTTATACTAGTAGTGCTTTATTATCCATTGTATTCAGTGTTGAAATGAACAACATGTTTTGTTAGTCAACAAACTTATCGCCTTTCTGTGTTGACTATTTTTCCCCCCCATAATGTTCTAATTACAGACACATGTTAGGCCTTGACAGTGTCCACCTGAATATCCTTTCAGTTTACAGCCCCAATTGCATGTTCTCTCGCTTCGCAATATGTTACATGTATATCGTTTTCTTCTGATCAGACCTGAAATTATAACAAATTGAATTTATTATTGTTGTTTTTGTTACTGTTGATATTATTATTGTTGTTGACAATAGAGATGAATTTTTGGCGAAGGGCAGCAAAATATCAAGAAAGAAGAAAATTCGAACCAAAAAATTAGAGAAATAATTAATGTTAAACATAATATTATGGAAGTAATAGAAGAACGAGGATTGAAATGGTATGGACATCTGAAGAGGATGGAGAATAATAGAATCCCAAGAATGATGCTGGATTGGAATGCTGAAGGCATGAGGAGGAGGGGGAAACCCAGGGAACAGTGGATGGATGAAATGAGAAGAAGCATGATCAGCAAAGACCTCAAAGAAGAAGATGCTGAGGATAGAAATCTGTGGCGGAGCAAACTATATTGGGCTGAAGGATAACTACTGTAATGTAGAGAAAATTCTTAATAATAAAAATATTATTGTTGTTACTGTTAATATTATCATTGTTATTGTTGATATTGTTATTATTATTATTATAATTACTGTTGATATTATTATTAATGTTGGTAGCCTACAGTATGTCTTATCAGATTACGCACAATCCTGAATCCTATTATGACACGGTACACAATAGTCACAATGTATTTCAGGAATTACTTTTGGTCATAGAGAGCAGAAATCGCTGTTTACATTGTGAAAACGATCGCTGGACGTAATTGGTGAACAGTTAAGAAGACATAATATGTAACTTGACTTACTTTGATATACTCGTATTTCCCGTAGTTCCTAAATGAAACAATTCCATGGCGCGACAGGCCTAGAGGCCCTTAACCTACCAGCCGGCTGTTGGCCTCACATCCACATGTGTCAATCAGAGGGTAGATGATCATCTAGCCAGTGTAGGGGTGACATGTGGTCAGCATATCGAGTCCCCCAGCCTTAAAGTGGAACATAGGGCAGCAGTAAAGTTCCTCCAGCGTACTCTGCTTCCAGCCAGCCATTTCACTTCTTTTCAGCTTTTCCCTCTTTCCTTTGCTTGCTTCTCTACTAATCGCTTCCACGTTTTCCTAGGCCATCCCTTCTTTCTTACTCCTTGCAGGCTCCAACCTAGTGCAGTCTTCTCAATGCTCCGTTTTGTTTTCTCAACATATGGCCTGTCCAAATCCACTTTCTTTATTTTATTTGGTGACATATTGAAGATTGGTGGTTTTTCTCCATAGTTCTTCATTTTATATTATTTCCGGCGTTCTTATATTTAAAATGCATCTGTTTACAAAGGTGTGTACCTTTTTATTTGTTACTTCCGTTACTTTCCATGTTTCGCAACCATAGGGAAGGACTGATTTTACGTTTGTATTGAACAGCTTAATAATATGTAAAAATATGTAATTATGTTCAAAATGTATAGTATTCACTGGAATATGTAAAAATATGTAGCGTGAACATGGAAACATATTGGTCTAGTAGCCTAATTCATTAGTATATTTAATTAACAGACTAATTAACACGCGAGGGAAAAAGTATGCAATTTCACAGAAATTCGGTCTCTCGTTTACTGGAATTTCAATTTTCGCAAACTGGACTCACTGAGTAAACCACTCGTGATATATTACTTGCGCACTCTTGTTTGACTATGGCTGTAACGTGACAAAACAAGTTTTCTGGGAAAAAAAAGTCCTCTGGCAGCTGTTTGGTAATTGATTTTACTTCTTAACTATATTAAATTATTGACTGATAATTGTAAGTTCCATAATAATACGTATTTCATAAATCGGGCGCCCAATTTATAAGCAAATTTATAGGTGAAACTTGACTATTTAATTCATTCCTCAAATGGGAGTCAAGGACCAATCACGTGTAAGCAGCAGTTGTCGAGCAGCACTGGGTTTCCAGCGAGTACGCGTGACCGCCCGATAGATGGCAGGCTGGAGCCCAGGAGTGCAGGTAGCTGCCCACCAGGTGGCAGCTGAAGGCGGGAGTGGGAAGGTTGGCAGCACGGGCGGAAGCAAGGGGGAAGCGGAAGAGGCCATCGAGGGGATTTCTACTCGTGCTTGTGGAGAATTACAGACGCGTGTGTTGTTGTGTGTGTGCCTTGTGATCTGTCCACGAGCTTCTGATAGTGGTTTACTCAGCATTGTTTAATAAATCAGAAGTGGGATTACCTAATAGGAAATACCATTATCCGTTTGCTATTAGTTTCGAGATTTGGCGTTCTCGTTTGGTATTTTATTACGAAAAAAAATGGCGGCTAGCATGTACAGGGACGAGTCCATTCTGGATTATGATATGGAGGTGGAGGACGATCGTTCACGTGACGATCTGACTCCGCTTTCCGGGTCCAGCGTGGATGGCGATCTGGGACATGATCGGGCCATCGACACTAGGGATGATAATGAGATGCCGGCGGACACCCATGCGGCAGGCGGCCACGTGGGCGACGACCGATCCCTAGCGGTCGATAATGGTGGGCCATCGGGAAACCCCGGGCAGGTGAGTGAGGCGGCTCGAGGGGACCCAGTG
Organism: Diploptera punctata; assembly: GCA_030220185.1. Taxonomy (NCBI): domain Eukaryota; kingdom Metazoa; phylum Arthropoda; class Insecta; order Blattodea; family Blaberidae; genus Diploptera; species Diploptera punctata. Next base: position 3,329,085 of record JASPKZ010009353.1, on the reverse strand, counting down.
CAACTGGCGTTGGCCCAACTGCTTAGCCAGGGAGACTTGGCTAAGGCGATCACGTCGGCGGTGGAGGAGCAGGCGGCTCGCATCTTCCGAGGCGTGGAGGAGAAGTTACGCCACGCGGGTGTCTCCCCTAAAACTGGAGGCGCCAGTGGGGCAAATTTTAAGACGCCCAAGGGGCGCCCTCGTACACATCATGGTGGGTGTTGTGGTGGGGAGTGCGCCTCTAGCGCGAGCGTGGCCAGCAGCGCGAGGGCGGCCCGAGCGGGTGGAGAGATTGTGGACCAGTTCGATTCCGATGATCGGGATTGTAACATCGATCGCTGGCTCCACAAGATCGACCAGCTGGGCCGTATCCATGGTTGGTCCGAGTACGAGAGGTCGTGTTACATGCAGGAGAAACTACGCGGGGCTGCGAAGACGTGGTTTAACCGCCTCGACGACTATGACCTCTCGTGGGGAGAGTGGAAGAAGGCCCTGCGTGCGCCTTTCCACGGCGGCATGATTTTGCGGAGTCATTGGAGGAGCTGGTAGCAAGGCGTAAGCTGCCAAGCGAGTCCATGACGAAATACTATCATGACAAGCTGGCATTGTGTGAAAGGTGCGGGTTTACGGGAGAGAAGGCCATCTCCTGTATAATCAAGGGCCTCCCGCTCGACCTACAGGCGAACGCTCGGGCCTTCAAGTGTAAGACTCCCGGTGACCTGTACTCGGGATTTCTGGGTAGGTTGGATCGCTATCAGGCGAGTGGCCAACCCCACCCACCGATATCACGAGGGAGAGAACCGGAGAGGGTTCCTGGCGAGGGAAGAAAGCGAGCTCGTGTGGACAGCAGGCAACAGGCGCATGGTGCAGTGAAGCGTCGGGTCCGGTGCTTTAACTGCCAGGAGTGGGGGACCCATATGAGCCGTGACTGTCCAAAGGCGAGGCAAGATCGGTGTCAACGATGTGGCAAGAGTGGCCACTCGAGATCGATCTGCCCAATGCGAGCCACAGGAGAATCTAAGGACCACACTATGGTAAGACTTGTAGATAGTAACAGTAGTAATGTCTATAAGAAGGCCGCATGGACCAAGGATGAGAAGCGCATCACAATCTATATAGATACAGGTAGTGAGTATAACATTGCCACAGTGCAGTGTGCCCAGCAGGCGGCTGAGGGAGGGATGCGTCCAACATCAGTGGTCTTGAGGGGTTTTGGTGGCGGTACAATTCTTGGTGCAGGTGAGGTCACTTTGAACATTAGAGTGGATGCGATTCGGCTCCAAATTGATGCCATTGTGGTCACTAGTGGTCTGTCAGATGTGGACTTACTTCTGGGACAGCCAGCACTGCAGGGTGATGTGGTATTGGTTGTGTCCGGAGGAACACCACCTTGTCGCGGGCAGAACCTAGTTTTCTCATCATTGAGTTAGATGTGGACGCCATGGCGAACTTCTCCGACAGATACCAGTTATATAGCATGTTCATATTCTTTGTTATCTCATCCAGTTCGACCACCATGGTTAATGTCAGGGTAGTAGGTGCAGACCCTGGCGCAGATGTTTTTGTGTGGGAGCCGTAGTCATTAGGAAAGGGGTCGCTTGATTGCAGTGCCAAACGTGGTAATACCATCAGATGGAGAACACCAGGTGGAGGTATGTAATCTTTGTCCGAAGCCCCTGCTATGGAAGGCATATCTTGTGTTGCGCGAGAGCTCATCAGTGTGATACGCGTCACACATCACAGGTAAATCTGGTGTTGGCATATAACCATCTGGGTGTTTGAAATGGATTTCTCCAAATTGGCTATAGCCGATATCAATGAGGGTGAGAGAATACAGCTGGTTAACCTGCTACAAAGGGAAAAAAAGGCGGATCTCTTCTCTCGACTGGCGGCAATGATCTTCGGCTAACTCATCTAGGCAGATCTCCAAGGATTCAGGTAACTTCGGACAAGCCAGTGTATCATCGTCCGTACCGGCTTTCTTTTGCAGAAAGGGAGAAGGTACGCGAAAAGGTGCAAGGGCTGTTAGCGAGTGGGGTTATTCGTGAATCCGAGTCTGAGTATGCGAGCCCCATACTCCTAATACCAAAGAAAAATGGAGACATTCGAATGTGCTGTGACTTCAGGGCACTTAACCGGGTAACGATTAAGGATAGGTATCCGATGCCTCTAGTGAGCGATCAGCTGGATAAGCTGGCAGGGAGGTGTTACTTCACAACCCTAGATCTGGCGCAGGGTTATCACCAAGTCCCTATGCACCCAGACTCAATCCAAAAGACAGCTTTTGTTACTCCTGATGGCCACTATGAATATCTGAGGGTCCCGTTTGGGTTGGCGAATGCCCCAGCAGTGTTTCAGCGAGTGATTAACAAAATGCTGAGTGGACTGGGTACGGATACTGTACTTGCCTACATGGACGATCTTTTGATCCCATCCACGGCGGTGGAACCTGGTCTGGTCCTTCTGGAGAGAGTGCTGGAGATGGTGGCTGAGGCAGGACTGAAGCTGAACTTATCGAAGTGCTCCTTCCTGAAGGACCGATTGGAGTACCTGGGTCATGAGATCAGTGCAGCAGGGGTGAGTCCAGGGAGGAGGAAGGCGCAGGCGGTGAGTGAGTTCCCAGTCCCCGAGAATGTACATGGCGTAAGGCAGTTTCTGGGATTGGTGAGTTATTTTCGTAAGTTTATTCGAAATTTTGCAGTCTTAGCCAGACCACTGACTGACCTCACTCGGAAGGATGTCCCATGGTGTTGGGGACCTAACCAGGTAGAAGCCTTTCAGACATTGAAATTGTCTTTGGTGGACAGGCCAGTCTTGGCCCTGTATGATAGTGCAGCCGAAACGGAAGTGCACACGGATGCCTGTAAACTGGGGCTTGGGGGAATGTTACTGCAGGGGCAGAAGGATGACAGTCTTAAACCTGTGTTGTATTTCAGCCGAGCTACTAGTCCAGCAGAGCAGGTCTACCACAGTTATGAACTGGAGACACTGGCGTTGGTGGAAACGGTCAAACGTTTCCGGGTTTACCTGGTAGGTATTCACTTTAGGGCGGTCACTGATTGTTCTGCAGTACGAGCGACCATGCTGAAGAGGACCTGGTGCCACGAGTGGCCCGGTGGTGGATGGCTTTGCAGGAATACGACATGGAGTTGGAGTATCGTCCGGGAGCCAAAATGCAGCATGTAGACGCATTGAGCAGGAACCCGGTGAATGTGAATCTGGTAAGCTTGTCTCATGATGATTGGTTTTTGACTGTGCAGTTGCAGGATGACAAGGCGCAGGCGATAGTCACAGCATTGGCTGAGAATACAGGAGACAAGGGCCTCAAGGCGGATTATGTGATGCAAGATGGCAGATTGTATCGAAAGACCCAGGTGGGGAAGAGGCTATACGTGCCAGCAATGACAAGGTTTAACCTATTGCGTAAGCATCACGATGAGGCTGGTCATCCAGGATATGAGAGGTGCCTGAAGTTCATCAAGGAGACTTACTGGTTTCCGAGGATGGGACGTTTCGTGCGTAAGTACGTAGATGCATGTCTCAGGTGTGCGTTCAGCAAGGGTGACTATGGGCGGCGGGAAGGCGTCCTGCATCCCATTAGGAAACCCTCTGTGCCCTTGGACACGGTGCATGTGGATCACCTTGGCCCTTTTGCAAGGAGTGCAAAGGGTCACAGCTATGTGCTGATGGCGGTGGATTCCTTCACTAAGTTCACTTGGGCGAAGGCTACCCGAACTCTACGTTCGGCAGAAGCCATTGAGAAATTGAGAGAGATATTTGGCGAGTTTGGATATCCAAGGAGACTGATCTCCGATCGGGGACTGGCGTTTACCAGCAAGGCGTTTGCTGAGTTTCTGGCGGAACGAGGTGTGCGACATGTCCTCAATGCTATAGCAACACCTCGGGCGAATGGTCAGGTGGAGAGGCAGAATCGAACTATCCTGAGTGCGATTGGTGCCAGCACAGACTGTGAGACCCGATGGGATGAGAAACTGAGTGAGATTGTGTGGGGAATGAACCGTTGTGTTAATGCGAGCACTGGGTTCTCCCCAGCACAGCTCATGTTTACTCACCAGAGGGTGCCGTGGCGGATTTGTCTGGTGGAATGCAGGCGGCAGAGTTGGTCGAAAGGGGTGAAACCCTCGGGGACATACAACAAGCTGTCATAAGGCGAAGGGACAAGGCGATGGAGAACCTGACCAAGGCGGAGTTGGCGATGAAAGCGCGCTATGACCGAAGGCGTAAGGTCGCAACCAAGTACAAGGTGGGAGACTTGGTGTTATGGCGAGATGCGAACACGTGTTCTGGCGAAAAAGGGGTGAACCGAAAATTACTGAACAAGTATGGTGGTCCCTATAGAGTTTCCAAGGTGTTGGGGAACGACCGGTACCAGGTGAGTACGGTAAAAGGCATGCGCGGGTACCGGAACTTCACAGCAACTGTGGCTGTGGATTCTCTCAGGCGATATCATAGTACTGTTCCGGGCGATGAGCAAAAAGACTATGATAGCGATGGCAACGAGGCTGTTGATGATCGACAGGATCTGATTGATCTGCTTGAGAGCTAAGCAATTAATGAGGGCATTAATGTTTGCAGGATGGTCGAGTGTAAGCAGCAGTTGTCGAGCAGCACTGGGTTTCCAGCGAGTACGCGTGACCGCCCGATAGATGGCAGGCTGGAGCCCAGGAGTGCAGGTAGCTGCCCACCAGGTGGCAGCTGAAGGCGGGAGTGGGAAGGTTGGCAGCACGGGCGGAAGCAAGGGGGAAGCGGAAGAGGCCATCGAGGGGATTTCTACTCGTGCTTGTGGAGAATTACAGACGCGTGTGTTGTTGTGTGTGTGCCTTGTGATCTGTCCACGAGCTTCTGATAGTGGTTTACTCAGCATTGTTTAATACACGTTTGAATGAATTGTGTTTTACAACTAACGACAGTCGTGTTTCACCTAGCTCTTTATCGAATTCTCTTTACCAGCTCCTTTTTTTTTATAAAGAAAGCTTCTCCGTTTTAATATTCTGAACAGGCCAGAGCATTATTTTGCAGTAACTGGCTCTCCAACAAATATATTTAATATAGCAAATAATGAACAGATTCCTTCGAACTACACATTTTATGATTGTGGTTCAATAATTGTGTTTTTAAATAATGATACTGACTTGTTTACTAAAAATTAATTTATAGCCTCTAATGTTTTATGTGTTTCATTTTTTCTCCACTACAGTGCATTCTTTCAATATTGCGATCCTATTTATAAATAAATAATATGATTAAGTTGCAGTGAATAAACATAACCACACATTTCTGCTTTGTTTTCAAAAATCGCCGTTACATTAAGTATATAAATACTTTAAAATACCGGTAACTGTACTTAAATAATGCCTTTTGAGTAAGCAGCTTAATTTTATTCGTTAAATAGTCCTAACAAATGCCACTCTTGATTTCCAAATCCTCTAGATACATTAACGAGTCACCGTGAATTTATCGATGATTTAGAAATCACTCGTGACATTACTTATGATAATTCACTTATCCCCGGGAAGAGAGAGACAAGTCATTTTTTTATTTCTTATTGTATACTATTGTTTATGCCGCTTCATGTGGTAATAACAAGATATGTCAGTTAGCTTTAATAGAAAATGTTTGCTTTGGATAAGCCTAAGAGGGAAGAAAAAAGAGATATATCAAACTATTTTGTTTGTGCCAGTTTTGGGCTCCCCTGTTTTTTACCAGGGATGAGTGCTTCAACTAATAAATCAATCTCAAATAAAAGGACATGTTTACTGGTAAGAATTGCTCCATAGGAACAATTCTATTTTCTGGGCGTGAAAACCCCTTTAGTAGTTTTTGAAAAACGAATACGAATTCGATGGTTTATGTAAGAATGTAATATATAAAAATTAACGTTTGTTCGTATTTTATGTGCTGCCATATCGTTCATACGATTGTGATGGGGCTTTTAGCAAAATGTTCAGGAGTTTCCCGGGGAGGTTATAGGCTATGAGAGTGTTGTAATACTCAACCCCTTCACCCTTAAAAAATACCCTTTGGTGAAAAAGTAGCTTTTTGGATGCTTAAATAGCTTAAGCTGCCTAAAGCATAACAAATACACAAAATTAATGTACACAGAAATGAATACCTAAGAAAAAAAAACTCTACAAAAAAGTCCGCTATAGCAAATGTGTCGCTTTAACGGGTAACTCACAATAACCATGTTTGTGTTTGATTGATGCCTCCCGGGCAAGTGTAGCAGCAAATGGCGAGTAATCTTTCAAGGATAACTCACAATAACGAATTTTGTCTTTTAGTTCATTTATGCCAAGAAGATCGGGATAAGTAGATTCCCGGACAACGCCGCTAATCTAAAAATAATTACGATACAATTTTTTCCATTTATTTGAACATAAAAATACATTAATTTTCGTCTTTCAGCTCATTTGTGCCAAGAAGATCGGGATACGTAGATTCCTCGGCAACGCCGGGTAGTCAGCACAGGGTATATAAATTAATTACGATATAAATTATTCCTTTAACTTATTCAATTAAACATAAAAACACATTAATTTCGTCTTTTAGCTGATTTATACCAAGATAATTGGGATAAGCAGATTCTCGGGCAATACCGGGTATTCGGCACGGGGTATCTAAAAATAATTACTGTATATTTTTCCCTTTTACTTAAACATAATAGCACATTAATGTTCGTCTCTCGGCTCATTTATGCCAAGAAGATGGGGATAAATAGAATCTCGGACAACGCCGGTAATCAGGAGAGGTATCTAAAATATTTACGATATATACATTTATAATTATTTTTGTTTTTACTTATTCAACAAAACATAATATCACATTAATTTTTATTTATTTAAGCGTAGCAGCGCACGCCGGATACAGCTACAATCAGTCCGCTCTTAAAGTGACCCTCCTCAAAACAAAACCATGTGACCTACTCGCTTTTCATTGGTTATGGATACCGATATACGTTGTAGAAGCAGTAAGTACGCAAAAAAAGTAGTTCCCTTCATTAAATTAAAAATATGTCCTCTGAATATACTTGTTATCCTTCGTGAATGAAAATAATATTATTGAAAAGATACATAAAATTCTAAAATATACCTAATAAAAAATTACAACTTAAAATAGTTTATATGATGACCTTGTAGAAGATTTCCGGGCTGTTGGCCGTAGTCTTGAGGCTTGTAGTTCCCCGACGTTTCGCCAGAGGCTGCGTCCGGCATCCTCAAGGTGTGTCTTGAGACTGGTAATTTTTGTCTAGCAGTAGAATTGAAAGCGCAGATATATATTTCTTTTATTAGAGAATCTGTCGCCTTCAGACTGTTTTAGGGTCTTATGATTGCCCTCTTCGGCCCATTTAAAATATGATATTCGTGGTTGTTAATTCTGTCGTTGGGATTTGTGCATTCAAGTTGCAGATAGATTATCATATTCGCCACAATGAGAGGACGTAGTTTTAGAGAGTCGACGATACGTTGTTCTGTGTTGAAGCTTCCCTGGTCTATCTGCTGCTGGTCTGGTGCTGCTGATGATGCCAAGCCAAGAGGAAAACCGCGACAGCCGCGGAATGCATCCGCGGACCCACGAGTCAAGCACGCACCGACCACGCCCCCAGAGTCCCACCCTCCAATGAGAAACGACCATTCCCGGGCTAAGCTGATGATTAGTTAGCGGAAATTTAGAATTTTGAAAATGAAGTTAATGACTTAAATATATAAAAATTTGGTAGATAAAAATTCTCATTCTCATCTCTACTGAAGAAGAATGATCTTAAGATCGAGAGCAGAGCAAGACCAGAAAGGAGCTGAAGACGCAAATGCTGGACATCAACAGCGTAGAGTGCGACAGGAACCAGCTGACCAGAAAGGACTGACCGGAGTAGAAATGAAGACACCGAACAACAAAGTCTCAAAGAAGGATGACAACTACATTCATCCTAAGCCAAAACACACGGCCAAAAACGCTACCATAGACAAAACTTATGGGATTGAGATCAACAACAGATTTATATCTCTACAGAACCTTCCAGACATACCTCCACCTATCGTCGTAGACGCTAGCAACATAAATGCCTATAAACTCACACACATTGCTGCAGGAAAAGAAAAAGACATCACAATGAAATACTCCAAAGACCAACTAAAAATCTTTACCAAAAACAAACTTGCATTCGACCACGTTAAAAAAGTACTTCAAGACCATGAAACACAGTTTCATACCCATATATACAGAAGAGGAGGACTCATGACTCAAAGAATTACACTCAAAGGACTTCCAACGAAAATAACATCAGGCGAAATCTATCAAGAACTAAACGACAAAGATTATCCAATCCTCAACGTCAGACAACTATATAAAACCAGCTTCCAAAACGGATCCAGAATCAAGACTGCCATTCCTGTTTGGATTCTAACTTTCTTACAACAAGCACACTTCATGACAAAAATCGTCGAACTTACAGACATCTTCAATGTAAAAATCAAGCTTGAAACCTACAAAACACCAGCAGGAGGAATTCAATGCTATAACTGTCAAGGCTTCGGACATCTGGCAGACTGCTGTACAAGAACACAGAAATGTGTTAAATGTGCAGGCAATCACGGAGTAAAAGACTGCAAAGAAACTGAACTAAAATGCACTAACTGCAATGAAACTCATGCTGCAAGCTACAGACAATGCCCTATCTACAAGAAATACTCCAACTCAAGACTGAAATATGCACCAAAGACTTCACTACATATTACAGAAACTTCACATCATCAACCAGAGCCAGAGAAACCAAAAATCAACACTTCAGCACCAAAATCGGACATTCCAACAATTCCTACTCCTACTCCCACTACTACAAATCCTGAAAACCTAGCTCATCAACTTTTATCCCTCATATCTAAAATCCTCTTGAATCCAGAACTCCTAAAAACTACTGTAATGCTACTTACAAGCCTAACTTCAAGTCCTTAAATAAATCCAGTAAAACTACCTTAAGAACATCTTTAAGACCAAGAAGCTTAAGCGAACGAAGATAACAACAACATCTTCAAGAATACTCCAAGAAACAGCTGGGAGAAGAGCATTTTCTTTAGCTAAAATTTCAAGTGCAGAAGACTTCAAGATAAGCACATCAAAGATTGGGTCAAGGCCTCTAGTAAGGCCGGTACCAATCATCTCACATCAGATTACTGCTCAGGTAGATAAAATTAATTTATTGATATGGTTAATAGGGAATTGCCGTTACTGGTGGAGTCTAGGGATCTACTCCGGCATTTGCCTTAGCGCCAAGGGAAACCACCGAAAACCTTGGCAGAGTAGTTGAATTTATGAAATATATAACTTGAATTTGGAAAAATAATTTAGAAAATTGATCAATCAATTAATGGAATTTATCAAAATTATCAGCTTCTTCGGTTCTTTGGTGTATAGCCGACGAAATCACCATTTGTAGTCCTCGATAGAGCGTTATTATTCTAGGTATCTATTTAGTCTTGTGTGTTGGACATCCGTGAAAACTTTTTTGCTGGATGAGTATCCAGATTCTTCGATTTCTACTGTGTAGCTCTCATAGTTTACATTGAATTTTATTGAGATATATTGACATTCGGCAATCAGATACTTCATTATTCCATAAATTACTTGCCCTATTATGTGTGCGTAAGAGGTTTGAACTCTTCTCGCTTTTTGGTCGGTAACGCAGCCGTCTTGAGTGCTGACGTTGACTTCTTTTATCGCTTGCGCAGCAGTCCGAGTGCTAGCGTCAGCGTATTTCCTTTCGTGCTGGAATTCTAACCCGCATAGGTCCTCGGATTGCGAGGCCTTTTCTTTCCGTGTCCTACGAAGCGCGGATTTTTTTCTTTCTATTTGTCCTTTTAGAGGTATTATTTTCAGGCAGAGGTGCCACTGGTGGCTCAACTCCGGCTGAGATACTTGTCACTATCAGGTTTGGGTTTGGGACTTCAGCTTGAGGAGCGTCTGGCTCTACTCTTGCTGTAGTATTTTGTCTCAGCTCGGCAGGAGCGGACTCTACTGGGACCGGCTGATACTTTGTTTTAGTTTTCGCTGCGCGTCTGTATGAATATTTTCACTTTGTAAAAACAGAGTCTATTCAGCTTTAGGACCTCGCAGGCTGTGGGTCCATCTACCAGGAATGCCAAGAACATTAGCATTGGTCATTGGTCCTTCCGGAGGTCATATTGACTACCGAAAGTGCCTCGAACCCGAGACCTATCAGGTCTTCCTGGATCTCAGATGGATCCACGGAGGGGTCGATGCCTTTGATGACAATTTTGAATATGCCTCTTTGGCTTTTATTTACCACTTCGTGATGAGAATATTTTACGCTGCATTAAAGCAGGCTTGACCCTGGTTCCGAGTCTAGTGACTTCGCAAGTGAATGCGTTAGGCTCGTGTTTGAATTCTCCATTCACAGCTGCCATTTGCGACGAGTATTCCCGTCGAATTAGCAGGGAAGGGGATTTTTCGCTTATGCGCTGGTTCTCCATCTCAGTATCACCGTAGGTCCCTCCATCATTACGCGGTGAGTCTTCCGGTGGTAGAGAGACGATCAGGCTGGAACCTGTTTTATCAGACAGCCGCTGCTGTCGTGTTAATAGCCGAGCGTTTGGTACTTTTTCGCGTTCTAGCCGCGGTTGGGGGCGCCGCTGTGGGATTGCCTACTTTTTTGCTGCGCTTTGGCATGTTGAAGATCCTTGGCGGTTGGAAGAATTTGGTCCACCGGTAAGGAGTTGCCCTGTCAAACGCCGTGGGAGATCGGCCTAGCTAGGGGCTGAGGGGATAGGCGGCCTACTGTCTTGGGTATGGGAACTACCAGGATAGGCGGGCAGGTTGGGACCCTCAGCCGTCAGACCGGTTTTGCTCTTTGCCGCGCAAGGCGCGGGCTTTGGTAGCGGGAGTCACTTCTCCAGCCGGCTCTGATGAGGCGACGATTGCTGCGAGGAACGCTGCTGCCGTAGAGCCCCTTCTTCACAGTTGCCAGGAGATCCTTCTTCCCGCTGTTAGCTCCGGCAATTTTGTCGACTACCTGCCCTATTTATACATTTATGCGCGACGTGTTCTCTGCGCAGTCCGTTACGCAGTCTCTGGCGAAACGTCGGGGAACTACAAGCCTCAAGACCACGGCCAACAGCCCGGAAATCTTCTACAAGATCATCATAGTAACTCCGGCCGTGAAAGCCTAAGTCAATATATTTAAATAGTTTATTACACATGGGTGATGCATTTGAGTCATGCCTCAGTCGATTCTCATAAAACAAAATGGCTGAATGTATCGAGTCTTCTGTTGCTGTGTCTTCATCTCCCTGTCAAAAGTGACAGTAATTGTGGCGCGAATGGCGGAAGGATATTGCTTCTACAACGTACGTCAGTATCCATAACCAGCGAAAAGCGAGCAGGTCACATGGTTTTGTTTTGACGAGGATTACTTTAAGAGCGGACAGGGTATAGTTATTTATAAATTAATTTATACTGAATTTTTTAATATTTATAGAGTGAATTGTATTAAAACAAAAACACTGTAACAGTATGATGTAAATATAATCGGAGATCTGTTCACATCCGACACCGCGCGCACGTGGTGTTTGTGTGAGGGAAGGTAAGGAAGAGACGTGCTAAATGAGAATTGCGCAGTTGTTTTTTATACTAGTAGTGCTTTATTATCCATTGTATTCAGCACTGAAATGAACAACGTATTTTGTTAGTCAACAAGTTTGTCAATATCGCCGTTCTTTGTTGACTATTGTTTTCTCCATAATGTTCTAACCATTGCAGACACATGTTCCGCCTTGACATTGTCCGCCTCCATTTCCTTTCAGTAGACAACCCGCAAGGCATGCGCCATTGCTTCCCCATACGTCACAAGTTAATCGTTTTCTTCTGATCAGACCTGAAATTATAACAAATTGAATTCATTATTGTTTTTTTGTTACTGTCGCCATCATCATCTTAAAGATATGGGCCTTTCGCCCGTTCCGCTCCCCGATTCACAATATGTTACAGGTCGTCCTTCCAACGTCGTTTTGGTCTTCCTACATTTCTTCGGCCTTGAGGTTTATAATGAAGCATCTGTTTTGATAAACGATTATTTGGCATTATTTGCACATTTTTTACTCTTGATATTATTATTATTAGTATTATTATTATCATCATTATTATTGAAAATATAGATGAATTTTTGGCGAAGGACAGCAACAAAAGCAAGAAAGGAGAAAATTCGGAACCAGAAAATTAGAGAAATAATGAATGCTAAACATAATATTATAGAAGTAATAAAAGAACGATGATTGAAATTGTATAGGCATCTGAAGAGGATGGAGAATCCCAAGAATGATGCTGGATTGGAATAATGAAGGCAGGAGGAGGAAGGGGAAACCCAGGGAACAGTGGATCGATGAAGTGAGAAGAAACATGATCAGCAAAGACCTAAAAGAAGAAGATGCTGAGGATAGAAATCTGTGGCGGAGCAAAATACATTTGGGCTGAAGGATAATTACTGTAATGTAGAGAAAATCCTTAATAATAAAAATATTATTGTTGTTACTGTTAATATTATCATTGTTATTGTTGATATTATTATTATTATTATTATTATTATTATTATTACTATTATTATTATTGAAAATACAGATGCATTTTTGGCGAAGGACAGCAACAAAAGCAAGAAAGGAGAAAATTCGGAACAAGAAAATTAGAGAAATAATGAATGTTAAACATAATATTATATAAGTAATAAAAGAACGAAGATTGAAATGGTATAAGCATCTGAAGAGGATGGAGAATAACAGAATCCCAAGAATGATGCTGGATTGGAATAATTAAGGCAGGAGGAGGAGGGGGAAACCCAGGGAACAGTGGATCGATGAAATGAAAAAAAAACATGATCAGCAAAGACCTAAAAGAAGAAGATGCTGAGGATAGAAATCTATGGCGGAGCAAAATACATTTGGGCTGAAGGATAACTACTGACTGTAATGTAGAGAAAATCCTTAATAATAAAAATATTATTGTTGTTACTCTTAATATTATCATTGTTATTGTTGATATTATCATTATTATTATTACTGTTGATATTATTATTATTATTATTATTATTATTATTATTATTATTATTATTACTGTTGTGGAAAGCAACGGAAAGCTGCCACACCTAAAAAATTCCCTAGTAAAGCTGCAAGCATAGCATGAAAAGAAAATGCTGTGATTGCTGCAGGGAAGGACCTGCCTTCGGACAGAATTACTATGGATGGATGGACTGTTGGTATTATAATTGTTTTTTTATTCAATGCCCCAAGTTGTCATGACGTTCCTGGAGTTCTCTCCTGGCGTTGGCATAATTTTAACTCATTTCTGAGGTTAGGATGCCTGGAAGGGGGGGTTATGATATCCCCATGATATGATGGGTGATGATGATAGAGGTGCGCCAGGAGAGACCTAAAATCCAATCTTAATCTAAAGCGAATGTGAATGATGATCATTGTGATTGACATATGATGTTCGGGGACCGTTTGGGTCTTAAGTTTCCTGACATTTGTCTCACAGGTGAGAAAAAACTCCGAAGACAACCTTACCTATGAAACTTGTCCCGACTGGGGATTGAGCCGGTCCGTTGCGTGACAAGCCAGTAGACTAGTACCTCCAGACCACAGCGATGGTTATTGTTACTAATGTTATTGTTATTATTATTAATTTATTTATTTAGCCTGGTGGAGTTAAGGCCATGTGGTCTTCTCTTCCACTCACCAGGACAAACATATATTACATCAGAATATTTACTTAATACACATACTTAATACAGGCTTTCCTCTTTATAGAAGTTTGCCCTTCATTCCTGCTTTCCAGAGATTCCTATCTTCCCTTCTCCTTCTTCCATACCCCTCCTAATCATGGCAACATATATTCCCTCATACCATGTTCTACTTCTCCCCCTCTTCCTTCTGCCTGGTACCATCCAATCTAATACCTGTTTAGGCCACTGTTCTTCCGATATTCGTTGTACATGTCCATACCACTGTAGAGCTCTCTTTGTTATCTTATCGATAACAGTTTCTTGTCTAATGTATATGTATTTGTAACATGTTGTAGCCTGGATATTCTCATACTTCTCCGTAATCCATCCATTTCTGTCGCCAAGATTCTTTTCTGCATCCTGTCATTTATTGTCCAGCTTTCTGATCCATATGTAAAGTAGGCCCCTATACTTTCTATTATTGTCTGTATAATCTATTTTTTTGGTTTGTCTTTTGATCAGATTTCTATTCCATAAAAGACCATTCAGGATTATAATCGCTTTCCTTGCACAATTTGCTCTGTTAATAATATCTTTTACACAAGTACCAGATTTATCTATTATAGAACCAAGATATTTAAATTCTTCAAAACATTTAATTATCATATTATTTATTTGTAGGTTTTCTGAATTTCTTCCGATTACCATTTATTCTGTTTTAATATAATTTATCTTCAGTCTCCCTACCTCAAATTCATCTACTAACTTTCTAATCATATGTTCTATATCTTCTTTATCTTGTCCTATTATAATCTGGTCATCAGCAAGTAATAAATTGTGCAGTAAACGGTCATTAATATTGATTCCCATGACTTATTCCATTTCATTAATACATCTTCTAAAAATATCTTGAACAATGTTGGTGATATCCCGTATCCTTGTCTTCATCCTTTTGTTGTATGAAATTCTGAGGATGCTCTATTCCCAATCTTAAAACTTGCTTACTTACTACAAAAATCTTTGGTCAGAACCGAACACTCACACTGAAAAAATTACTTCGAATTTGACTTGTGAAAATGAAATAGAAAAACCAGACATAACAATGGATGAACTAGAAGAAGTTTTAAAGAAGTCCAAGAACAGGAAAAGTCCAGGTTTAGATGATTTAAATTTAGAACTTTTTAAGTATGGAGGAACTGCCTTGAAAGAGAAACTATTAGAACTTTTTAACAATATTTGGCATTGTCTTAATATTCCAACGGATTGGGAAACGGGTCTAGTAATTAATATACATAAAAAAGGTCAGAAAAACAAATGTGATAACTACCGAGGCATTACCTTACTCCCAACTGCATCTAAATTATATGCCAACATAATTAAAAATAAGTTATCAGTAAGTAGTGAAACATTTTTGGAAGAAGAACAATGTGGATTTAAAAAAGGGAGGAGCACTATAGATGCAATATTTACCCTGCAACAAATTATGGAAAAAGGAGAGAATTTAATCTCCCACTGTACATACTATTTATAGATTATGAAAAGGCGTATGATAATTAAACCGAGATAAACTTTGGCAGATACTGCATGAAGAACATATACACTCACAAGTAATACGAGCCATACAAAGCTTATATCAAAATTCTAAAATCAAAATTAAATTACCAGATGGAGAAATAACAGAACACATAAACACAAGCAAAGGTGTTCGACAAGGATGTGGACTATCTCCACTCTTATTCAATATATATATTAACAGAGTAGTGCAAGAATGGAAACAAACAGTAAACAGTGGATTTTCAATAACTAGGAATAAAATAATTCAAACAATATTATATGCTGATGATCAAATAATATTATCAGATTCCGAAGATAGCTTACAAATAGCAGCATATCAATTATTCAAAATTGCCAGCAAATATAATATGAAAATTTCCACATCAAAATCCAAAACAATGGCAATGTGTGGAAAAAACATACAACGGGTGAAAATTGAGATTGATGGAAAAATTATAGAACAAGTGTCAGATTTCTCTTACTTAGGAAGTGTATTTGCAGAGTATAAGAGTGACATTGATTCAAAATTACAAAAATATAATAAAATGAATGGGGTAATACGAAGACATTTTGGTAAACAGATGAGGACAGAGACAAAACTAAGATTACATAACATCACATAAAAGCTGCCCTAAAATATGGAAGTGAAATTTGGATTTTAAATAAAAGAAACTCTCATAAACTTCAAGTAAGACAAATGCGCTTCTTACGATCATTGTTAGGAGTTAATAGACTGGATCACCAAAGGAACACTACTATCAGAGGAAAACTTGGAGTAACAAGTTTAAATGAAGATATACAAAGATACCAACAAGAATGGAAAAATCATCTGAGAAGAATGGCAAGAAATAGACTTCCAAAATTGGCATTCCAATATACCCCAACTGGACATAGGGACCAAGGAAGACCAAAACATCGGTGGAAAGATCAAGACCATCTTCGCTAGGTTTACCGTACAGGCCACATGGCCTAAAACGAATTTGTTCATGATGATGATGATGAAAACTTGCTTACATTATTTTTATAAAATCTACGAGTATAAGAGATTTAGGTAAATGAGAATATAACAATCACAATTAACTCTAATATTAAATACTAAGTGAAGATTTGATCAAGAAGAAGATAATATCTATTATTTTACGATCTATAATACAACCAGTTAATGATAGATAAGATTAAGACTAAAACTAATAATAAAATGTATTCAAGCAAGATAAATTAAGTTGTTGGTAGACTGTCCCTGTCTAATGTATATAAAAAAACAAGAAAAATAATGAAATATAGAAATCTAATTTTACGACTATACAATATTTCAACAAATGAAAATATTTGTTATTCTTATTATTATTTTCATAAATAATTTAATTTATTAATTGTTAAAAGAATACTATCAGTGAGATGTATAAGTTAGTTTGTTATTATATAATTATTTAGTTTGTTTTTTAAGGAAGTTATAGTTTGACAGTCTCTGACATAGGGCGGAAGCGAATTCTACATTTTGGCAAGTGAGACTGTAAAAGGTGATGATGTGACGAATAATACACAGTGAAGGGATATAAAGGTATTATTATTTTAACAGCCAGGGCTGAGATACTGTATCGGTATTGAAACATTCCATACTAAAATGTTTATAAAGAAGTACATGACAGAGCAGGCATGTTTATTTCCATACAAGGTTTGTAATGAACTGATTTTCAGCGAAACACCATCATAATGGTTTCTCGCAGTAGAAGTCTTGTGTTCGACTGCTTACTCGGGATTAAAGAGAAGCTAATTTAATCTTGCTTCACGAGGTGCGCTTAAGTAGTTCAGTGGTAGAGCTCCAGCGCGTAAAACTGAACACCTTGGGTTCAAATCCCCGCTCAGATGCATATTTTCGTCTATAGTTAAGTTAAACAGACGGTTTGTGCGGAAACATTAATTTCCAACTAACTGACTCCTGCCACTATTGAACACGGAGATTAATGGCCGCGCGTACATCGCCTGTCCTCAGTTGTCATAGTACGCCTCGTTTAAATAATGGATAATGTTATTATCCCACCTCATTCTTAGCCTACCTGCTGGTCGCTTGTACCACATGTCCTGCCCATCGCTTATACGAAAGCTAACTGTTATTATTATGCCTTGTTTCCCACAAATATAATGTAGCTCAATTTTATGTAGTTTTCTCCATTCACCTATCTGTTCCTCTCTTTGTTTTACAATTTTTCCGTAAAATATTTATTCTCACTTAAGAGCAATAAATACAGAGAAGGAAGAAGGGCAAGAAGGTTCCATAAATAACATTTGTACTAAATATTTATATACGGCACTTTCCATACAACACCAAAACTTAATACATATTTTAATAACTTAAAGTATTTTCAAATTCCCAAACAAAAATAGCTGTATCAATTTCCAAGCACTAACTCACTCTGGTGATTAAGTTAATAAATAAAAACAGTTGACTGATGAAAAGAGTATTGTAATTGTATTGTTTCATATACAGACATCTTAATCACCTGTGTTCATTTGTTTAACATTTTAGCAAATCCTTAAACTAATATGGTTACTGACGTGGTTGATGTGAAATGTTTTTTTTTCACAATTCTTCAACGATCTACTTGCAGACACAGCAAAATAACCACCATATATAATGACATGAAAAGAAAAATAAATCCCTGAACCGGGATATGAACCCGGGATCTCTAACTTGATATGTTAGTGCGCAACCATCTGCACTATCCAGGCACCTTAGCACAAACATTTATTTTTTCCTTTATATATATTTTCTATCCTGAGAGGAAAACTTATCTAAATCTAATATTTTATATATATATATATATATATATATAAGTATATATATATTCCTAATAATATATAAATGAATATATAATAAAAATATATTAAAGATCTTAAGGAAAATATATGGTCCAATTAAGGATAAGGGTACCTGGAAAATAATAATTAACCAGGACCTATATAAAGATAACGATATAGTTATAGATATTAAAGTTAGACGTATCGAATGGTTGGCTATATTTGCAGAATGAACGAGACACGTTTGCCCAGGATGATAAGCTGGATGGAAAGAGAAAAGTAAGGAGGCCTAGGTTACGATGGATGGACGACGTACAGGCAGACCTACGGAAGATTGGCATAACAAACTGGAGAAATAAGACCATTAATCGAAGAGAATGGATGGTTGTTATGTGGGAGGCTAAGGTCAAAGTAAAAGGACCGTCACGCCAATGATGATGATCAAGAGAGGTAACGAGAACTCGGTGGCACTGCCCTCTCGTGGCTTATATAACATGTAAGCGTTATATATATATATATATATATATATACCTATATGCATTTCTATTAACGGTTTGGCGACCTTTTTTTTCCGAATTCAAACTCTGTATACATTCAATTAAGAAAAGTAAGGAGTATGGGTTAACCTGATGGAAAATTTTAAAATCGCTCTATAAGTCGTAAGTTGCGATTGTTCGCAGAAAAACGATAAATATTTCGCCAAGAATCGACCAGTGAGGGTTTATCTCTGTTCATTTCTCGCAATACATACAATTTGATAAACAAAAGAAAGTTAAGACACATAAATCTGAAAATAATTTGGAGTTACTGGGGAATTCGCTTCCTGCGTGACGGACTTGTTCATTCATATACGCCTTTATCAACAAAGCTCTTATAGCGTCCATTTATTTGTATTCTTATTATCTAATTATCGGCCGCGGTGGACTAGTGGTTATGCTCCTTGCCTCTGGTCCCGAGGGTCGCGGGATCAAACCCAGCCGGGGTCGATGGATTGTTTAGGACGGGAAAATCCAAGGAGCAAGTTCTCCGGGAGGGACGTTAAGCCGTGGGTCCCGAGTCTGAAGATTTTCAGGCTCGTAAAAAATCCTTAAGCCTGAATGAAAAGGCCTCTAAGCAAAATTTACCGAATTTTCCCGTCTTAGTACTACCTTGGTTTTTCTAGATGTCAGTTTGAGGCGGAACGCTGACCACGGACCACTCAAAAATGACATCTATACGAAAACAAGTGTAACTAAATTAGTATGGTTCAAACTCTTCCCTGTAGGGGAGAGCGCCTAAATCTCTGTAAAGGGAAAACATGGGCTTACAAAAATTATCTAATTGATTATTAATTATTTTTAGTTAACAAGTTACCAGAACAGCGTTTTCTTTCAGGTCTATACTAGTGTTTGAAATGTAGAGAAAGAGGTAGTCTTTAGTAACGATCCCACCCGCAAGTTTACAGTACCCTAATACGTACCTGAATTCACCAACAAACAAAGTAAACAAAGTACAAAAATGACGATAGCTTTCATGGTGATTGCGAGTCCGTGCATGCTTGTATCTGCAGCGTATTTATACCTCACCGAAACCTGTTATCGCATGCAATTATGAACGAACAGGGAATTACTATCAAAGTAACTAATGTGACTGATACAATTAACAGTAAATAGCGAAGTAAGCAATGTGGCTGATATAAACATTTCAATAACAAAGCGAGAATTCCTCATAACATCGAAACGTTTCAATTGTATTAACAACAAATGAGTAAAATTTTGAAGACTTGTGAAATACAAACTGACTGCCTAAAACTAAACAAATATCTATGGTGGGACGGGCCAATAACTTCCTTGGCAGCTCCTAGTCTCAAATTCACACATGTTAATCTCTATATAAATAATAAGATCAGAAAGTCGGATCTATCAGCCGTTATAGTTGATTCCCTCAATTCGGATCCGCAAATTATTATTGTAGCCACTCAAATTCCTCATGATGCTGGATAGACATCCGTCCCACATAGTTACAAATTCCATGAAAAAATATCTTCCTTCATGGGAAAAGTGCATGTCCTGCATCAAGCATGATTCAATTACTGTCCACAGACCGGAAGAATGAAAGCAAGAGACGAAGGGCGGCACGGGAAATTGGAAGCGATACAATGGCTTACTACCTGAGAATATAAGAACAGTCCATGAGCATGAAGTCACACACATCTGTAGTTTATTTCAGGTGTATTCAATTTTTTGTTTTTATACTCTATATACAGCTGATTTTCCACAAATAAATGGAGTACTTTTAGCTACATTTGCTGATGATACCGCCATGCTCTATTCACATGAAGATGCTAGGCAAGCATCTGAACACCTCCAGCAACAACTTAATAAGACAAAAGAATGGTTAACCACATGGCGTATACGAACTAGTGAAAATAAATCTATTCATATTACATTTGGAACCAGAACTGGTAACTGTCCTACTGTAACATTAAATATTAAAACTCTTCCAACAGATGATTCCGTCAAGTATTTGGGAATGCATCTTGATCGTCGCTTAACATGGAAGAAACACATTCAACAAAAACGTACAGAATTAAAAATAAAAACATCAAAACTTAATTGGCTCATAAGTCACAAATCAAAACTGAGTCTAGAAAATAAACTTCTAATATATAAAACTATACTCAAACCTATTTGGACTTATGGTATCCAATTATGGGGAACTGCCAGCAATTCCAATATTGAAATTCTACAGAGATTTCAGTCTAAGACCCTTCGCTTTATTGTTGCTGCTCCATGGTATGTAAACAACGCCACCATTCATCATGATTTAAAAATAACTACTGTAAAAGAAGAAATAGAAAAGTACAGCACTCGATATCTCAGGCGACTAGAAGTTCATCCTAATCATCTTGCAATCAATCTTCTAGACAACAGTGAAGAAATAAGAAGACTAAAAATAAATAAAATATTAGAACTTCCTTTCATTTTTACATAAAATGTTGTCTAATGGAGTGCTGTCAATGGACTGTATTCTCCTAATAAGTTATGTCTTGTAACAAATTTACTTATTGTCTTTTCAAGATAGATTGTAAATTAGCAATAAAGTTATTAAAATATTTTCCTGTTTTACGGTAATTAAATTTGCTCTTCTTATTCAGTTTAGTTACTTTGTATTTTAATATTTCGTAGTTCACTGTGAGGTAAGGGTGAAGATTAAAATTTTGAAGTGTGTCCGTCAGACTCTGAACTAACACGCCCGCTCAGCGTCTAAATGAAGGTAAGTATAGTACAATCCTTCATGATGAGTATGAAATGCCTATTGTTTTCATACACTTCGTCTCTGGACAATAAACTGCTCAGTTTCGTCGCGGGACAATTAAATATCTACAGTCTATCCGTAGAATCTGTAGAAAAGCTGTTCGAAATAAATCATCTACGCAGGAGGCGGGTAAAAATGCACAGCCAATGAGACCGCGGAGGGAGAACAGATCATGTGACATTACTAATTTCGCTCTAGAACTTGAGGTGCCAGCTTCCGATTAGTAGAGCACCGATTTTTATATTAATCTTCAAATATGTAGTAAAAATAGTTAAAATGTGTAATATTACATATTTATTATAAAGAATAAAATTGTATGTAGGGCCTATTAACAAAATACTGTTATTTCTTTGCACAAGCTGTTTGTATTGATGAGATATTTTTCTCTTAAAATTCACTAATTTTATTAGAATTTTGAAGTTAATATAATTACACTACAAATGATATAGTAACAAACAATCCAGAGTCATATTCGTGTAAAAGCGTACAATGTTTTATTTGAGACATATGTCCCGAATCTAAATTAAGATATAAGCCGTGATATTACTAAAAAAAAAGACATTGTATCAAAGTGGAATATAGCCTATTACCTTACAGTTACTTTCACATAAATTTACTTATTTTTTTAGATGTTTAAATAATTTATGCACAACTCTCAAAATGCAGTACGTGCAGTTTTCTTGCACTTCAATAGTTATTTGTTGCATAGTATACAAGGTGAATAGGCCTACAACACTATTTTACCAAAGGTAAAAGGCCGTCATCGATTGTTACCCATGACCGATTTTTTTTTCAGGAAGTAATTAAACTGCCTCAACTCTGTGAATATATGCTTTTATAAATTATATACATTCTCTTGTCATCCCAACTTCCCTCAATAAATATTAAAATAGAAATAAATAAAACAGCCATTCTTTCATTTACATTTTATGGATGCGAAACAATTCCTCTTGGTTTAATAAAGGAGAAAAGATTACGAAAATTTAAGAACAAAGTTCTCAGATACGAAAATACAGGTGAATGGTGAAAACTACAAAATAGGTTAATGTTATACTCCAATCTGATTCCCGGCCTATCTACTGGACACTTTCCGTTTTCCTAATTGTTTCCATGTCCCTCTTTAATTTGTGTTTGTGCCAGATGTCTCCTCTTATTATATCTGCTTTCCCATAAAGATAATGTAGCTCAATGTTATGTAGTCTTATATATTCACTTTTTTGTTAGTCTGTTTTCCGTCCTAAGAACTTTATTCTCAAATACTGATACTCTACAATTCAGAAAGTTTTGTGATGCAATATGTTACGATTAAAATGAAGTCACCTGGATCTATGTTTTTAATGGTGAGTATAGAATCGAATTGGTGTTTTAATGCCGCTATTACGCTTTTCGTGCTTCAGGTTCCGCGTTGGGAGAATATATGACATTAATGCGCTGTAATTTCAATATACGCACCACTTCGGTAGACCATTTTACGTAGATGAGATGTATTCTTGTATTGTGTACATAGGATGAGTGTATTTTTATGTGTTTGTGTAGTGTATAGTATATTTCACAACATGAAGACCTCGCCTCACACCACTGGCTCATGCCAGTTATCAAAGACAAGAACAACCCTCCCGAGTTAACAATGACATTGTGCTGTTTCTAGAAGTGCGTCTCTTTTGTCCACTGGTATTTAAAGCAGGCTAGGGAACCTTGGGCTCCGAGAGCTCATAACAAACTTCCCCGCCAATACTCATTTCACTCATTTGTATTAGTCATTCAAAATATATCTGCAGGCGGAGGAATTACGAAGCTCTCTTTGTTGTTACACGTGACGTCATATAAGGCAGTGTATACTGTCAGCGTCCCACGTCCCATCCCCCTCTGCACTCCAATATAGCAGTGTCACGTGTTCTATTCCTGCATAAACACGACAGCAGTGCCCTCCGTCAACAACTGCACTTACTCCTTAAACGGGTAATACCTGCACTGGAGACGCAGGTACACAGTGATTGACAGTACACAGTGAGAGTCAGTGGCGTTCAATCCAGGGTGAGCGGGGCAAATTCTACACACCGATATCATTTTAATACGAACTGGGTAAATTATTATTTTTGCATTCAGAATGGCACGAAAGTTGTTTGTTTATTGTGTTCTACGCGGTTCCGTCATGTGAAACACTATAATATCCCACGACATTTCTAATCTTCAAATGGAAATCAATACGGACAGGCACAGGCACGATTAGAAATATATAACTATATTTTCACAGGGACATATTAATGATATATACTTTTAAAATACATTATGTAACATGCATGGAGTTCAAATTCATAAATTAAATATAATAGACATAGGAGACATTGTATGTTTTGTTTACACAGGGTGGGATTTTTAAATAATCTAAAGCAGCAAACATCCAAAACGATAGCAGACAACCACTTTCAGAGAAATCAGTACGTGCTAGTTAACGGATTTCAAAATCGATTGCTGAGAAATCACATCAAATCTAAAACACTCTCCAGATTAAACGACGACACCCTTGGCTCAATATTACGTCTCTCTACGTGTACTATCAGCCTGACATAGATAAATTAGTGTCAGCAGTCTACTACACGCCCTTCAAACGTTTGAACAGATATACGTAAAGTGCGTACGAATGGAAGGGTTAGTGCATATATTTCAGGTTGTAAGGTTGCGCCGCCACTGATACTGCATGGTATCCGAGATCACAATAACAACAGTCTTGAGTTCGATGAAAGGTGGAATGAGGAGGATGTCATACTACCCCTCATTCGGCAGCTCCCCATGCCTGATTTAAAGGATTACATGAAGGGTACACACAAATGATAATTAAACGTGTTGAAGAATTTAAATATCTTGGTTCTATAATAGATAAATCTGGTTCTTGTGAAAAAGATTATTAACACAATAAATTGTGCAAGGAAGGCGATTAGATCCCTGAATTGTCTTTTATGGAACAGAAATTTGACCAGAAAAAAAATTATACAGACAATAATAGAAAGTATACTTACACATGGATCAGAAATCTGGACAATAAATGAAAGGATGCAGAAAATAATCTTGGCGACAGAAATGGATGGATTACGGAGAAGTATGAGAATATCCAGGCTACAACATATTCGAAATACGAAATGGATGCACAAGAAACTGTTGTCGAAAGGTTAACAAAGAGAGTTTTACAGTGGTATGGACATGTACAACGGATGTCGGAAGACCAGTGGCCTAAACATGTGTTAGATTGGATGGTACCAGGCAGAAGGAAGAGGGGGAGAAGCAGAAGAACATGGTATGACGGAATATGTGATGCCAAGATGAAGAGGGTATGGAAGAAAGAACAATGAGGAGATAGGAATCTCTGGAAAGCAGGAATTAAGGGCCAACTGCTGTGAAATGGAAAGCCTGTATTAATTAATTATTAAGTAAGTAACATGAAGGGTTGCCTTTTGTTCACATGAATTTTTGAATGGAGAAAATATTCCAAGGTACCTCCAGGAAATGAGATTCTTAAGATTTGGCGAAAATTATAAAGTGTGCTGTGTTAAGGATAAAGATGAGGAAAGAAAGAGAGTGAAAACCCGGTGCCTACTCCTTTCGAAAAGCACCAAAGGAGGCGCTTAGGTTTATCGCTACAAAACCACTTCTTATAATTCTTCAGTTCACGGGCTAGGCAAAATGCCTGTTCTGCCTCACAGTTGTTCTGTCCATCTTTTCACTGGCCTTCCTACATTCCTTGAACCTCTTGGCTTGTAGTTAAATCCTGCTTTTGGTAATCTTGTTACATTCATTCTTTCTACATGTCTAAACCATTTTTCTCTGTATCCTTTGATTTTATCATTTAATGGATATATATTTAACTCTGTTCTTATATCTTCATTCTTTAACCGATCTATTCTTGTGCAACCTTTTGTTCTTCTAAGGAAGTTCATTTCTACCCTTTGTATTCTATTTTGTATTTTTTTGGTCATTACCCAAGTTTCACTCCCATAAAGTAATGCAGGAACTGCCAATCTTTTATAAAACTTCAATCTAGCATCTCTTCTTGTTTTGTTCATTAATGTTTTATGTATAGTTCCACATATCATTTGAAATGTTGACAGTTTCACATTTACGTTTCTTTCAGTTTTTGTGTTATAGTAAAATTACAACCTAAATAATTAAAATTTGTTACTTGTTCCAGAGGTTTGTTGTCTATTATGATTCTTGATCTTACAACACCACATGTCTTCCAATTTATATTTGTAACTGAATCCAGGAATCTGGTGCACAATCTGCGATTAAAAAACTATAGTTTTCGCCAAAACTTAAGAACCTCAGTTCCTGGAAGTACCTTGGAATATTTTCTCCATTCAAAAATTCCTGTGAACAAAAGGCAACTCTTCTTGTAATCCTTTAAATGCCCGTGGAGAAAAGACACACACTTCTAGAAACAGCACAATGTCATTGTTCAACCCGGAAGGGTTGTTCTTGTCATTGATAGAGGCCGTTCCACTAAGGAGGAAACATGGCCTACAAAGCTCGCGCAGGTAAACGTAGGGTCTTGGCGAAACGAACCCTATCAGCAGGCTTGTCCGTTTCTGCAAAATCATGGTTACTGGTCATAATGAAAATATTAACCCTGAGTAGAAAATTATTATAATAACTATGTACCGCGTGAAATTTCTTAAGGGCACCCGGTACTAATTTCCTTGCAATTTGGTTTAAAAATATGACATACAATTTTTTTTCCCCAGCTTATTCTTAAGTTATGTGCATGAAAATTATGTCACTAATTAAACAAGTCTTCCTGAACATAATGGCACTTTGGTTAACTTTTTAGACATATTTCTTTATGAGTAATTTAAAATACAAAAAATAAATAAAAAATCCATTTTGTTAAAAGTGTTATCAATTTTCTCACAAACTACTTTCCAATTGTTTCCAAAATGTAGTATGTTATTGTCCATGGTTCATTTGACAATAATACAGTTTGCTTGTGTTCAGATATGGATTGCATTTATTTTTTTTTATTAAAATATTTTAGGTTCATAAAAGAACCTCAAGTCTGAATAAAAGGCGTCTGTGTAACATTTATTCGCCCTTCATCCATCCAGTAATACCCTACTTGCCTATTAGACGTTCCATTGAGAGGATGTGCTAACCACATATCACTTGTTGACGTGTGTGTGTAACTAAGCTTATTTAAATTAGCTTGGTTAAGAAACTCCCGATAGAGAGCAGCCGTGTACCACGCGGGGCGTATGGGGTACATACATACAATAATGCAATAAAGTTAAGATGATTAAAATTAAACCTAATAAAAAATATATATACACAAGAACAGCTCCAACCTACTATACATAAAAAAAAGACAGAAAGTAATAAGATATTAGGTTAGAAATACTGATAAATCGTAATATTATTTTTATTAAATAACTTAATGACAAATTATTAATTGTTAAAAAATACTATTAGTGAGATATTTTTGTCAGTTAGTTAATAGAGAAAATTAAGTTTTCTTCCTGAAAGAAGTTATAGTTTCTCAGTCTCTGATATAGGTGGAAGAGAATTCCATGTTCTAGCAAGAGAAACTATAAAAGATTTTGAAACAAACAGGTAATTTGATGAAGACAATGTGCTGAAGGGATCGTGTGCCTAATTTATGTGCATCACAGAGTCCAACGGAGTGGTGTGATAAGGAAATGATGTGTGTGATAGTTTAGAGAGAAGAGATAGGGAGTGGACGGTTCTACGATCTAGCAGATACGAGAAATCTTCCACTTAACACCGCAATATAACATCACCTTATATCTAAAACCGCGCAAGTTTAATTTAACAAAATTTTCAAAAAAGCATAAAACATTTTTTAACATTACTTATAATTTTGTAACTATGTTTTTAATGTCATATTTTAAATGTTTAAATTAAAAATAAGACAATTTATTTTTATACAGATTTTCATCCACTCCACATCCTCCAGTTCTCTTGCCCATATTTCTTAACATAATTACAAGATAATAAACAATGTCAAAAAAATTGTTATGCTCTCTTGAAATTAGACTTACGAGGTTTTAGAAATAAGGTCACGAAAACTAATATCTTCTAGACTGACAGTACACTATTTTGGAATTGAATGTGTATGCCAGTACCGTAGACTACCCGCAGTCAAGGGGATGAAACTGGTCTTCTGCGCATCCGAGGCCATGCTTCAACCTTGATGGAACGGCCTCTAACTACCACGAGCCAGTGGTGTGAGGCGAGGTCCTCATGTTTGGAAATATACTATATATCAAGAACCCCTTCCGGCCACGAGATTTAAAATGTTAGAATTCGATTTTTACAATGATTACAATTTTCCTGGTGTTGAAAATGACTTTCACCTACCTATTTAAAACGTCCGATGAAATTTGAGTCGTGAAAAAATGCACATAAAGGGACTGGCAACTATAGAAATGTGGTTACGGAGACGATTTTCAAGGACTATTTAACTCATGCCCCAAATGGGAGTCAATGACCAATCACATTTCAATGAATTTTGATTTACAACCAATCACAGTCGTTTTTCACCGATTTTATCAGTTTATTTTATCACTTTAAAATCAAGCTCCTCCTTTTTAACAGTCTGAATAGGTCATAGCATTATTTTGCAGTGACTACATGTGGCTACCAGATTGTATATATAGTGCACGAATGTAAGCTTGTCGTGGTTGCGGGAGATAATATAAAACATTTGCAGCAATTGATTATACCACAAAAAAAATATTCTTTGCATTTTAATAATAAGTTGAAATACGCACACACCGTGCATGGATTTAAGTACATTACTTGTCTTTACTATAGTATAGTAAATACGTTGCGATGGATTTCTGTCTATTCTTACACTTTATAATATTATATCTGTCACACAATTCCGAGCATAATATACACACACACTGGTCATTTGGTTCGTGGTAGGTCTTGTTGCTGCAGACCTTGTGGTGAAAGCCATGGGTTCCCAATCTTGTCGTCACGCGTCGCATTTCATGATTAACTTCCGTCCAGGCCCTATCTTGCATTGCACACGTTGCACAGAAGTCCTCCAGTATGCTGTTTTTCTTCTCGTGCAGGTTTAGTAGGAACTGTTTGTAGGCATCATTCGCTGGGAGAATTATCTCGCATCTTAAGGTACGTACACATATGCGCGCCGCGAACACGAACGGCGCGCGCGCGGCGCGTGTTATGTTCGTCGAAATTATTAATTTCAACGAACCTCCTGCGATCCATAGGAAACCCACAAACCTTCAGTAGACATTTTGCAGAGCAGGTGTAACCAACGATGTCTATTCCCTTTCCGTTCTCCCGCTTGTCCTGCATTCTTTCCCAAAAATAGGGACATTTTTTTTAAATGCCGCGGGACGCGGGACAAATTGTTAAAAATCGGGACTGTCCCGCCAAAATCGGGACGTCTGGTCACGCTTATTACTTATTACATCTTATAACTTTATTTATACTTTTTCAAATATTATAGCATTAAGGAATTAAAAAAAAATATGATTTGTATATCCATCCATAGTAATTCTGCCCGAAGGCAGGTCCTTCACTGAAATCATAGCATTTTCATGCTATGCTTGCAGCTTTACTAGGGAATTGTGTAGGTGTGGTAGCTTCCCGTTGCTTTCCACACCGGTGAAGGATGATGAGATGATGATGATATGATAATGATAAGGATGATGATGATGACCATATGATTTCGGGGACCGTTTGGGCCTTAAAGTTTTCCTGACATTTGTCTTACAGGTGAGGAAAAACCCCGATAAAAACCTCACCCAGAAAAACTGCCCCGACCGGGGATTGAACCCGGCCCCGCTGCGTGACAAGGCAGCACACTACCTCGAGACTACAGCGGTGGACATGATTTGTATATATATGTTTA
Source organism: Diploptera punctata (assembly GCA_030220185.1). Lineage (NCBI taxonomy): Eukaryota > Metazoa > Arthropoda > Insecta > Blattodea > Blaberidae > Diploptera > Diploptera punctata. The sequence goes on along the minus strand of JASPKZ010009353.1, from coordinate 3,299,818 downwards.
AAATTATTAAGAATCTATCTCACCATAACATGGCCTTAATTTTTAATAAAAATGTACATGATTATTATACTAGAGGTTGTACTTTATTGCACAAAGATACTAGTTTCTAAAAAAAAGGTATAAAAGGGATTCGTTATGCATTATTCAACCATTAAAATAACTACTTACCTATTGAATATCAACATTTCACGAATGTTAAACATTTTTCTAATTGTATTAAAACATATTTTTTCTCATTGCTTTATTAGTTAATTTTGTTAATTTTATTATTATTAATATTATCCTGTTTAAATATTGTATTTATATGTGTATATATATTGTGCATCTATAGTAGTTTGTATTACTTAAACTTATGCCTGAATTTGTTTTCTTGTTTTTATTGTTAATTGTTTTATGGCCATTATTTTTTGTATATTGCCCCTTAACATGAGCAGTCTTGCTCTTTGGAGTCTTTGAAGAGATAAATAAATAATTAGCAATAAATGTGTTTATATATTGTATTGTTTTGTGATACTTCATACATAATATTATGAAATGAACGTCTTAAATAAATAATGTTTTCTAAATAATTATAATTTATTTATACAATTACAGTACACACGAAAAAAAACACATATCATTGAAAAAAAAAAACAGGCATCTCCTTTCAATGATTTTTTAAAATGATCCTTATGTTGTGGATCCCACAATAATTGCTTGCTTCTATAAATGTCAACAAGTTTTAACACGTTTTCCTCTGACCACTCCATACTCAAATAATAGGTGCCCACCGAAAGCAACGAACCTCTCAGGTACCCGTCCAAATCTAAACAGCGAACCATCAAAGTGTTTGTGGAAAAAACCGACAATGAGTGGATCGTGGTGAGAGACGCGCGCGCGGCGCGCGCGCCTTTCGCGCGCACCTTAAAACCCCGTCCAAATCTGACGAACATGGTGCGGCGCGTACCTTAAGGTACGTACACATATGCGCGCCGCGAACACGAACGGCGCGCGCGCCACACCATGTTCGTCAGATTTGGACGGGGTTTTAAGGTGCGCGCGAACGGCGCGCGCGCCGCGCGCGCGTCTCTCACCACGATCCACTCATTGTCGGTTTTTTCCACAAACACTTTGATGGTTCGCTGTTTAGATTTGGACGGGTACCTGAGAGGTTCGTTGCTTTCGGTGCGCACCTATTATTTGAGTATGGAGTGGTCAGAGGAAAACGTGTTAAAACTTGTTGACATTTATAGAAGCAAGCAATTATTGTGGGATCCACAACATAAGGATCATTTTAAAAAATCATTGAAAGGAGATGCCTGTTTTTTTTTTTTCAATGATATGTGTTTTTTTTTTCGTGTGTACTGTAATTGTATAAATAAATTAGAATTATTTAGAAAACATTATTTATTTAAGACGTTCATTTCATAATATTATGTATGAAGTATCACAAAACAATACAATATATAAACACATTTATTGCTAATTATTTATTTATCTCTTCAAAGACTCCAAAGAGCAAGACTGCTCATGTTAAGGGGCAATATACAAAAAATAATGGCCATAAAACAATTAACAATAAAAACAAGAAAACAAATTCAGGCATAAGTTTAAGTAATACAAACTACTATAGATGCACAATATATATACACATATAAATACAATATTTAAACAGGATAATATTAATAATAATAAAATTAACAAAATTAACTAATAAAGCAATGAGAAAAAATATTTTTTAATACAATTAGAAAAATGTTTAACATTCGTGAAATGTTGATATTCAATAGGTAAGTAGTTATTTTAATGGTTGATTAATGCATAACGAATCCCTTTTATACCTTTTTTTTAGAAACTAGTATCTTTGTGCAATAAAGTACAACCTCTAGTATAATAATCATGTACATTTTTATTAAAAATTAAGGCCATGTTATGGTGAGATAGATTCTTAATAATTTTAAACATATATATACAAATCATGTCCACCGCTGTAGTCTCGAGGTAGCGTGCTGCCTTGTCACGCAGCGGGGCCCGGGTTCAATCCCCGGTCGGGGCAGTTTTTCTGGGTGAGGTTTTTATCGGGGTTTTTCCTCACCTGTAAGACAAATGTCAGGAAAACTTTAAGGCCCAAACGGTCCCCGAAATCATATGGTCATCATCATCATCCTTATCATTATCATATCATCATCATCTCATCATCCTTCACCGGTGTGGAAAGCAACGGGAAGCTACCACACCTACACAATTCCCTAGTAAAGCTGCAAGCATAGCATGAAAATGCTATGATTTCAGTGAAGGACCTGCCTTCGGGCAGAATTACTATGGATGGATATACAAATCATATATTTTTTTAAATTCCTTTAATGCTATAATATTTGAAAAAGTATAAATAAAGTTATAAGATGTAATAAGTAATAAGCGTGACCAGACGTCCCGATTTTGGCGGGACAGTCCCGATTTTTAACAATTTGTCCCGCGTCCCGCGGCATTTAAAAAAAATGTCCCTATTTTTGGGAAAGAATGCAGGACAAGCGAGAGAACGGAAAGGGAATAGACATCGTTGGTTACACCTGCTCTGCAAAATGTCTACTGAAGGTTTGTAGGTTTCCTATGGATCGCAGGAGGTTCGTTGAAATTAATAATTTCGACGAACATAACACGCGCCGTTCGCGTTCGCGGCGCGCATATGTGTACGTACCCTTAGATCCTCTATCAAAATCCCTGGTGAGCTCATACACTAACCTCGATCTTGAGTTATGTGGTACTCCTAGAGCTCTCTTCAGATATCTAGTTTTCACCCACTGTTTGCATTTTCTTAAATGTATTATTTCCCAGGTAATAACGTTCCAGAAAAATGTAATTGACATAATTATATCATAGGACATCATAAATTAATTAATATACAGTTTGATGTGTTTCATTTTTCTCCACTAGGGTGCATTCTTACAATATGGCGATCTTTTGTCAACAAATAATATGATCTGGTTGCAGTGATAAACAAGTGAAACATTACGTTTCTCATTTGTTTTCAAACATCGCAGTTTACATTAAATATATAAATTTTTAAAATAACTATATTTAAATAGTGATTTGTGAGTAAACAGCTTAATTTTATTCGTTAAATAGTCCTAACAAATGCCACTTTTGATTTCCAAATTCTCTAGATAAATTGGAAATCACTCGTGGCATTACTTACTTACATTGGACAAATAGGAAGACTTTTCTCATCTACTGTAATAAATAGCATCAGTCATTATATATAAGCATCAGCCGTATTTATGAAAGTGTAATTTTTAGAAACTATTTTACTCAAGTCTTAAATGCTGATTACTCATCCCTCTAAGTCCATTTGTATGTTACAATAAAGAGTTTGAATAACCTCTTCTGGCAGTGGTGTGGGGAACATAAAAGTTGATCACGCGAATACTTCAACCTTTCGAATTGAGAGTATGCTGCTTTATGCAATATAAAGGCCTATTCATTTCATATATATCCAAGAAAGTTGCGATAAAACAATAACAGTGACGACTAGAACGATTCTTGAATTTCGATTTTCAGTTCTCCCAATGATCGGATTTCCCTAATTTCTGTACAATGATTTCCTTGTTTTATTCCACTGGACTATACCGAGGTTCGTTACAATACGTCACTAATTGCAGCCACTAGACCGATTAATATATTTTCGGTTTCGGTGAACTTCCACTTCTAATGATCCGAATTTGTTAGTTAATCACTTCAACCTTACTTTTTCAATTAATTGGTAAACGAGAAATTTGTTTCCGAAATATAAAAAATTCCGGCCACTAAAGCGTTAATATATATATATATATTATATATATATTATTTAGAGATTCCTTGAGGGTTACTCTCTGATGATGATGGTGATGATAAATGTTATATTTTGCGATATCTATTGTAAAATGGTAAGGGTATTAAAATGACACATGGCATGAAGGAAGTAAAATTTCCTAGAATGGTTAATTTTTAACATGATAAATAAAAATAGTCCACCGCTCTGCTGCCATGTCACGCAGCGGGCCCGGTATCGATTCCCGGTCGGGACAGGCTCCTGGGCGAGGTTTTTTGGGGGTGTTTCCTCACCTGTAAGACAAATGTCAGGAAGCTTAGGGCTCAAGTATCCCCGAAAATCATCCGGCCATCATCATCATCATCCTTATCATTATCATCACCATCCTTCGCCGGTGTGGAAAGCAACGCGAAGCTACCACACCTATAGTTCCCTAGTAAAGTTCCAAAGCATAGCATGAAAATGCTATGATTGCAGTGAAAGACCTTCCCTCGGGCAGAATTACTATCGATGGATGGAAATAAAATTATAATTATATATAGTGACGTGATAAGAGTAATTATACTGAAAAATACCCACATATCCTGTTTCTCCTGATATTATTAAGCACGAACATAATTTAAAACAAAAAAAATAAGATATTAAAAGTAAAAAAAAAGTAATGTTGAGATAAGCGTCAAGATACTGAAAAATACCCGGAAATCCTGTTTATCCTGATATTATTATCAGGCACAAATACAATTTTAAATAAATTGATATAATTGACTAGTGTATTTATGTGCGACGTAGTCTGTACAGAATGACGTGTCAAATGACGAAGTTTGCAATAAATAAAACAAACATGTTGAACAGATTCCCTTTCATTCCCCAAATTTATTTATCTGAATGATCGTTTCCACAGATCTGGTTTTTCCCAGAAGCTTTTCTCCTGAATGGTTAGGTGTTACAAATTCGCTTCTTCTTCTTTGTCTCCTAAGGGAATGTTGTCACAAAAAATATATATAGGCCTATTCATGGTTTCCTACACAACGGTGGTTTCAATATCACAATTTTACAACTACTAGACAACTACCAAGTTGCCAGTAAATATTCATAAGTAATGCCACGAGTGATTTCCAAATTATCGATAAGAGAATTTGGAAATTAAGAGTGGCATTTGTTAGGACTATTTAACGAATAAAATTAAGCTGTTTACTCACAAATCATTGTTTAACTATAGTTATTTTAATATATTTATATATTTAACGTAAACGGCGATGTTTGAAAACAAATCAGAAATGTGAGGTTATGTTCATTCACTGCTGCTTGATCATATTATTTATTGCCAAATAAGATCGCGATATTGTAAGAGTGCACCCAAGTGGAGAAATAATGAAACACATCAAACTATATATCATAATCAACATTACGGGTTATTCATTTATTTTTTTAGTGAACAACTCAGTAAATTCAAGGAATCTTTTCATTACTTGCTATATTCAATGTATTTGTTGGAAAAAAATAATGCTTTGACCTGTTCAGAACATTAAAAAGGAGGAGCTTTCTTTATCACAAAAGCAGGAGCTGATAAAGAGAAATCGATAAAGAGCGAGGTGAAACACGACTGTCATTGATGTAAAACAAAATTCATTGAAACGTGATTGGTCATTACTAGCATTTGTGGCATGAGTTAAATAGTCTGTTCAAATTTAGGTTGACTATTTAACTCATGCCCCAAATGGGAGTCAATGATCAATCACGTTTCTATCAATTTTGTTTTACAACCAATTTCAACCGTGTTCCACCTCGCTCTTTATCGAATTCTCTTTACCAGCTCCTGCTTTTGTGATAAAGAAAGCTCCTCCTTTTTAATGTTCAGGTCAGAGCATTATTTTGCAGTGACTGACTCTCCAACAAATACGTTGAATATAGTAAATGATGAATAGATTCCTTCGAACTATACATCTGATAATTGTGTGTTCAATAATTGTGTTTTTAAATAATGATTTTACTGAGTTGTTTCCTAAAAAAATAATTAATAACCTATAAAGTTGGTTATGATATACCGTTTGATGTGTTTCATTTGTTCACCATTAGGGTACATTCTTACAATATGCGATCCTATTTGGCAATAAATAATATGATCAAGTTGCATTAATATACAAATGAAACATAACCACACATTTCCCATTTGTTTTCAAACATTGCCATTTACATTAAATATATAAATATTTTAAAATTTCATTGATAGTGTTGTGCCCAAGAGTAGGTCTTTCACTGCAAACTCAGCATTCTCCACTCTTTTCTTAACTCAGCTTTCCTTTTTGTATCTGCATACAAACCATTTATTTTAATATTGTATTTTTCTGCCTCTAACTTTGTTTCCGTTGACCATTCCTTCTACAGCATCCTTCAGCAGCCAGTTTCGTCTTATTTAGTGGCCAATAAAACGTATTATCCTCTTCTTTAAGGGTTCCAGCATTTTTTTTCCTTCACACACTCTGTCTAGCACTTATTTATTTTTTACTTTGTCTGTCCATTTTATACGTTCAATCCTTTTCCATATCCACATCTCAAAAGCTTCCAGTCGCTTTTCTCATTCCGTCATAATGCCCAAGTCTCTGCACCATACAATGCTACACTCCACACAACCCATTTCACTAGCCTCTTCAGTAATTATTTTGCCAATGGTCCGCAGAAAATGCTTCTTTTCTTGGTGAAAGCTTCTTTTGCCATTGCTGTCCTCTGCTTTACTTCTTGACCGGAGTTCATATTACTACTGATACTACAACCCAAGTATTTGAAGCTCTCCACTTGCTCAATGGCCTCATCTTTAATCCTCATGTTTATCGTTCTTTGTTTCTTACTACATTTAACATAGGATTCGGTTATGCAGTAACGTACCATTCAATTTTAATTTGTATCTGTTTGAGAACTGTATGTTATAGAGCACTCTTACTTTAAGTGAGGAAAGGAGATTATAAGTATTTGAGAATAAAGTACTTAGGAAAATTTTTGGACCAAAGAGAGATGAACAGACAGGTGAATGGAGAAGACTACATAACAATGAACTACATGGTCTTTATGGGAAGCCAGATATAATAAGAACAGTTAAGTCCCGCAGACTGCGATGGGCAGGACATGTTGCACGTATGGGGAATGAAAGACTTGCATGGGAGCTCCTTGTAGGAAAGCCAGAGGGAAAACGCTCAGTTGGTAGACCAAGAATGAGATGGGAGAATAACATTAACTATGATTTGAGGGAAGTAGATTATACAGGGAATGATTGGAAAGCATTCGCTCAGAATGGGGATGTATGGAGAGCTTATGTCCGCGCGTGCCAGTGAATAAGTAAGTAAGTAAATAAGTAAGTATGTTATAGAGCATCTAAACAAGGATTTATCTATGGATTTTGGCCGATTTATTAAAGAAAAGTTTTAATGTCTATTCAGTGCTACAATTAAATTTATTGTATGTTCCATATCAAACAGTACTATGTCTATTCTACTTGTGATTATAATTTTTATTTATTCATGTCCACACACCAGGCTTGTGTACTTTGAAAAACAGATATCACAATAAAGGATTATTTGACCAAACAATAATAAAAGTAAGATCTAATTAATGAGAAGTAAAATTACGTAAAATAAAAAATATACACAATGGAAGAACAACCCCTACCCACTACAGATGAAAAAATACAAGTAAATTCAATTATATGTAGGACATGAACTTCTATTTTTATAAAATAAAATAAATTATTGAACGCTGTTAGTGAAGTGTTTTGGTTAGTTAACAAAAAATAGTTGAGTTTGTTTTTTAAAGTTGTTATATCTCTGACATTGAGTGAAATCTTGAATGTATCAATTCACAAAAGTCATTAATTCAAGATTATTACTTACTCTAACTCACTGGCACTATCGAACCCGCAGGTTCATGGCCGCACGTACATACGCTCTCCACACATCCTTATTCTGAGCTAATGCTTTCCAATTATTCCCTGTATAAACTACTTTCTTCAAATCATAGTTAATGTTATTTTCCCACCTTATTCTTGGTCTACCAACTGGACGTTTTCCCTCTGGCTTACCTACAAGAAGCTTCCATGCGGGTCTTTCATTCCCCATTCGTGCCACATGTCCTGACCATCGCAGTCTATGAGACTGAACTGTTCTTATTATATCTGGCTTACTATAAAGACCATGTAGTTCACTGTATAGTCTTCTCCATTCAACTGTCTGTTCATCTCTGTTTGGTCCAAAAATTTTGTTAAGAACTTTATTCTCAAATACTCGTAATCTCCTTTGCTCCCTTAAAGTAAGAGTCCATGTTTCAAATCCATATAATATAATTGGTAGAATAATAACAGATTTATATATTTTCAGTTTAACGTTTTTTGAAAGGAGTTTAAGACTACACATCTACATTTTATTGTCTTCAATGTTCACCAAACACCTTCACATATCAATACAATCACGTAATTAAATGTTACGTCATCGTCTTTATTTTCTTTGTTATGCGGTAACTAGGATACAAAAATGGCGACATATTCGGAGTTGAAAGATTTCGCGTTTCGGTGCAAACCGATGGTAGTACCGAGAAAATACGAAGGAGTCATAAAAAATCATAAAAGTATAATTGACAGAAGAGCATGGAGTTTGGACAGAGAAGAACGGAGACGCTACATTCTAGAATACATGAGAGCGGAGCGGACCGTAAGTTTTTTTTTTTTACATAGTTCAACATGGGATATGGCCACTGGCTGCTAATATTAATAACTAACTAACTCACTGGCACTATCGAACCAGTGGGTTCATGACCGCGCAGACATAAGCTCTCCATACATCCCTATTCTGATCTAATATTTTCCAATCTTTGTTTGTATAATATACTCCCCTAAAATCATGGTTAATGTTATTCTCCCACCTCATTCTTGGTCTACCAATTGGGCGTTTTCCCTCTGGTTTTCCTACAAGAAGCTTCCATGCACGTGTTACACTCCCCATTCATTACTTAATTTTTTTTAAAAATCTTCGGTATGTACTTTATTTCTCTCTGTTCCGGCTCCATGATTTGATCAGTTGAGCATGCAAATACATTAGTCTCTACTCAAATTACTTCCAATCACTGGTGAGCTGACTTTCCGTGAGCAAGTGCAAAGATCGAATTAGCTACCCACTAACTGGTCATGCATGAAAGTCGTCGTTTTCGTAATATTGGCAAGAAATTATCCAGAATTCTCAGCGATAAAACCACTTCCGTTATTTTCGTCTGCTAGAGGAACGCATTTACACTTGCGTCCCGCAAATAATACCGTATACGACGACGTCTGCGTCGCGCAATATTACGCCGATTCTCCTGTTCTTCCAGTTGAATTCTTTGGTAGACTCTATCAAATTCCTCTTCTCCGCGTATACAGAAAACATGATCGAAGTCTTCAAGGTCCGACATCTTGGATAAAGCAGCAAGGTACGCGGCAAGGTTTCAAACTACATCGGGTTGCTCACGATTCGTTTCTCTGCTAAGTCACCTCGCCAGGTAGCTTAGGAATTTCAACAGTTATTATCGCATAAACAGATTTTTGAGTACGCAAAAACGTATTTGAATGCAACTTTCTCAGCTGAGTACAGGCGGAGAACGACTTTTACGGTCTAATGCGTTCAAAGATTCGAGCCTTAAGAGCCCGTGAGTGCCAGATCTTCGTTATTTTATAAAATCTAAAAGTTTCTCAGCGCATGCTTCCAACACATGTAGGAACGATGGGCTACTATGTACTTTGGGTCATCGTTGCTTTGGCATTTAACAGGTAGCAAAGGTGTATAAAATACCGACTTAAATTTATCAAATAATAAAGCGTAATTTTCTTATATTTTTATTTTAAATAATAATATAAATCACATTATCCATTGCCAGACACTTAATATCGTGGCAACCCCTTGTCAGACACCCTTAAACTTCAATAAATTGTAACTGTACTTACGTTATAGTATAAAATATTATACTTGGATCATATCTGTAGTTTTTTCAGCCCCTCGCAAACCCCCCCCCCACAGTTTGATTTAGGAATGCCCCGAGAGGTTATATAAGTGCGGAGCAACCGAACAAATCCCCGTGGGGCAACAAATGTGGCACTGATGCTCACCCAGCATCGTAAGAATCTGTATAGAAGGGGCTCCAGGTGGAGAAAACCAGCTATAACGACTGGGGGAGCCGACATTGGCTGAGTGTAAACCACATGAGGTCAGGGAGATTAGTTTTTAGTTTAGCTGAAATATAATACCCACTCTAATGACTATAGATTATTATCGATAGCAAACTTATGGAAACAGACTGCGCTAAAAACTGAAAGTAATCTATATCGGTCAAAAAGTGTGTCGCGCAAGAATTGCGTTCAATAATCGAATATATAGCTCGATTTTCAAAATATGATTTAATTTTTAAAAATTAAATCGCATGTATCCAGCTTAGTTGCGAGAAAACAAAAATTGGAGCGGCTTTAAGTTGTGTAATCATAATTGAATAGTTGCTCCGAAAAGAGAACTAACCGACACACCACAAATTGTTGAGAAAACGAAAAAAAAAAAAACGCGGAATGTTCATTTTGAGGCTATTATCTTTATTATATAATATACATTTTAATCTCTCATCCTATTAGAACCGTATACAGCCAATCTGAATGCAAACTAACATGCTACTGACTGAATATTAACAATTTAATATAGATTTTTTGTGCAAATACGATCTATGTCTACAGAGTGGAAATATGATCTAACCCATATTTAATTAAAAAAGCTACAATAAGAAATAGAAAATACACGTTGAACACTGTTTCGTCGGCCGCGGTAGACTAGTGGTTATGATCCTTGCCTCTGGTCCCGAGGGTCGCGGGTTCAAACCCGGCCGGGGTCGATGGATTTTTTTAGGATGGAAAAATCCAAGGAGGAAGTCCTCCGGGAGGGACTTTAAGCCGTAGGTCCCGAAGTCTGAAGATTTTCAGGCTCGTAAAAGATCCTTAAGCCTGAATGAAAAGGCCTCTAAGCAACATTTACCGAATTTACCCGTCCTAGTACTACCTTAGTTTCCTAGATGTCAGTATGAGTCGGAACACTGACCACGGACCACTCAAATGACATGTATACGAAAACAAGTGTAACTAAATTAGTATGGTTCAAATCCTTCCCTGTAAGGGGAGGGTGCCTAAATCTCTGTTAAGGGAAACATGGGCTTGCAAGAAGACAAGAACACTGTTTCAGTTAGAAACGTTTCTAACAGAATCAGTTTTTAATATTTATTTTCCATTTAATATTATTTCGTTACATTCTTTGTGTCTTATTTATTTTCGCTTAATTTCTCTAAGATTCTGACAGAATACACGGAACTGTGGTGGAATGAATTTACACATGTGCAATAATTGTTGTTTTTTTCTTTTTTTGCATTGCTACTCATGACTTGATTAACTTCTTCCGTCATTTTGTTACATATAGATCACTACTCGCTTGAATGTCAATTTTTAAAAATGAATGGATATGGATACTTTTACAAGCACCATGCCGTAATACTCTCCGGATAGATCGCTAATCCACCGAAAACTCGATTTTCGAATTTTTGTTGGTTAGATCTCTTTTAGGGCAACTATTCAATTCATAGCGTTATATATTGTTATTATGACGTGAGCTTGCAGGCATTATACGGCACAATGCTGTTCGAATCCCTCTCCATGTTATTTGCACCTTATTTCATTATAGACGTAACTAAATATAGATGATTCACTTTACAAAAATTATATTTAAGTAGCGAGTTGTGCTTCAGTTTCGTATACGGCAAGTTCAGGATTCAAACCCCGGTGCCAATAAAACTCACCCACTTTTTTTTTTCTCCGGTGGTCAAGACAAATGTTGGGTTGGAATTTACTTTAATCACAAGCCCCCCCCCCAGGGCCTAGACAGTATTTAACCTGCCAGCATCACATACACAGGTGAACGATAATCTAGTCAGTATAGGGATGACATCTGGTCGCCAGCCGTTACAGCTGGTTTTGTCATCCTGCAGCCGATACTTATTGTAGCTACCTAAATTTCACATGATTCTGGAAGGCACTAGTCCCGTACTGGCCGGCATTCAATCAGAATTTTTGTCTCCCTTGTGAACTCGTTAAATCCGGCAGTTCTGCACCGTGATATGATGCCTTAAACCTCTCGGTTGCAGCGCGGTTAAAGCGTTTATATATATATATATATATATATATATATATTATAAATATATTTTTGACATTTGGCAATGAAGGCAAATATATATATATATATATATATATATATATATATATATATATATATATAGTCCACCGCTGTGGTCTCGAGGTAGCGTGCTGCCATGTCACGCAGCGGGCCCGGGTTGGATCCCCGGTCGGGACAGTTTTTCTGGGGGAGGTTTTTATCGGGGGTTTTCCTCACCTATAAGACAAATGTCAGGAAAACTTTAAGGCCCAAACGGTCCCCGAAATCATATGACCATCATCATCATCCTTATCATTATCATCATCATCATCCTTCAGCGGTGTGGAAAGCAACGGGAAGCTACCACATCTACAATTCAATAGTAAAGCTGCAAAATATAGCATGAAAATACTATGATTGCAGTGAAAGACCGCCCTCGGGCAGCATCACTATGGATGGACATATATATACAGGGTGTTGCAACAATGCAAATAACACCGACAACGGAAGTGAGGTGGTATATCGAGACATGCTATCATTTTCAATGAGGTACTCAATCCGGAAATGATGCGTTTTCACACTATGAGTAGCTAACTTCTCAAGAGTTCTGTTAGTTGGATTTCAAGGCTCAGTATTTGACAATACTGTGATTTTTGTGGCTCAAAAAGCGTGCATGATGACGTCACATTCTATTCGCGCGGAATATATCGATAATGCAGATGACTGCACATCTGACATAAAACATTGTGGTGGTTGGCGCACACGTTCAAATACGCCGATGTACGCTCTGCATATGGAGGTGGATATTTTGAAAATTTGATATGTCTGTGATAGTATTGTCAAGTATTGAGTTTTGAAATCCAACTAACGGAACTCTTGAGAAGTTAGCTACTCGTAGTGTGAAAACGCATCATTTCCTGACATGGGTACCTCATTAAAAATTATATCAGCATATCTCAATATACCACCTCACCTCCGTTGTCGGTGTTTTTTTCATGCAATGAGTTTTGAAATCCTTCGAACTAACACTGATCTTGAGACATAATGAATTAGTCATAGTGTGAAAACGCATCATTTCCGGACATGGGTATCTCATTAAAAAATTATATCAGCATATCTCAATATACCACCTCACCTCCGTTGTCGGTGATTTTTGCAACACCCTATATCCTATATATATATATACATATAGTATATTAGAATTTCTCTATAATATAGTAATTTTCCTACAATCCATTGTAAATGTTATCCTCCATAAATCCCTATTCTCTGCATCATTCTCTGTTAATCCTCTCGACACACAACTTGAATCCACTGTTCTTTTGGTCTCCCCTTTCTTCTGTTTCCCTCCGCTTCAAAGTTTAATATCATCTTAAGTATCCTGTCATCTGACATCCTCTTTACATGTTATCTTTCTTCAATAACTTGTTAAACATCTTTTTGAACATCCATTATTTCTCTGATTTTAGTATTTATAATTTTGTCTCTCTATTTATATGAATTAAATAAAAATATAGGTGTGATTCATTTTCAATTTCGATCCCCTGTCGGGACAAGTTTACTCAGTGGGGGTTTTCTTCACTTGTAGGACTCATGTTAACAACATATGACTGAACCCGCGCGGGCACGAATTTTAGACGCTTATTCCCTACATATATCAGCACGTGACATCACATCTAGTGAAGTAAAGTATTCCCACTACAGGCCTCAGGAGGCCCTTGGCGTAGTGGGAGGTTAAGGCTCACACTTTTCTGGACAATCGGCACTGGATGTCAGCAGGGTTGTCAGCCCTGCGTGACGGCCGCCTTTACCCAGAACAAGCATCTGGTACTCATTTTCGTTAGAGGCTGAGTCGACTCCAGGGCCATAGTGCCGCCAGAAGGTTTGGGTCAGTTTAAAAATCTTGACCCCACCGGGACTTGAACCCTCGACCTTCCGGCTTGTAGCGCAGTGCCTTAACCACTACGCTACTAGTAGGAAACTGAAGTATTACTCGGATGGAGGAAGATCGGCAAATTTTTCTCCGAGGTATTTTTTTCACACTTGAGGTTCTTTTACGAGCCTGATAACATTCATACTCGGGATCCCTCCCGGAAGACTTGTTCCTTGGATTTTCATCGACCCCGGCCGGGTTTGAACACGCGACCCTCGGGACTAGAGGCAAGGAATATAAAAACTGCACTTCCATATGAAGGGCGACGGCTAAAAAGGATCAGACTCGCATTATTCTAAATGTTCACTATTTAATTCTAAGGTATATACTTATAATCTAATCTCTCTTTTGTTAGGAATATTCCACAATACAGTGTTCCTCCTTCAACCCAAAATGATTTGTCGCCAGAGATTCCTGTCTAAAGCATATTCTTCCCTCAAATCTCTAGCTTCCATACTTCTCTTCACTCCATCCATCCATCCATCCATCATTCTCTAGGCCTGCCTCTTCCACTTCTACCATTAACTTTCCAATCAAGGATCTTCTTTGGTATTTTCTCTTCTTCCATTCTTATGAGGTGTCCCTACCATTTCAAACGTTTTTCTTCTATTTTTTTTTCAACTTGCCTAACTTCCCTTATTGAGGTGTTTCTGACCTTATCCCTTCTTGAAATTCTTATCGATCGCCTACGAAAATCCATTTCTACTGGTAACAGCTTGTCAGCTTCTTTTCTACTTACTGTCCAGGTTCGGAACCATATAATAAAATGCTTTGTAACAGAACTTGAAATATAGTTTTCTTCGTTCTGTATATTATATTTCTATTCCAAAGCGCTGAGTTCAACATACTAATGATTCTCCTTCCATCAGTTATTTTTCTTTCAATTTCTGTAGTTGAATTCTCACTTTTATCTAAAATAGATCCTAAATATTTAAATTGTTTTGACATTATATAATATAATCATACAAGTAAAGTAATCATCCATTACTCAAAATTGCCAATATTGTATTAATTGATCTTCCATCCCCTTCCAATGTTAGAATTCAATTTAAAACTTTTCTTTAATCTTTTTATTATTAATTCATTTTTGTAAGTAATGATTAAACAGAATGCAAAATTAGTTATTTTGACTAGTTGCTCGTACCAAAACAGAGGTTTAGAAACGAGATGTTCAAGTTAAAATACGACCGAAGGGAGAGCATTGTAATTTTGTAACATGTTGTCTACAATATTTTACCTAATCTACGTCAGAGTATATTAATATTTAATGAAATTTATTTATTGCGGAAACGATATGTTTAGATAAAGAGTAATGTGGGATTAGGAATAACGACACGAAAATTATCCTTAATTTAGATAAATATTCCAGAGAAGAAATTTTAATAAATCAAGGAGTTCAACAAGGGTGTACATTATCACCTACATTGTTTAATATATATTTTGACGAGGTTATACGAAAATGGAAAAAATCAAGTCCAATAGAAATACAAATTAATAAGGAAATTTATATTAATATTTTAATGTATACAGACGATCTGGTAATTATACAGAAGTCAGAGGATGATTTACAAAGAGCCATTTACATGTTGAATCAATTAGGACTCTATTATAATCTGAAAGTCTCAACAACTTCAAAAACTAAAATTGTGGCTTTTCGGGGCAAAGTGCTAGTCAGAGCAAAAATAGTAATCAATAATGAAATAATAGAACAGATAGCACACTTTAACTATCTTGGTTCAGATATAACGTACAGCTACGATTGGGATATACGTAATAAATTAAATCGATATAAAATGATGTGTGGCACCATAAGAAGAACCCTCCGAAAGACTCGAAGAGAAACTCAGCTCAGGTTTTATAAAATTATGGCTGTTCCTGTTGTTTTATATGGATCTGAATCTTGGGTACTTACAAAAAAAAGATATCTCACACATACAAGCGGCTGAAATTAAATTTTTAAGATCCGTAAAACGATGTACACGCACGGATAGATTGCATAATGAATCAATAAGAAATTAAATGGAGATATTTTCAATAGTCGATAAACTAGAACAGCACAAATACCGATGGAAAGAACATTTAGACAGAATGGACAATACGAGATTACCCAAAATGATCAACACCTACAAACCACATGGAAAAAGATCTTTGGGACGACCAAAGAAACGATGGACTTGAGACTGGAACAGGTCGCATTGACCTAATCCTGGAAAGGAAGAAGAAGAACTTTTCAAATGCTGGAGATCGTAGTATTTTGCTGTCGCAAATGGCAAAGGTCCATTATAGAGTGTTTTCGAAGGTAGTTGTCTTGGTAGTGGTTTGTCTCTTTTTTAACTTTGCTATTTGTCTATCCGTTGTAGAATTCTCGTTTGTAGTCGATTAGCTTGAGAGGAGACGACTTGAACCGGCTGTTTTCAATCACTTGTCTGGGGTTTTGACGTTGAATGACGACAAATATATAAAATAATGGAGTTATTAAACGTCATTTTAAAAACAAAGTAAAAATACACTAAATCATGTACTATAACAGCAAACGCAGCCTCAGGAGTGAAACTGGAAGTACAATCCAGATCACAAGCAGTCCAAATGAGATTTTTACATACACTCTAATGTTAACTAGACGTATCAGTAGAACTGGGGTTTTATGTAGTTAAAAATTCTGTTCCTGTACATGTACAGTAGTTATAAGAAATGGTAAAATGTATTCCAAAGTTTTAAATTACATATTTTTATACATTTTCAGATATAAAATATTTTTGCGCGATAGTACGTTTTGTCGTACTTACAGCAACGGCGACCATGATTGAAAGTTCAGCTTCCTACATTTCGGTGTTGCCAACCTAAATAACTATACTGTAATATTACATATTACAAACCACGTATGGGAAGTAAAACCACTGCCCTTTTTGTATACTACGTACAATGTATAGGCCCTATACAAAAATATATACAAAAGGTAGTGTTAATATACATTATATGAAACAAACCACTGCATTTTAAATGAACTGAACTTTATTTGAAACAATATAAAACAATAAATACGTACTTGCCGTCATTTTATGACTGATGGGTGTCACGGCCTGCTGTAGTCTCAACTAAATTATTTTCGGCATTTACCGTATAAACATTGGCCACACTGTTAACGTCAGTCAGTTGTTTATAATGAACGCAAATATTTCCAAAAAAGATATTATTTTACTATTATTTATTATTTTGAAAACACCATCGCGCAAAAAATTAATGTACAACGCACGTTCGTGATGTGTTTTACAGAATCTCGGAAATTAAAATCCTCGCTAACGCTAGGTTTTTTTTTAACATTTCCTCGCTTCTGTAAAAACTCGCATCTTAATATACAAATTTCACATAATGTTACACGTTTTAACACTGTTGCGGAATTATTACATTTTCATCAATCCCATTTATTTTCTTTACATGGCAAGAAAGGGGAAAAAAAGTACGTTTAATTATTGTGCCTCTCATACATTGTCATCAATCCCACACATTTACGATACGTTCAGAGCTAAATTGCACGAGTTCCATGCAGACAACAACGACTCGTTTTAAACGCTTTACTTTATTGTTCTCAGAATTTGTAACAGTCTGTTGAATTTAAGTTAACTATGGCACCGGTTGTCATCAAAGCTGAAAACATGGATTTCTATTGACAGTGATTTACCCGCTGATGGTAAAACTGTCCTCTGCCATACTTGTGATAAACGTATAGAGTGTACGATGAAATCTCAAATTGAATAACGTTTACGAAAAAATCTGCATATTAGGAATAAACAGCTGGGTTTTTCAAACAAACAAGTACAACTTACACAGTTGCACGGCATTCTACAGCATCTGATTGCGAATTTTAGAAAGAACTGTGCATGACATTGGTTGCAGGGAACATTCCCTAAAACAAACTTTAGGTACCTGAATTTAATTATTTTTTAGAAAAAATACTGCAACTGCAACATTCCCAATGAGTCCACTCTGAGGAAGAACTACTTGGATTCTTGTTAAGTTGACATATTAGAAAAAAATATAATTATTTGAAGTCACGAGAATTGTTGAATTTATTTTATCTTATAGCTATTTAATAACATCTGCTCGATGTAAAACACATTAATCTGTCCTTTTCCGACATTGGAAGTAATTTCATGAACGATTGTAGTAAATCACCAAAATACATCATTACAATCCATCCATAGTAATTCTGCCCGAAGGCAGGTCCTTCACTGCAATCATAGCATTTCCGTGCTATGCTTGCAGCTTTACTAGGGAATTGTATAGGTGTGGTAGCTTCCCGTTGCTTCCACACCGGTGAAGGATGATGATGATAATGATAATGGTAAGGATGATAATGATAAGGATGATGGCCATATAATTTCGGGGACCGTTTGGGCCTTAAAGTTTTTCTGACATTTGTTCTTACAGGTGAGGAAAAACCCCGATAAAAACCTCACCCAGAAAAACTGCCCAGACCGGGGATCGAACCCGGGCCCGCTGCGTGACAAGGCAGCACGCTACCTCGAGACCACAGCGGTGGACTCATTACAATTATAACCTATATTAAATTACAATCAACAATTACACTGGTCAACATAATTTTTGTCTCATGAGTACCAATAGTTGTACTTAATGCAGTTTTTTATCGTGTTTTCAAATATGTATTCGGAATTTCTCCATCACCCACAGGCTTTTTTATTTCAATTTCAATTAATGGATTTAAATAATAATTTTTAATAAACTTTTTTCGTCCATTTCGTCCATTGAGCGATGAGCACGGGGAACACTTTCATCAGGAGGTTTCAGCTATGGAAAATATATATCAAGGCAAATGGAATCCTAATATGCTGGCCGATTATTGTTCGACCATCAAGAGGGATGCTCCACAGGCGAAATATAGCAGAAAATCGTCATTTCTTACTTTCTAGGTGAGTTCGAATGTTCGAATATTGTGTAGTTACGAATGTAGAAAATGTTAAAGTGTTTGAAATTATAAAAACCTGTCTCTCGGAAACCTTGCGTGGTGGAGGAAAACCGATATCATATTTGAATTCAGGAGAAAAAAATACTATCAGAATCACATATTTTTCTTTCTCAGACAAAAAAAAAGTTTATTTTTTGTTGCTCAGTGTTACCAAATCCAACATGTAGGCTACGCCTACGTTCATCGTTCAGTTAATTTACATTTTTCATTATTTTCCATGAACAAAGTTCATCGTACTCCTCCTTGTATATAACTTGATATCAGTTTCCCAAATGTTCACTTCGGTTTTTTTTAAATAATTTGGAAAATTTCCCAGTTATCATTTAAAGTCCACCGCTGTGGTCTCGAGGTAGCGTGCTGCCTTGTCACGCAGCGGGCCCGGGTTCGATCCCCGGTCGGGACAGCTTTCCTGGGTGAGGTTTTTATCGGGGTTTTTCTTCGCCTGTAAGACAAATGTCAGGAAAACTCTAAGGCCCAAACGTTCCACGAAATCATATGGTCATCGCAATCATCATCATTCATATTCATCTTATATTAAGCTTAGAATTAGGGACTCTCCTGGCGCACCACTCTCATCATCATCATCACCCATCATATCATCGGGGAAACGTAACCCCGCCTTCCAAGCGCCCCAACCTCAGAACTGGGTTACAAGTACGCCATGCCAGGAGAGAAACCAGAAATGTCGAAAGACAACCTGCGGCATTTGCAATATATAAATATATATATATATATATATATTCGTTGAAGAATTACGGATTGCTCTGTCGCCTCGGGCATACTGTCTTCCTTTCTTGTGTCGTTACACGTGCCCCGGGTGGACACACATTGGCACACAAGATCATGGAGGATAAGTGATCAGCTAGAGTTGATTATTCATCTTTATTATGGATTTTTCAGTAATATTCATACTTATTTTTGAACGAAGGAATCAAATGCATTTGAATCGTTTACTGTAAAAATCTCTTATAAGTGCTGACGTACAGATTTCGTTAGGTACACTTATATAAGTGAAGTGTCAGTTCTACAAAACATAGTTTCATTAATGGATGACATTGGTGAAAGAATATTAAAATGTAAAGTATGCCACTACAGACCTTAGGAGGCCCTCGGGGTAGTTTAAAGTTAAAGGCTCCCACTTTTTCTGGACAATCGGCACTTGATGTCAGCCGGGTTGTCAGCCCTGCGTGAAGGCCGCCTTTACCCCCAGAACAAGCGTCTGGTATTAATTTACGTTAGAGGCTGAGTTGACCCCAGGACCATAGTGCCGCTAAAAGGTTTTGCGTCACTTTAAAAATCCTGATCACACCTGGACTCGAACCCCCGACCTTCCGGCTTGTAGCCCAGTGCCTCCCCAAAGAATATTAGTTTATAAAAATATATTTGAAGATGTCATACACCACTTTTTACCTCTTCTGCAAAATTTAAGTTTCATACTTATAAGATTGTCCACCGCTGTGGTCTCGAGGTAGCGTACTGCCTTGCCACGCAGCTGGCCTGGGTTCTATCCCCGGTCGGGACAGTTTTATTGGGTGAGGTTTTTATCGGGGGTTTTCCTCACCTGTAAGACAAATGTCAGGAAAACATTAAGGCCCAAAAGGTCCCCGAAATCATATGGCCATCATCATCATTCATATTCATCTTAGATTAAGCTTAGGATTAGCGACTCTCCTGGCGCACCACTATCATCATCATCATCATCATCATCATCACCCATCATATCATCAGGGCAACGTAACCCCGCCTTCCAGGCTCCCCAACCTCAGAAGTGGGTTACAATTACGCCATGCCAGGAGAGAACACCAGGAATGTCATAAGACAATCTGGGGCATTTGCAAAAAAAAATACTTATAAGATTTTACAATAAACAGTTAATTTATAACATTTATATTTTATTTTATCCACATCTTTTTTAATTTATTTAAATTTACTTAATTTCCATTTCAATATTTATTCTCGTGATAATTTTCATTCATTTTCATCGGAAATATTGAAAAAGTTTTCGATCCTAAATTGAGACATTAGATTAAACCACCCAACTAACTCACTGGCACTATCGAACCCGTAGGTTCATGGCCGCGCGAACATAAGCTCTCCATAAATCCCTATCCTGAGTTAATGTTTTTCAATCATTCCCTGTATAATCTACTTCCTCAAATCGTAGTTCATGTTAATCTCCCACCTCATTCTTGGTCTACCAACTGGACGTTTTCCTTGTGGTTTTCCTACAGAAGCTTCCATGCACGACATTCATTCCCCATTCGTGCCATATGTCCTGTCCATCGCAATCTATGAGACTTAACTGTTATTATATCATCATCATCATCATCCAGGGATTAAGCCTGTTGGCTCGTTCCGATTTCATGAAAGCTAGAATTGTTAAAATTGTTCAGACCATCTTCTCTGTGGGCGTCCAACATTTCTCCTTCCGTGCGGTTTATAATTTAGCAATCATTTTGGAAATCTGTCCCGCGCCGTAGCCGAGCGGTTAAGGTAGGAAGCCTTGGCGCAGAGCTACGGGACTTGCGCTGGTTCGAGTCTCCATGGGGGAAGAAATTTTCTCATGGTATTTCGGCCAGTATGGGACCGGTGCCCACCCAGCACCGTGAGGCAATTGGGTAGCTACAATAAGTAGCGGCTCCAGGTTGAGGAACCAGCTATAACGGCTGGGGGACTCGACATGCTAACCACATGTCACCCCTACACTGGCTGTTGATCATCTACCTCTGTGATTGACATATGTGGATGTGAAGGGCCAGCAGCCGTCTGGTAAAAGGGCAACCGCTGAAAAGTGGAAAGACCCTCAATCGGAATTTTGGAAATCTTCCTTCTGGCATTCTATCAATATGTTCTTTCCAGTCGTTCCTATTATATCTGACTTCCTATAAAGACCATGTAGTTCACTGTTATGAAGTCTTCTCCATTCACCTGTCTGTTCATCTCTCTTTGGTCCAAACATTTTCCTAAGAACTTTATTCTCAAATGCTCGTAATCTGCTTTCCTTCCTTAAAGTAAGAGTCCATTTTTCACATCCCTACCATCCGAGCCTACATTATTAACTCTTTTAATTCCATGACGCGACAGACCAATCAGTTGCTGCTGGCCTCGCATCCACATGCGTTAATCACAGAAATGGACGATCATGTAATAAGTATACGGTTGGCATATGATCAGATGTCGGCTCCCTCAGCCGTTGTAGCTGGTTTTCTCAAATTGCAGTCGCTACTTATTTTAGATATCCAAATTGCTCACGATGCTTGGTGGACACCGGTCCCATACTGCCCAAAATTACACGAGAAAATATTTTCCTCTATGAAGACTCGAACCAGACTAAGTCTTGAAGTTCTGCACTAATGCATGATGACTTAGACCTCTCAGTTATGGCGCTGAACACAATGCGTCAAATGAATTCAGTATGCGGGGGTGAGACCCAGGCGTGAATGTCTGTTTAGACTTACCTGTTCTCCGTTATTAGTATATTACGATGCGAGGTTGGGAAGTGTTTTTTACAGAAGCGAGGAATACGTTTAAAAACCGTGCGATAGCGAGGTTTTTAATTTCCGAGATTTTGTAAAACACTTCACAAACGTGCGTTGTACATTATTTTTTTGCGCGTTAGTTTTTTTCAAAATAATAAATCATAGTAAAATAATATCTTTGTTGTACATATTTTCGTCCATTATAAACAATTTACTAACGTTAACAGTGTGGGCAATGTTCATTAGTTGAAATTAGAGGAGGTCATCAGACTAATTAGTGATAAAATGGCGGCAAGTACGTATTTAATGTTTTATATTGTTTTAAATAAAGTTCAGTTCATTTAAAATGCGGTGATTTGTTTCGTATATAATGTATATTAACACTCCTTTTGGATATTTTTTGTATATACATTGTATGTAGTATACATAGAGGGCAGTGGTTTTACTTCCCCACATGCGTGTTTTTAATATGTAATATTACAGTATAGTTATTTTTATTACAGTATAGTTATTTAGGTTGGCATCCTCGAAATGTAGAAGTTGAACTTCCAATCATGGTCGCCATTGCTGTAAGTACGACAAAACGCACTATCGCGCAAAAAATAGTATTTGTTTAACATTCCACTGATTTGAGCTACTCAGATTGTCACCGTGATTTTTTTTTACATACTGTATGTACATCGAACTAAACTAGTAAAGGTAAAGTAATCTCGCTCCAAGTCATAGGACGCCCTTGGGGTAGAAAAGGGTAAGACTCCCACTTTTTCTAGACATTCGGCGCGTCTGGTACTCATTTACGTCAGAAGCTGAGTCCACACAAGGGCCATGTTGCCACTAGAAAGTTTGGGTCAGTTTAAAAATCCTGACCCCACCGGGACTTGAACCGTCGATCTTCTGATTAGTGGCGTATTGCCTTAACCAACTACGCTACCGAGTGTCTAACCACTTGTACCACAGAACTGCCTTGAATTGTCAAGTATTAATATTTATTTAAACTTTTCATGTTTTACAATACAATATAGCTATAGCCTGTACAGCTTGGATTAAATGACAATCTACTGTCACACTGAAATGAATACTTTACACTTTACAGGATGAAGAAGGAATTGGAAATTTCGTACCGCAGTACGTCAAGTCTCTGGAATTGGAAATTGATTCACTTGCCAAGAAAAATGAAAAATTACAGTCTACAATTGACAACTTAAACAGATTTTTGGAACCAACAGCAAAAGAAGAAGTGGAAAAAGTAGTAAGTGCAAGTTTTGACTCATTTAATTGAGACTATATTTAACTCCTTAATCTTTTCTTCAAACGTTATGTCCATTTATGAGAAGGGAATTAGTAAAAACTCCAATAATTATTGAAGAGTGCAGGAAAAATAAACCAGGTAATCATTTTTCCTTGGAATCTAGGAAAAAAACACTTTTAAATGCACAATATAATCTACGGAATCTCAAAATCCATTTCGACAAAAAAAGTGACTGACATGGTTCTTTTCCTGGACTCTTCAATTGCACATGATTTAATCTATTAAATTAGCCTACAAATTATATGCAACAATTATAATCAATAGGATAAATGCAATTACGGATTACTTCTGGTTGAAGAACAAAATGGTTTCAAATGAAACATATCCTGCATTGATAGTATTTTTATATAAGCACAAATCATTAAGAAATATAGAGATTTTAACATTCAACTCACATCGGATTTGTTGATTAAACAAAAATATTTTGTTCCTGTGACAGGAGTACAGGAGTTTCAGAAAATGTAATTCGTACAAAACTAAACATGTATGAAAGTACAAAAACAAAATACATAATATTAGAAGC
This sequence comes from Diploptera punctata, assembly GCA_030220185.1. NCBI lineage: Eukaryota > Metazoa > Arthropoda > Insecta > Blattodea > Blaberidae > Diploptera > Diploptera punctata. Next base: position 3,275,611 of record JASPKZ010009353.1, on the reverse strand, counting down.
AGCAAAAGCAGAATAGTAAACTGAAGTAACTAAGAGGTGGCATTGCCCAGTGTGCCACATCTGGAATCAATTGAGGCTCCCTGATAGTGGTTATCCATTAGCTCTGGGGTGATTAGTGGCGTATGGTGCTGTCCAATGTCTACAATCTTGTTTAACATTTAAGTCTTAAGACTTGGGGAATTGAATTAACAATACACTTCATGACTTTCCGCTTAATAATTACTTTTTGCAGATTTTAGCTAATTCTGAAGAAAATTTACACATTTTATACCAAATAAGAAACGATTATAATCTGAAGAACTGTAGAGAAAACTAAAATAATAGAATTTGTTTGCCAACTTGAACAACTTTCTTAGCAAGTATGTTTGCCAACTTGCACAAGTTTCTTAGCAAGTATGTTTGCCAACTTGAACAAGTTTCTTAGCAAGTATGTTTGCCAACTTGAACAAGTTTCTTAGCAAGTATGTTTGCCAACTTGAACAAGTTTCTTAGCAAGTATGTTTGCCAACTTGAACAAATTTCTTAGCAAGTATGTTTGCCAACTTGAACAAGTTTCTTAGCAAGTATGTTTGCCAACTTGAACATGTTTCTTAGCAAGTATGTTTGCCAACTTGAACAAGTTTCTTGGCATGTATGTTTGCCAACTTGAACAAGTTTCATAGCAAGTATGTTTACCAAGTTGAACAAGTTTCTTAGCAAGTATGTTTGCCAACTTGAACAAGTTTCTTATCATGTATGTTTGCCAAGTTGAACAAGTTTCTTAGCAAGCATGTTTGCCAACTTGAACAACTAAAAAGGCGGGGCAAATCAATAAACAACTTAAAAATCTGGGACACACAATAACATACGGACAATTGACTATATATATGAGTTGGAATTTTTACCTATCTTATACCCTCACAGAAAAAATAAACTTTGAAGACTATAAAGCATAATTATTTATGTCCTTAAACAGAATTAAAGTATACGCTCTAATCACATGTGGACTATAATAATCCCTAAAATTAATATTGTTACCTTGTGGGATCTGGCACTATTATTTCTGATTGAAGGCTACAATATATGAAATACACTTGGAAACAATTGAAAAACACAAATTAAAGTTCAACTACTTGTTACGGATTGAACATATCATTTTCACATTTGTTTTGTTTTGTTTCTTATTGTTAATGAAACAGCTGTAACTACAACAAATTCGCCTTCACTACTGCTATTTTCATTTACCCTACTACATAAAAAAACTCCAAGCGCGACAGGCCTAGAAGACCTATGGATAATTTAATGCAAAAGTAATGTAGGCGCCCTAACTTCAGAAGTGGGTTACAATTAAGCCAATGCCAAGAGAGAACACAAGAAATGTCGAAATGACAACCTGGGCATTGAATAAAAAAATAATAATTTGTAAAATATTACATTGCTCACAAACTAACAATTACTGTGTAAATAAATTCATTGTTTAAGTAAAATTTTATTACATCACCTCATAACCTTATAAGTAAATTCATTGTTGTGTGCAATTAAACAAACCAACTGTTTACAAAAAAAATATTACATTTGCCACTAAAATAGGGTTATCTTGATGACAAACTTTTGTGCTACAACTATAATAATTTTTGTACTTTATATAACAGTCCACCGCTGTGGTCTCGAGGTAGCGTGCTGCCTTGTCACGCAGCGGGCCCGGGTTCGATCCCTGGTCGGGGCAGTTTTTCTGGGTGAGGTTTTTATCGGGGTTTTTCCTCACCTGCAAGACAAATGTCAGGAAAACTTTAAGGCCCAAACGGTCCCCGAAATCATATGGCTATCATCCTTATCATTATCATCCTTACCATTATCATCATCATCCTTCACCGGTGTGGAAAGCAACGGGAAGCTACCACACCTACACAATTCCCTAGTAAAGCTGCAAGCATAGCATGAAAATGCTATGATTGCAGTGAAGGACCTGCCTTCGGGCAGAATTACTATGGATGGATATAACACAGTCTTCCTTAACTATAATACTTTCTGTTATAATCTTCATTAAATTATTAAAATTCAAAGCTTTTCGAAGACATGCTTCATCTACAGGAATTTTCTTGATACTTTTGTGTGTCTGAATCACATACATCCCTCCTGGCAATACAAATGAGAAGCTCGCGTTGCGATGGCTGCAGCATGCGATTCGCGCTCTTTAGAAACGAGTTGGCAAGTTCGAAGTTCCCATCGGGAAACCCAAGCACCCAACAAACACCTAATAATACACTCTTACATCGTATTAAAACCATCATCAAATCACCTGCACTTCTCGACACTCATTAACACAGAGCCATAGAACCTGCTCATTCTGGATGATATTCGGGACTACCCGATATCTCAATGACTGAACGACAAATTTGGAATACATTTATAGAACTCAACGACGAGGAAACAATGGTGAAATGGCTATGCTGATCAAATTCACCACCAGTCACTCTAACTAGTTAACTGGCACTATCGAACCCGTAGGTTCATGGCCGCGCGGACATAAGCTCTCTACACATCCCTATCCTGAGCTAATTTTTCCAATCATTCCCTGTATAATCTACTTCCCTCAAATCATAATGTTATTCTCCCACCTCATTCTTGGTCTACCAATTGGGCGTTTTCCCTCTGGTTCTCCAACAAGAAGCTTCCATGCACGCCTTTCATTCCCCATTCGTGCCACATGTCCTGCCCATCGCAGTCTATGAGACTTAATTATTATTATTATATCTGATTTCCTATAAAGACCACGTAGTTCACTGCCATGTAGTCTTCTCCATTAATCTGTTTGTTCATCTGTCTTTGGTCCAAAAATTTTGCTACGAACTTTATTCTCAAATACTCGTAATCTTTTTTCCTCCCTTGAAGTAAGAGTCCATGTTTCGCACCCATATAATATAACGTCACTCACCCACGAATATACAAGGATTGACTAACTTACAAATGACAGCAATAAACATATAGATTAAACTCGGCTGAATCGGGATACAGGGTGAATAGGGACAATTTTAAATTTTGTTCTCTCCATTGAAAGTCTCCCAGCGAAAGTTCTAAAATCTGTTGGCTAACCTCTGTACTTCATGTATCAAAACCAGTTGTGTGATTTTTGGTTCTCATTTGGTTATTTGAAGATTTCACAACAAAGAATTGGTGTTCCAGATAAGTAACGGTTTCGAAAATTAATATTTCATTTTCTTATTATGCGTGTCTCTTATTAACTAATGCCCGATTATGAATTATCTTCTTCTTCTTCTTCACTTCCTGGTTTAGGCAAGAGTTGCCTGTTCCGTCTTCACTAATAGATCTAAGACCATTTCTTCCGAGGACGTCCGACATCTCTTCTTCCTCCTCTTGGAAAATAATGGAAGATTTTATTTGGTAATCTACTTTATTCCATTCTACACGTTCTTTCCACTGTATCTTGTTGTCTTTTCTTTTATGGAATAGATCTGCAGTTCTTCACGGATATCCTCGTTTCTTATCTGGTCCATTCTAGTGCAGCCTTTTACTCTTCTTAAAAATTTAATCTCGGCTGCTTGGATTTTACTTTCTTGTTTGGTAGTGGTAATCCAAGATTCACTCCCATACATAAGGACAGGGACAGCCATTGTTTTATAAAATTTTAATATTGTTTGTTTATGGGCTTTATTATTCAGTGTTCTATTTATTGTACCACAAATAGCTTGAAACTGGTGTGTTTTGTGTTCAATATCTTTATCATAACCATAAGCTGATGTCACATCCTAAATATTTAAAGTGGGATACTTGTTCAATAATTTCATCTCTAATTACTATTTTTGCACGCAGAGTATATTTCTTCCACAAAATGTCATTACTTTTGTTTTACTTATTGAAATTTTAAAATTATAATCACTACATATTGCATTTAGTTTGTAAGCAGCCAATTGTAACAGATCTTCATCATGGTGTAGTAAGACTAAATCATCGGCGAAAAATAAGTTATTAATACTTGAGTTATTGTTCAATCTAAGGCCATTGTCAATTATAATTTTCCATTGTTTCATAATGTCGTCGATATATATATATAAAAAGAGTGGGCGATAGACTACACCCTAGTCGAACTCCTTGATTTATTAAAATTTCTTCTGACCTTTTTCCAACAGTTTTTATCACAACTTTAGTTTCTTCATATAAGCCTTGGACTGATTTTATTAGATGGTGTGGATATCCTCGTTCCTTCATTATTTCCCATAGTATAGATCTATTTACTTTACTCTGTCAAAGGCCTTTTCAAAATCAATGAACAACAAATATGTTGGCAGGTTAAATTCTCTTCTCTTTTCAAACAGTCTCTTTATAATAAACACATTATCACTACAGGATCTTCCTTTTCTGAACCCTGCTTGTTCTTCTTCTAAGAGTGTATCAGATATCTTCTTCAATCTATTATTTATTATTTTTGCATATAATTTATAAGTGGAGTTCAATAAGCTGATACCTCTATAATTTTTACTATCTAATCTATTTCCTTTTTTGAAGAGGGATATGACTTCACCTATCTTCCAATTTTCAGGTATTTTACATGTCTTCCAACATTCGTTTATTAAGTTTAATAATCTTATTTCTGCAAATAAACCTGCATACTTTATCAGTTCATTGTTTATACCATCTATACCTGGTGCTTTTCTATTTTTCATTTCTTTCAATGCCTCTCTCATTTCGCTTAGAGTAATTCTGTCTATTTCTGATTTATTTTCACTTTCAGAAGGGCGTTTTATAACTAATTCTTCTTCGTTACACCATAATTCTCTGTAGTGATTCTCCCATGTCTTCAGATCAATGGTATTTAGTTTTGCAGTATCTTTTTCTGTTGTATTTAATTGTTTCATTACTTTAAATGCTAACAATTGTCTGCCATGTACATCGTGCTCTATTTTGGAAATAAATCTTTCCCAGGAATCTTTATGAGCTGTTCGAGTTATTTGTTTTGCTCGATTTCTTTTTTGTTTATATATAGTTCTAGATTCTTCAGTTTTCTTTTGTAAGTACTCTAAATAAGCTATTTTTTTTGTCTCCCACAGCCTCCTCTATTTCGTCATTCCATATCTTCAATCCTCTTTTGTTGCGAATCTTTTTTTTCTTTCCTATAGCTTCATTTGCAGCATTTATAATGCATGTTTTCAAATTTTTCATTTAGATTATCATTAATCGCTTTTTTCTAAGTGTTCTTGTAGCTTTTTTTTGGTATAATTGTCTTATACTTTCTTCTTCTAGAAGATATACTTTAAAAACCTCTTCTTTTATTCTTTCTTGAGTTTTCGGCTTTTTCCATTTGGCTATTATAAGTATCGTGGCTACCAATAAATAATGGTCTGTATATATGTCACATCCTCTGTATACTCTTACATCTTGTATTTGATTCCTGAGTCTATCATTAATCATTATGTAATCAATTAAAGATCTTTGGTTTCTAGCGCACCGTGTATACTTGTGTATGTCCTTTTTCCTATAGAAAGTATTCGTGATTTTTAGTTTATTAGAGGTAGCAAATTGTCGAAGTTCTTCCCCGTTTCTATTTACTTCATCTTCTCCAAACATACCTACTATTCCTGGGATTGGGAGATTATCAACTCTGGCGTTTAAGTCACCTCCTAAGATGATACTTTATGTGTTTTTAATACCATTTATTTCTTGTTGTAATTTATCATAGAAAATAACAGTGTCTTCAATTTTCCCTTCTTCTGGTGCATACACTACTACAATGTTTAAGTAATTCCGATCTATTTTCAACCTACTGTTATTATTCTCTCATTCACATATTTGTAGCTTATTATTTTTGATCTCCATTTGCTATTAATTAGTATAGCTACACCACTGCAAGGTCTTCTATCTTGAGGAACTCCACTGTATATTAGTATATAATTACCAATATCATTTGTTCCTTTCAACTTATTTTTTGTTTCAGTAAGTATTGCTATATCAATATTTTGGTTATTTAGTTCTCTGATTAGTTCTTCTTCTTTTGTGTTTAGTCCTCTGACATTCCAAGTTCCCACTTTAATCCGATCCTTTATACCAAATCGTTTGTCCTTAATTCTACGCTGAGGTCGTCTTTGGTTAATTCCGTCCGAGTTTCCATTGTGAAGAATACGAGTAATATGTTTTCCTCTGATCGCGGTACCAACGCTACGCAGAGTAGTCCATTGGTGGGGCTGCCACCTCAAAGCTTTAGGTCCAGCTCCTGGATGTACTAACCCCATCTAGAGGGTTGCCACTTCCGCCAGATCCGCCGTGATGAAGGACTCCTTCTGCACCGAATCTGCCGTTGAGGTCTTCACCGTAACCCTGGCTAGGGGCCCTTACAGAGTACTATCAGTCGGAGCCAACTGAACCCTGGTTTTTTAACGAGGTTGTTACTCCTCCCCCTCCTCCTTTCCGATCCGGGCTTGGGACCGGCCATGGCGGAGTTGATTATGAATTATATTTTGCTAAATTATTAAGTACTTATCCCTAAAGAGATTGTGATAATTCCCGTTATAGTCGACAACGGCTTAAGTGTTGTCAAACTATGAAAATTGAAACACTGTATATCGGGTGAATAGGGACACTAATTTTCGGCTGAATAGGGACAACGTATTTCAGTAATTTATTTGTAACTATTGTATTGTCGCTGTGTAATTCCAAACAGAGTTTGACGAAAGTTTATATGCATAGAGCTATTAAAGCATTCCGTCAGGGGAGGAGATTGTATCATGCAGATGAGTTATTTGGGGTACTTCGTTCGTGTCTTCACCATCACCGTAACATTGAGAGTGGCGATCCGCTGAAATAAGCAGAGTATTCTTCCATTGTCGCACGTGGATTTGAATTAGATTTCAACAAACAATGTAAGTAAGACAGCTTCTTGTTTCGCGGAGAAAAATGCAATATGCACAATTTTATCGTCTCAGATTCTGAATAAGAAGTATACAATTATGATGATGATCATATTGGAAAGGCGGAACCATGTGTGGGGTTTATTTATAATATATGTCTAATGCCACCAGGTTGTATTTTATGACATTTATGGTTTTCTCTCCTGACATTGGCGGAATTGTAATCCATTTCTTGGGTTGGGGTACCTGGAAGGCGGAGTTACGTTACCCCGATAATATGATGGGTGATAAATAGTGATGAAGCGCCAGGACAGTTCTTAACCTAAACTTAACCTAAATTCCAGACCATGGGTAACCATAGGAATAATTCCCTTTAAGAAAAAACCTATTGTCTGACGGGGAATCGAACCCGGGACCTAATGAACAGTAGTCATTAACGCTGGCCACTAGCCCATGAGGCTGGTACGTTTATAAAATTATAAAACTTCCATTTCATGAACACTGATGGAATGCATCTGGTATCAGGTAAAACATGTAAATTATATCGTGAAAAGTGTGTTGGAGTTCAGAAAATAAACAAATGTTTGTAGGCCTTATATAAAGAAATAAATATTATTCTACAATGATTGTTTTTAAAATGTCTGAGATATAAATATTTTACCAAAGGAAGTCACTTGAAAACTGTTCCTATTCTCCTTAGCAATTTTGGATGAATAGGGACAAAATAAATGTCAACAATTCCTTGTGCACCTGATTGATAAAACGTATAAATGGTACAAAATGTTAACCAAATATTATATTAAATCATGACGTACAAAACATATATGGATTACTAATAATGAAAGGGATATTACATATTTTATTATTTTTGTCCCGACTCACACGAGTTTAGCCTACACTACTACAACTATTAGCATAGGTGCTGTTTACATTTCCCTGCCTAAAGACCTGGTACCCATAAACTTAGAAATAGTAACTGGACACACTGACAAATTTATTTTCGGCGGAGATTTTTAATACCAAAAGCGAGATCTGGAACTCAGCGACAACTAACACTAAAGGACAATCACTCACTCAACAAACATTGCCATCACTATCACTGCAGAGAATTTCGACCTATGTACTTGACATATTTATAATGAAGCCCCGCCTTCATATAAATTACACAGACGTACTAGACGAACCACAACCCAGTTCTACTATAAATAAATCTACAAACACATAGAACACACACAAATTACATGGTATGAAAAGCGGCGAAAAAACTAACATTTACAAATAATATATGACTCACTTACACCGAACATAAGAATAGAAGACACTCAAGACTTAAGACCTAGCGACAGAAACGTTTCAACACACAATAGAGCAATCATATAAGGACTCTTCAACAACAGAAAGGACCAAACGTTACATTGACGATGACATTTCAGGCCTACAAGACCTGCTGAGGCAGAAAAGACAAGTCTGAAAACTTTGGCAAAGACAGACAATATCAAGGAAAACAGCATCTAAACTTACTAGCCATACGAATACAAGACAAACTGGACACAGCAGTACATACGGCCGTAGAAGATGATAACATTTGGAAAATAGACGATTCACTTAACAGAGAAACCACCCAATACATAGACTAGACTACGAAGACGAAGGTGGAAGAACAGACAAATGAAAATCAATTTAGAACATGACAGATGAGCGCTTCCAGACGAACGTACAACTATTCCTACGTATTCCACCGGATACTAACGACTCCTTCCGAAGTTAAAAGAATAATTATGAAATCCCCCACTGACATGACAGAACTCTAACTACTGCACTAAAATAACTTCCACGAAAAACACTCGTACATTTAACGAAACTGTACAACTCAGCACTTACGACACTTTCCAGAATCCCAAAAGTATGGTAACCCTAAGTCCATTCTAAAACTGTAAAAACCCTCTTTTTTTTTTCATATTACCGCCCTATAAGCATTCTAGATCCACTGCTTGGTCTCGAGGTAGCGTGATGCCTTGTCACGCAGCGTCCGGGTTCGATTCCGGTCGGGACAGACTCCTGGGTGAGTTTTTTTCGGGGTTTTTCCTCACCTGTAAGACAAATGTCAGAAAGTTTAGGGCCTAACGGTCCCGGAAAATCCTTATCATTATCATCATTATCCTTCACCGGTGTGGAAAGCAATGGGAAGCTACAGCACCTATGATTGCCTAGTAAATCTGCAAAACATAGCATGCACTGAAAGACCTGCCCTTGAGCAGAATTATTAAGAATGGATAGAAGCATCCTAGATCGCTTAGGAAAAGTGCTAGAAAGATTATTATTATTATTATTATTATTATTATTATTATTATTATTATTATTATTATTATTATTATTACACAGACTATAACAATATTCCCAACACAGAATATTGCTTTGAATCCGAACAATCCACAACTCTACACCTACTCAGACTGACCGACAACACTCAAGGGTACCTAAACAGATAACACTACTGCGGCATTGTTGGTCATATAGGAGGCATTTAACTCTGTGCGGCACATGGGTCCTCTACATAAAATGATAACACGAGAGCCTGATAAATATGACGCATTCATTCTTAAGGCACAGACATTCAAAGTACTAAACAATCCGACTGGCACACAAGGAGTTCCACAATCCACATGCACGACCTACCGCATGTAACGAACATTAGAGTACGCAGCTATATATATACAACTGATCCTGACATGAATACAACAACCACTAAACTGTAAATAGGCTCACTACATTGTTCTCCAAATGGAGAATCAAACTGAACGCGGACAAGACTTCACAATAGACAAGACACAAGGACTCGCCTCGGAGTGCACCTGGACAGGAAACTTACCTTTAATCAAAACATCTTAAAGAATCTGGCATTACGAAGACTATCACAGACATATCCACGGACCCTGACAAGAGAATACCATATATAAGACATTGCTTGGAACAGCCAGGGGGCATGCAGCGAACTGCCACACCAAGAAACTATATCCTGTCCGCTCTTAAAGTAACCCTCGTCAAAACAAAACCATGTGATCTGCTCGCTTTTCATCGGTTATGGACACCGACGTATGTTGTAGAAGCAATATCCTTCCGCCAATCGCGCCACAATTACTGTAAGTTTTGAGAGGGAGATGACACAGCAATAGAAGACTCCATACTTTCAGCCATTTTGTTTCATGAGAATCGACTGAAACATGACTCAAATGCATCATCCCATAGGGTACCGGGGGGCTTTTTCACGCATTGATAGTGTCATTGACTCTGACAGCTATACCTCGGTCTATTGAAAGTCGAAGTGGGTATTTATAAAAATCCCGTTTAATCACCCCTTCAGTAGTGAACATATTTTTTTTTGTGAATAGAACTGTTTATCCGAGAAAAAATATTCTGTTGTGCAAGGTAAACTGTATTCCGTCTTCTTACCTGTATGAATAACATTACAGTCTCAATTATTAAGCTATACCATTCGCATTTGAAATTATTTTAGCTTTAAAATAGAACTGCATGTAGGTTATGGTCTTAGAATATTAATTTAAAAACAGCAGATAGTGATACTTAAGTGACTTGAGTATAATAAACATTTTATTAACGTATTGTAATATGGGGCTACTTCGCGCACCGATGATGGGGCTATTTTACGCACTAAATTAAGACACATTTTGTATAAAAATTGAGTTACCAACACATTACGTTAATTAAAATTAGTAGAAGTAGTACGTGCCCCTCGTAGCTGAGCGTTGTAAGGCATTATGCCTCGTTGCTAAGCGGTTCCAGTCCCCACGAAAAAAAAAAATCTATTGGAATTTCGGTCAGTATGGGGCCAGAGTCCACCCAGCATCTTTACAAATTTGGGTAGCTACAATTAGTAGCGGTTCCAGATTGAGAAAACCAGCTTTAACGACTGGGGTGCCTGACATGCTGACCACATGTGACACCTGGCAGGATTATCGTTCTTCTCTATGGTTAACACATGTGGATGTGAACTCAGCAGTCGGCTGGTGGGCAAAGAGTCATCTAGGCTCTCCATGCCATGGAGGAGGAGAAAATGTAAATTAGTAGCCGTAATATTTCATTCGCAGACGCTCTTTAACAATTCTGGTCATTAGCGTGAAGTTCAAAACTGGGCACAAATGTGCCGGTAAATTTTGCTCATATGCCTCTTATTTAAGGCTTGAGGTTCTTTTGCTTGTCGTGAATCTACGACAACGGACCAACAACAAATTTACATTCCTTACAAAAAATAATAAATAAATAAATAAACTTCACTGCAGACCTAAACGCCAGCCTAAGCGGACTTCGAAACATTTGATGTCCGACTCGAATGTGGAAATAGCAGCTAAAAGGGTGCTAAAACTGTAGTCTGTTGGTGGAATGAGTACAGAAATTCTCCAATTTTCCGATTAGATATCCTTCTCACTTGAAGATCAAGAGCGAAATGAGTAATGCCATGTGATCCGTTATCCCTCCTGCACTTCCTTCCGCGGCCTCATTGTCTGTAATTTTTGCCTTCCTCCTGTGTATATGGCCTTTTGTCAAACAGTTTCTATACAGATTCTACGGACAGACTCCTTTGCCTCCAGATAACGAGACGGATGGAGGATGTGTCATGCTCTTTTTGTGAACCGAGATACTTTTCTGAGAAGTCTTTAAGAATGGGAGAGTTCATCAGGTGTCAATAAATGTATGAATTCGTTCCACGAACTGTGTGTGGGTGCAGTTGGGAAGAAACAATTTACGTGTGATAATTGCTTATGATTATAAGTGAAGTGCGCGAAGTAGCCCCTCTCCGTGCGTGGATTAGCCCCACTGTGTTTACACAAGGTGTATAATACAGACAATTTTATAAGTTTTTTTATTCAGTGTTATACTGGTATTTAAGGAAGATGAATATTATATTATATAGGTAAGTAAATAAGCTTTAATTATAGAGTAATTAAAAATATCAATTTTTTAAAATATAATTATAATACTGATTTAAATTTGAAATGCGCGAAATTGCCCAACCTACCCTATGTAATAAACTATTTTAAGTTGTAATTATTGATTAGGTATATTTTAGAATATTTCTATGTTTTAAGTATTATTATTATTTTCATTTACAAAGAATAACAAGTATATTCAGAGGACATATTTTTAATTTAATAAAGGGAACTACTTTTTCGCCTACTTATTGCTTCTATAACGTACGTCGGTGTCCATAACCAATGAAAAGCGAGCAGGTCACATGGTTTTGTTTTGACGAGGATTACTTTAAGAGCAGACAGGGTTATACAAATAGTTCAAAACACGAATAATCAGATACAGGCCAATATAACACAAGAAATACTTGACATGCACTACTCGAAGGATACACTTAAACACAAACACTTGAAGACAAATACATACATCACACAAACATCATAAGAACAATACAGACATAGACTACACTATGCAATAGACAAAAACACGACTGACAACACAAACGACAAGACACAGAAACACACAAACCTGAACCAACACAAAATGACCGGCAAGGAGTGGACACTCTTCTTGCGAACACAAATAGTAAAAAAAAACATACCAACAAAAACCACAACCGGCACCGATACAAAACACACATACACCCTACAATAATCATGTGAGCCTCTATCATAATGTAATATTAACAAAAAAGAAATCACATTAACTTTTATCAAACGACTACAAATAAAAATTGAAAACATGTTTCCTAAATAAATCAATGCAAGAAATACGATCCCCATCAATAGCCGTATCTGCTTATTTAATTTTTAAATATGATTTTCAGATAAATGTTCCTGATGCCGAGGAGATCTTGGAAGATGAAGATGCACAAGTGAGTATTCTATATTTCTGTTGAGATAATAATACTGATATGTAGGCCAACAATACTTGACTTATTTCACTTTAAAATGTGATTTTCAGATAGTCGAACCCATTGTCCAGGAGATCAGAGAACGTTCCATGAAAGAACAAGTTACGGGCAAGACCATGGAAGAAGAAGTGAGTGTTCTATATTTCTGTTGAGATAACAATACTGCTATACAGGCCAACAATACTTGACTTATTTTATTTTAAAATGTGATTTTCAGGTAGTCGAACCCATTGTCCAGGAGATCAGAGAACGTTCCATGGAACAAGTTGTGGAAAAGATCATGGATGAACCAGTGAGTATTTTATATTTAAGTTTAGATTTAAGAGCTAGCATAACTTTATGGGGATAAAAAAATCGGCGAATCATGATAAGGAACTTCAAGATAGTTTATTGCTTGATTTTCACCAAGAAGAGATATTTGAGCACCTTCATGCATAGCTTGAGCGATAAAAACTCCATGGTGGAGGGAAATATATTTAGATTTCTATACAATGATTGCCAACCATGTTTTGCTGAATTTGGTAATAGAAAATTCTGTAAATATTCCTACAGCATTTGTATTTTTACCAACAGGAACTATATCACCTGTAATTATTTCATTTGTTAAATCTGGATTAAATTTAAAATATTTTGTAAATAATAATTATATTGTAGACATACTATGCAATATTTATTTTTATGGTAACTAGATGTAAGAATCATTTTTGTATTTTTTTAAACCTGGTTGAGTGGTAGACAAGGCCTTAAGGCCTTAATTCTGCCTGGTAAAATAAAGTTGTAGAACAAGGAAACTCATGTAAAATGTGTTCTACTGATGAACTGAAAAGGAGAGGAGAGGAGAAGAGGGGAGATGGGAGGGGAGAGGAGATAGGAGAGAGGGGAGGAGAGAGGAGAGGAGAGAGGAGAGGAGAGAGGAGAGGAGAGGGAGAGGAGACAGGAGAGCTTCTTATGTCTTCCCTCTTCCATCGCCCCTTATCGTCAATCTCGAAGCTCCTCCTTCTCCTCTCTCTCATCTCCTCTTCCCTCTCTCCGCTCGCTCTCCTCCGCTCTCCTCTCTCTCTCCTCTCTCTCCCTCCTCTCCTTCTACTGCTTCTTCTCTCTCCCTCATCTCTCTCTCTCTCGCTCTCTTCTCTCTCTCCCTCTCTTCTCCTCTCTCCTCTCTCCTCTCTCCTCTCTCTCTCTCCTCTCTTCTCCTCTCTCCTCTCTCTTCTCTTCTCTCGACTTTCTCTTCTCTCTCTTCATCTCGCTCTCCTCCTCGCCTCTCCCCTCTCGCTCTCGCCTCCTCTCTCCGCGCTCTCCTCTCTCCTCTCTCCTCACCTCTGCTCTCCTCTCTCTCTCTCCTCTCCTCACGCCTCTCTCCTCTCCCTCCCTCTCTCCCTCGCCTCCCTCTCGCCTCTCCCTCCTCTCTCCTCCTCTCTCTCTCTCCTCTGCTCTCTCCTTCACGCTCGCTCTCTTCTCTCTCTCTCCCCCTCTCTTCCCTCTCCTCTCTCTCTCCGCTCTCTCTCTACTCTCCTCTCTCCTCTCGTATCCTCTCCTCTCTGGTCACTCTCCTTCACCTCCATAACTTCAGTTTCTTGATTATTAAGTCCACTTGTGTAAAACTGCCAAATTTGGTTTCATTTTCATACTAGAAAGTTTGTTGAGGGCAAGAAGCAGTTCCTTTCAGATGGTGGTGCCCCAATAACAACAACTCCTGGCGCGACAGGCCTACAAGACCCTTAGTCGACCAGCCAGCTGCTGGCCTCACATCCACATGTGTCAATCACAGAGGTAGATGATAATCAGCCAGTGTAGGGGTGACATGTGGTCAGCATGTCGAGTCCCCCAGCCGTTATAGCTGGTTTTCTCAACCTGGAGCCGCTACTTATTGTAGCTACCCAAATGCATCAAGATGCTGGGTGGGCACCGGTCCCATACTGGCCGAAATACCATGAGAAAATTTCTTCCCTCATGGAGACTCGAACCAGCGCAAGTCCCGTAGCTCTGCGCCAAGGCTTCCTGCCTTAACCACTCGGCTACGGCGCGTTAAATATTTTTTTGAAAACTAAATATGCATACTGATTATTTGTTTTGACCAACGTTAGAATAGAAACAAAAAGAGAAGTGTTGATAAATGTACCTGTAAATAAGAAAACATTATAAAAGATAGTAAATGCTTGTCAAGAATGACTATGAACAACTGAAAAATATGTTATGAGTTGTAAATTTTAAAGTTAGGATGGATCGTGCTTTCTGAAGATATGGAGGAATGATAGAATGAGCCAAAATTATATTTCTTAGTAGCAACTATAATATCATAAAATACCATTTTTTAATACCCTGACTAGTACTTTATTCGGTTTGGGGCTGTATCTGTGACTACTTTGTTGGCAGAAGATATTATATTGTTTTTTATGGATCGAGATACTGTTTGTATCATCAAGAGTCTGACTGTCTACTGTAGAAGGAGTATCTTCATAAGAAGAACGTGTGCATGTGTCAGGAGCTGAAAACTGTTTAGGGAAATAGATATGGATGATTTTTATCCCGATCTGACAATTATTATTATGTATTCACATAGACTTTCACGGCCGGAGTTGCTATGGTGATCTTGATGAAGATTTTCGGGCTGTAGGCCGTGATCGTGAGGCTTGTAGTTCCCCGACGTTTCGCCAGAGACTGCGTCTGGCATCCTCAAGGGTTGTGGTCGTAAGGCTTGTAGTTCCCCGACGTTTCGCCAGAGACTGCGTCTGGCGAAACGTCGGGGAACTACAAGCCTCACGACCACGGCCTACAGCCCGAAAATCTTCATCAAGATCAATTAATTATTATTATTATTATTATTATTATTATTATTATTATTAGTATTAGTAGTAGTAGTAGTAGTAGTAGTAATAGTAATAGTAGTAGTATGCATAACTCTTCTGAGAGCTTTTCTCTCTCTCTCTTCTCTCACTCTTCTCTCTCTCTCTTCTCTCTCTCTCTTCTCTCTCTCTCTCTTCTCTCTTCTCTTCTCTATCTTCTCTGGTTTGAGTGAATTCAAAGATTTACTCTTCAAGGGATATTGCTCGATTTATTATTTGCTAGCTCTGTATTACTGCTGTTATTGCATTGACGTTGAACATTTATATTTCCATTTTTCCTTTCATAGTTCGTAATATTTATATATTGGATACCAGAATGAATCAGCGAGGAATTTACAAAATTCTTCTACTTTAAAAAAAATTTTGAAAATTTGCTTTCTAATGAAACATTTTTTCCTTTATGTACAGTTACAGAGTTTAAATCTTTTGTAGAGATTATGCTACCTGTACAAGTTTTTGGAGTAGATTATCAGATATTTTGAAGATCTGGTACTTGTTATCTTACTGTACAGGGCAAGTCAAAAGTCCCTCTGGGGTTTCGTGGGTATGCAGAGCAGTAACCATAACAGATATAGCAAAAACATTTGTATCAGAGGAAAGAGTGTATTTCCAAGTTTTCATATGTACTTGTTGACAAAGCGTAACTTGTAAATTCTACCGCTGGAAGACAGTAATATCAGTTGATTAAACATGGCATTCACTGGTGCAGAAAAGGCGTTTTGTGTGCTGCAGTTTGCTAAATGTGAGTCTATTGTGATCGTTCAACACCGATTTCGTACGAAATGCCACAAAGATACACATACAGACAAAACAATTCGTACATGGTACAACAATTTTGAACAGACAAGCAGTCTCAATGCTGGTAAACAAACAGGCCGGCCGTGTGTATTGGATGTGGACATAGAGCATGTAACACAAGCATTCACTCGGAGCCCGCAAAAGTCAGCACATTGCGTGGGAAAAGAAATGCAGATTCTGCAAAAAACTGTCTGGCATTGGATTCCCAGAACCACGTCGTCAGTTCTGCATACATTTTCAAGAGGGGCTAGAGGAGTACTCTGGAAACTCATGTTCAGCGACGAGGTCACGTTTCATGTATCAGGCAAGGTGAACCGTCATGTTGTGGGAATTTTGTGCACTGAGAATTCTCATGTTACAGTGGAACTAGTCTGTGTTTTTTGTGCTGTACCGTCAACGAACGTTTATGGTACATTCCTTTTTTTGCGGAACACAATGTTACCAGTCCAGTGTACATGCATATGCTTCAGCAGTGACTGATGCCACAATTACAGGAAGATAGTCGAAGACTTCGTTTATCTATAAGACGGAGACCCATCTCATTTTCATCATGATGTCCGTGGGTACCTCAGTGACACACTTCCCGTCGTTCGATTAGTCGTGCTTCTCAAGATGACTATCATATTCTTCCATGGCCTCCAAGGTTACCTGATCTAACTCCATGTGATTTTTTCTTATGGGGTTATGTTAAAGATCACATGTTCGTCCCCCCCTATGCCCTCGATTTAGCAGAGCTGCGACAAAGGATTGAACATGCAGCCACTGGTATTGACCATGAGATGTTGGTACGTGTATGGCAGGATCGATGTCTGCCGAGTCATCAACGGTGGACATATGGAACACCTGTAAGGCACGTATGAAAACTTGGAAATATACTCTTTCCTCTGATACAAGTGTTTTCGCCATGCTGTCATGGTTATTGTTCTACAAATCCACGAAACCCCAGAGGGACTTTTGACTTGCCCTGTATACGATATCTTGGAATTTTTACTTCTCCAATTGGATTTTCTGGCTGATATTGAAGCTATGTGCTCCTCAGCATGGGATCTGCTGATATGGATTGAAATACTATGTTGTCCTTTATAGAATTTTCCATACAATTGACATTGTTACAAATGATTGTAGTTATAATCTGCTGATAGTGTATGTTTAGTGTCAGGTGTGGATAATGTTACAAAATCCGTAGTCTGAAGATCAGCAAATGATATATATATATATATATATATATATATATTATAAAATATTTTTGACATTTGGCAATGAATGCAAATATGATATGAAAAGAAAAAAGAATGCTTGAGTCGGGATTTGAACTCGAGTCTCTAAAGTCTGTACCTTTAGCGCTCTAACCAACTGAGCTACCCAAGAATTCCAATACAAGCATACAATTTTCTTATACATGTAGTATTCTCAATTCACACAAGAGGTAGCGGAAATTTATTCCAACTGCCATCTCGCGGCTAACATAACAGTTAAGCAAATTTTTAAAGAGAATATTTACTTTATAGCAGTAACGCTTTTATATATAGATATTATAAATATATTTTTGACATTTGGCAATGAAGGCAAATATGATATGAAAAGAAAAAAAAGAATGCTTGAGTCGGGATTTGAACTCGAGTCTCTAAAGTCTGTACCTTTAGCGCTCTAACCAACTGAGCTACCCAAGAATTCCAATACAAGCATACAATATATTTATATTTATATATTTATAATATCTATATATAAAAGCGTTACTGCTATAAAGTAAATATTCTCTTTAAAAATTTGCTTAACTGTTATGTTAGCCGCGAGATGGCAGTTGGAATAAATTTCCGCTACCTCTTGTGTGAATTGAGAATACTACATGTATAAGAAAATTGTATGCTTGTATTGGAATTCTTGGGTAGCTCAGTTGGTTAGAGCGCTAAAGGTACAGACTTTAGAGACTCGAGTTCAAATCCCGACTCAAGCATTCTTTTTTCTTTTCATATCATATCATATATATATATATATATATATATATATGCAGATGTTTTTCCTTATACGTACCATTTAAGATTCAGTGAAAATATTTAAGAATTTAATTGTATTTCAGGACACTTTAGAACAAATGGAAGAAGATCGAGAAAGGATAATACCTCCAGAGTTGCAGCAAGAAATTGAAGATTCAGAAACGATAATTCCTTCAGAGTTGCAGAAACAAATAGAATACGACAAAATAAAGATAAAAGAATTTGAAGATTCAGAACTTGATTTACTAACAATCATCAAATCTAAAAAAGAAGAAGTGCTAAAATTAGAAGCTGCATTAGAAGAATGTAAAGGAAAGGAGAAAGAATTAGAGGAACTGAGAGAAAAGGCAAATGAATGTGAGGAATTGAGAGCAAGACTTCAAGAACTGGAAAGACCTTTGGATGACAAAGCAATGGACAAAGATGATAAAATTAGCGAACTTGAAATGAAATTAGCTAACTTACAACATGATCTAAAATTTGCAAGAGAAGAACGAGACGTTCTAATGAAAAGGGTTACATCTCAGACGGGAAAACATCCTGACATAGAAAATGAGAAACGTACACTCACTGAAGAAATAGATAAATGGAAAAGCCAAGCACTTCAATGCCGAAGTAAATTAGAAGAGCTGATGGAATCTCATAGTACTCATGTTGACGAATTTGATGCAGACCCTGGTGAATGGTATGATAGATGCATACAATTACAAGACGAATTAGCAGCTGTTATAAATGAAAGAAATGTTTTAGACCAAGAACTTTATAAACTGGAGGGCGTAGTAGTTGCATATGAAAAATTGAAAAAACAAATACCTGACATGCAACATATAATAAATGAAAGAGATAACTATCGAATCCACTTAGAACAACTGCTTGGTATTGAAGCTGAATATGAAATATTAAGGAAGCAGGCTATGGAATCAGAACAATTAGTGAACAGGCTTCAGCAGAAACTTAAAAAGATGGAAGGTGCATGTAATGAAAAAGATAGACTGAATAGTGAACTGAAAGAACTACATAATAAACTGCAGCAGAAGTTAGCGGAATTAGAATCCATAACAGAGGAAAAAAAAGAATTAGAAGAGAAATTGATAGAACTACAAAATGTGGAACTACTTTACTCTGATCTTCTAGAGGACATGGAAAAATGCTGTAAGGAAAGGGATGAGTGCAAAAATGCTCTTGATGCACTTGAAACTGAAAATCAAGAACTGAATAACATTATATATACTCTGAAAGCTAGGGATAAATGCAGGAATGCACTTGAAACTAAAAATCAAGAACTGAATAACACTATATCTACTCTGAAAGCTGATTGTAATATTCTTCATAGGGAAGTAGAGGAGTTGAAATGTGATATTGCAGATCAAGATGCTGATATTAACTCCCATATCCTCAAGATAGAGTGTCTTTGTGAGGACAGAGATAAAATGAAGGTAAGCAATGATTTTATTCTAAAATTGTTTGCACTCCCTCTTCTCTACCTTTGTATGGAGTAATGTCAGGTTGTGGGAACAGATGAAATGAAGCCCCTATTATTGAAGGTCTGTGATATAGAGGATGGATATAATATAAGTGCGTAGAAAACAATTATGAATTTTTAGTATAGTAAAAATAGTTTGTAGTCTTTAAGTTATGAATATAAAGTTTAAGAAAATAATCGCACAGAAATATAGATTTGTAAATTTTGTTACTTTATAATGATTACGAATTTTGATGTAATTTTTTACATCATAGGAGACATGAAATGGTATAAATTTTTCCTTTAGTATTTTTTCAATATATAATAATACCAGTGTGTGCCTCTTGCATAATTGCTAATTCTCCTTATATAATATTAATAAAAGTTGTTTATTCGATTCTATTAATTTTAATTGTATTTGTGCTAATACAGATCGAAGGATAAAAAAATTCGAAAGCAAAAAGTTATTTCATTTCACATCTACTAATTACTGTGTGAAATTCAAATCAATATTCGCCATCCTCATATAGTAATTCACCAATACATTTCTGTACAATTATTGTTTTCTGAAGAAAACGTAGATTTGTGACCCCAAACTGTACAAGAAATTGTTATTATTATTTACCAGAAGAAGTTCATACTTAAAACCTGTGGACATATATTACTTCCAGCCTGTCACATCATCACAGGGGTAGATGAAATGAGAATCCTAGAGAGAAAACTTCCAATTCATCCACCAGATACCATGGGGAGTGACCGAGGTGTAGAGCGAGTGTCTAAACACTTTTTCCATAGAACTGCCAATATGGTTTACATTTCTCAAAAATTGAAGAGTTCTCCCAAAAAAAAAGTTCTAACCATCAATTTATGGGAAAGTGATTTTAGAATAATCTTTCCATCTAACTCAGTGCACAGTTGTGGTATCATTTATTGATTAGACAATGTTCCATCTAAGAGAATTTCAAACAAATTTGATGATTACACACTTATTCGAGGAGGTCTTCAATTTGTTCTTTTTGTCAGGCTTGATGGAGTATGTTCTGGAGTGTGGTTCTAAGGTTCACAGGTTCAAACCCATCCTCTCCACATTAAAGAATAATGACACTATATTCAGTACAAATTTCTGGATGAATTTATTTACATATGAATATAGCATAGTGTGGAGAGGAGTAAAAAGTAACTCGTAAAACACAAAAGTTATATCTCTGATTCTAATTACTGTACCTCATTTATTGTGTTAATTAATGATACAGTTAGTGTTAAATTAGTAATTAATATTTTTTTTAAAAATTCACCAATAGATATAGTTTTCTCAAGAATTACTCGATGTATGAGTATTCAAGATTAAGTCAAATGTGTCTTATATAAAACTGGCCTAAACTTGATAAGTTGTGTGAAGACCATAGAGGTAACATTTTGATGGCATATTAACAATATAGTGATAATATGAACTTGAAAATGTTAATTACTAGTGTTCAAGGATATTGGAGTTCTTGCTTCCCAGTAGTTCACTGGAGATATGTCAATTGTGGTGTTTTCTTTTCTACAAAGTACACAATTTCGAGTAGAAGGAGCTCATTTTATTAATGTAGATGGGCAGCCAAACAATCATGTCTCCTTATGTAGTTAAAAAAAGGGCAATAGCTTTTAATCATGAACATTTTGGAATTAATGTTTTTTTAACAAAGGTTTACAGTGCTTATTTATACTCTCTTGAATTAAAATGTCATATGTATCTTGTTGTGTGGTTTTCTCAATTATTAGTTCTGATAATAATTAAAATGATAAAGATGGATTTGTAATTGGATGAGTCATTATACTTTTTTTTTGCAAAGGCATCTGCCACTTTATTACCAGAGTGTGAAGAAGTCATTTGCAAAACTATTGATTTATAAAGTGATAAAGTTTAATATATTGGCAGAATTCAGCAGTTCTTTTTATTGCATAGGTATTGATATCATCATCGTCATAGTACATTCACGAATTTAGGTCATTTGTTGACCTGTTTCGGCCTCAAGAGAAACATCATCCAAAAGTCTTTTGAGTGGATGTCCTGGTCTTCTTCTTATTCTTCTTGCAGGTTGATATCTTAACATTTGTTTGGGTATCCTGTGATCTTCCATTTGAAGAACATGTTGCATCCATCTTGATTTATAATCAGAAATTTTGTTTTCTAAAGGTTCCATGTGTAATTCTTCTAAGATGTCTTCATTTTTTTTTGTGATCTAGTAATGTGTATTCTGCAGTCCTCCGAAGATATCTCATTTCAGCAGATCTAAGTCTCTGTATATCCTTCTGTTTCAATGTCCATACTTTGATACAGGCATTGATGTGAATGACTTTTATAGCAGATTTTAGAGTCCTTAAAGATAATTGCTTTATTGAAGAGATTAATGTGGTAAAAAACTTGTTTCAATGCAAAATTGATTTCCTCAAAGTTCATAGACTCAGGGAAACCAAGTGATATATAAGAACAGAACATGTTGGCGTGTGTTCTAGGACCTGTTGTATTACTAATGTTATAGACTTATAACTATTAGAACTATCAGTGTAAAATATCTATGCACTCACCTCCTAAAATAAAATAAGTTAAAATACCTTCTTAGGTAAAATCCGTCGTCCTCAACTTTTAAAATGTGTAATCTTTATGCCTGTAAGCCTTTCAGGACATCTGTCCTATCTTCAGCAGTTCATTCTTCGCTATAGCATTCAGTATGATGTTTGATGCTGCTGGTCCTAATGTGGCTTTGTCGTGACTAAAGCTTCTTCCTGACGATATCGTACAGTGGATTGTTTAGTCTGGGAGTGCTTTCATTTATTAAACGCTTATTGTCTATTTCCTTGATAATTTCCAGGTCTTCCAATATGTTGATTCTAGTTGGATTTCCCTCTTTGTTTACTATTGTAAGGGTGTCTTCTATTGAGTTCATTCTATGGCCGGCGTTTATTATGTGCTTAGCGTAATAGACTTTCCATATGCGTATACGAAATCGTTTCCATGTTCTTTAAATCTTATGTTGAAGCTTCTTTTCTTTCTACCTATATAGAACTTGTCACAGTCTTTGCATGTTATTTTATATACACCCTTGCCATTAAATGTATTATGTTATTCAATTTTGTTACTTATTACATTATTTAGTTTATTATTAGTTTTGTAGGCTACGTGTAAGTTTTTATTTATTTTTCTTAATGTTTTTGCCAATTTTATGGTTTCGTGGCCTGTGTAAGTTAGTGTAATCCATGTATTATTAATATCCGTTTCTCTTTCTAGTTTTGTTATTTTATTTATATCGGTTCTCCGCTTTTGTTTTCTTACAAGTTTCTCTATAATTTTGCTGTTGCATCCATTGTTTCTAGCCATTTTTTTTATGTACCGCAATTCCTTATTGTAACTAATTTTGTTTAATGGCAGTTTTAGCATTCTATTGATTAGGCTCTTGAATACACTATACGATATCGTTAGGAAGAAGCTTTAGTTACGACAAAGCCATATTAGGACCAGCAGCATCAAACATCATACTGGATACTGTAGCGAAGAATGAACTGTTGAAGATGGGACGGGTGTCCTGAAAGGCCTACAGGCATAAAGATTACATATTTTAAAAGTTGAGGACTACGGATTTTACCTAAGAAGGTATTTTAACTTATTTTATTTTATGACTCTCCACCTCAATGGTTTTAACAATGAATTTTATTAGTATTGACTCACCTCCTGCAAATTTCCAGTAAACAGTTTCTAAGATGATGTGTTTCAGTCGAGTAGGGTTTGCATTTTTTTTTTCTGTAGATAGTTTCTAAGGAAACTTGTATCAGTTGAACAGGATCATCATCATCAGCAGCATCAAGGATTAGACCTTAAGGTCTGTTCCGATCTCACGCTAGAATTGGTCTGTCCATTTTTCACTGGGTCTTCCAACATTTTTGCATCCAATTAGTTTGTAATGAAGAATCTGTTTCTGAATTCTATCGATTTCCATTTTACTGATGTGGTCCATCCATTCATCTCTGTATTGTGTAATTCTATCTAATAGTTAATAGTTTGAATATATTTAGTTCTCTTCGTTTTCGATCTGTTATTGTATAGACAGCTACACTCCTCAGAAACCTTATTTCTGACGTTTCTATTCATCATTCCTGGTTTTTTGTTAAGACCCGGTGTTCCGATCCATATAGTAGTGTTGGAACCGCCATTATTTTATAAAACTTTAAAAGTGTCTCCTTCCTAGTTCCTTGAGACTTCGTTTTATGGCGCCACACATATAATTAAAATTATTTTGTTGTCAATGTCTTCACTTTTTCTATATGATAGATTGTCATCATCATCATTAACAACAAGGATTAAGCCCAATGGCCTGTTCCGATCTCATTATAGGTCGAATTGGTCCTTCCATCTCTTCAATGGTCTTCCCAACATTCTTCTCCCTTTTGGTTTATAATTATACATTCTTCTTGGTATGCGCTGTTCATTCATTCTTATTACGTGCTGAAGATAAGCATTTTGATAATATTTTATTCTTTCACAGAGATTAAATATATTAAGTTCTGTTCTTATATCTTCGTTTTTCTTTTTATCGGTTCTTTGGTATCCTGCTATTGTTCTCATGATAGATTGTATCCCAGGTAATTAAAATTGCTCACCTGTTCTATTATTGTATTTTCTAATTGGAATTTTACTCTTAGTGGCTCACACCCTCGAAAAGCTAAAACTTTTGTTTTTAGAGTAGATATTTTCAAGTTGCATGTTTCACATATTTTACTTAATTTGTAAATTGCCCGTTGTAAGCCATCTTCTGTCTCAGATATCACAACCTGATCATCTGCAAAAAGTAAAGTATCTAATAAAATATTGTCAATTTTAAAATGTTCAGTCAGGGTATGCATATTTTTTTGTTAATTTGTTTCTTTAACTATGCAATAGCACATACACCAAAAACTAGTGTCGGGGAAAACACGTTCAAAGTTTCACCAAACGTTTCTCTATAATGTGGGACATTGCATGTGCCACAACATGTATATGGACAATTCTTACTTACTGGAATGTTAGGGAAAGGTTCAAAACGTATGTTGCGAGAAAAAACACAAAATTATTGATATTATAAGGGCCTCAATTAATTTTAATTCTATTTACTTGAACAATTGAACTTGAAAAATATGTATTCCAGATTTTGAAACCTACAGCTGTTACTATTCAAAGTAACAGTTGGATTTGCAAAATATGTTCTGATTTGGAAAACAGTAGGTGATAAATTGAGAACTGTTGGTGATGCTAAAGTAGTATGATATATATCATCAAGCCATACTCTCCTTCTTGTTAGCTAGAAGAGTATAACAGATTGACTGACAGAGAAAAACAGACAACTTGAATTAACTCTTAGACCTTCTATTAGGTTTTAAAATTCAAGCTAAAATACCACCCTTTAAAGGTCCACTATCTAATTCTATGTTAGTGAACTCCATGAATGATTATGATTAATGAATTCTTTTATAAAACTTAGAAATAAAGAATGGTCTGAAAAAAAACATCCAAATTGATGTTCTTAATGAAACAGTTGAACACACTGTATAAGAGCTAAGGTAATGGAATATGTTATTTGAATATTAATACATTATATTATTGTAATTTGAAATTAATAAAATATTTATAAGTAACACCTTAATGCACTCGATCAACTAAATAATATTGTTTAGATGTTAAAAGAAATACAAATTAAATTCTACAAAGCAATGGCAACTTTTAGTAGTGGCAAATTGGGCAAAGAATAGGGTAGATAGAAAACATATAATTTTTAAGACCAGTAACTTTATTAGATAAACAGAGAAATTCAGATATCCAAAACCAATTAAATATCATTTTTTAAAAAATAATTAAAGAACAAAGGAAACTGGTATCAACATATTTTAAGAATGAAAGAAGAATGACTAACAAAAACTTTTTCAAACTATTGACTTTGAGGTTATTTCCAATTTGAAGACTAAAAACAAGTTGGGGCATTATATTTAAATGAGGATGAAACAGACCTAAAGGAGAAAGAATAATAATAATAATTACTGTTTAAAAGCCGGCCAAAGCACTAATGGTTAATAATTTACTTTTGGTTGATAAAGGTTAATTGTATTAACTAAGCCTATATAAGTAGTTTTGCCAGTTTTGTGTATTTGCAGGTTAAACTCACTCAAGGCTCGGTAGGTGGCGCTGCGATCGGGTTATAGGAATATTTTTTGTCAGATGTGTAGTCATCTGCATTATCGACATATTCCGTGCGACGACAATGTGACGTCATCATGCACGCTTAACAGATGACAGTGAGGAGTTTTCTTGCGAACTTGTTAATTACTGAATTTTATGGTAAAAATGTATCTAACTTACATTTTATCGTCCGGTCATGACGCGAAAATTGAACGTTCAAGCAGAACAACGTTTACCGGGTCTGCTAGTACATATATATATATATATATAATTCATGTATGTACATTTTTTAAATTCTACCAGTTTGTCATTTCGACATTTAGTATTCTGTCTTAGCATTAACTAACTTCTCAGGTTGGGGCGCCTGGAAGACGAGGTTAGGGGTGAATATGATTGCAATTCTGAAGAGTACATTATTCTTTAAAGTCCATTAGTTGAATTATTTGTAATGCAAAATTGCAAACTACGAAAATACTGTTTATCACCTAATAAAAGGAAATATGGCGAAATCCATCACTTGTACAAGAATTTAACAGAAAATCCTGAAAAAATCGATTAGGCTCTATATGAGAATGGGCGAGACACATTTGATATAGTGATAAGACAGATGATTTCTTATCAAAGGGATGAAATAATTCCCAGTAATGATAGAAGAACGCCTTATGCTCTGTATTGTTATTTAATTTCACAATCACGTGTTATATTGACTATTTACAATAACTCATGCCCCAAATGGGAGTCAATGACCAATCACGTTTCAATGAATTTTGTTTTACAACCAATGACAGTCATGTTTCACCTCGATATCTATCGAATTCTGTTTACCAAAATAAAGAAAACTCTTCCTTTTTAATATTCTGAACAGATCAGAGCATTATTTTGCAGTGACTGACTCTCCAACAAATACGTTAAATATAGCAAATAATGAACAGATTCCTTCGAACTACACTTTTGATAATTGTGTTTTTAAATAATGATTGAACGGAGTTGTTTCCTAAAAAATAATTAATCACCTATAATGTTGTTTATAATATACAGTTTGATGTGTTTCATTTTTTCTACACTAGGTGCATCTTACAATATTGCGATCTTATTTGGGAATAAATAATATGATCTAGTTGCAGTGGATGAACATATGAAATATAGCCAAACATTTCTCTATTTTTTTAAACATTTTCGTTTACATTAAATATATAAATATTTTTAAATAGCTATATTTAAATAACTATTTGTGAGTAAACAGCTTAGTTTTATTCGTTAAATAGTCCTAACAAATGCCACTCTTGATTTCCAAATTCTCTAGATAAATTGTAAATCACTCGTGACATTACTTGTGATAAGTACCGTAAAGACAATTAATGTTCCTTAATCATTGTTGTAATTAAATGTTTTTATATTCTCAATTAGTGAAAATTATATAATAAGCATGTTGTACTAACGTGTTTGAATTAATTTTTCAATGGCACCTCATCCTATAATTTATCATACATAAATATATTATGAAGAAATTTATTTTTTATTTTCTTAATTTTCCAAGTGCGTCAGCCTCATCCCATAATTTATCATAAGTAATGCCACGAGTGATTTCCAAATTATCGATGAATTCACCGACTCACGAAGTGAGGAGTGAATTTATCCAGAGAATTTGTAATTAAGAATGGCATTTGTCAGGACTATTTAACGAATAAAATTAAGTTCTTTACTAAAAAATAATTATTTGAATATAGGTACCGGTATTTTAAAATATGTATATAGTTAATGTAAACGGCGATGTTTGAAAACAAATTAGAAATGTGAGGTTATGTATAATCATTACAACTCGATCATATTATTTATTGCCAAATAGGATCGTAATATTGTGAGAATGCACTCTAATGGAGAAATAATGAACATTATAGGTTAATCATTTATATTTTGAATAAACAACTCAGTAAAATCACTGAATCTATTCATTATTTGCTATATTCAATGTATTTGTTGGAGAAAAATAATGGTCTAACCTGTTCAGAATATTAAAAAAGGAGGAGCTTTCTTTATCACAAAAGCAGGAGCTGATAAAGATAAATCGATAAAGAGTGAGGTGAAACACGACTGTCATTGGTGTAAAACAGAATTTATTGAAACGTGATTGGTCATTGACAACCATTTGCGACATGAGTTAAATAGTCCGATATATATATATATATTATGTTGAGCATTGTTTTTATGATCCCACAACGCTTCACGCAAAAAATTGAAACTGATTGTCAATATTAATTTTTTAAGTAACCTATTTATTAAAACTTTTAATGGTTTGTTGACAATTATGATTTGCATGCAACGATAAAAAAATTATAGTGTCTGGTTCTATAATAGCTTCGCTTTTATCGCTGCTGCAATAAGAACACCTGTTCTCATTTTCTCTGGCGCACATGTTAATACGTTGCAGTGGCTAGCAACACGCTCACGTATATGCAAAATGTGATCGAGTTGGGAGGAAGATGAAGTAAATATTGAATCGTACCATTTTTTTAAATTATTAGAATTTTCTAAAGTAGACGCCGGTATGTTTCTTTGACTTTTGGCACGAAAGACACTTTTGTTGAGAATAAAATATTCTTTTATCTTTATTTACAGCCATACATAGAAATAAATACTGTAAAGGTACGGTCGTGGCCTGATAGATACATAAATCTGATGATGTTAATTATTAAAAAGTTATAAAGAAGGCAGGAGGAACTATATTTTTTCTCTCTTAAAAAAATCACTAGTTCGCACGATCCCATGAACTGACATGCAGTACTCTTCCATTATAACTATAGATATCAAGACACTTCACAACTACAAGTAGCATTGGCTTCTCCTAGTAGTAAAACATTTTAAGAAATGTAAAACAGTACCTGATATCTCAGTCGTCCTCAATAATCAGCAGTGTAGTTTTGTAGGAGGCCTTTCGATAACTTCAGTATTATCTTCTGCTTTCAGTTTGGTACTGACAGTTGCTGGTAATGATTTTGTACAGAGAGTTCATATTACTGGGTACGTTCTCATTTAACAGGTGTTTATTTTTGGTTTCCTTGATAATTTCTAACTCTTCGAGAACGTCGATTTTTGATGCAGGATCGATAATACATTGTCTATTGTGCTAAATTGATATCCTGCTTCTACTAAGCGTTTTGAAAAACTTCATTTACCCTCTTTGTTCACGAAATCTCTAAAACGTTTATTAAATCTTGTCGTGAAGTTTCTAGTAGTTCTTCCAATATAAAATTTGTCACAGCTATTGCACTTCAATTTATAAACTCCTTTATTTCTATATATGTTCGTTTCCTCTATTTTATTTGAAATTATATTTTTAGTTTATTTGTTCTGTAGGCAATTTTTATGTTTCTGTAACTGAGTATGTTAATGATACCACTTATTATGGCTTTTATCATTTTGCCTATTAATTCTTCTTCTTCTTCTTCTTCTTCTCTTCACGGGCTAGGCAAATTGCCTGTTCCGCCTCACAGTTGTTCTGTCCATCTTTTCACTGGCCTTCCTATATTCCTTGAACCTCTTGGCTTGTAGTTGAATGCTACTCTTGGTAATCTTGTTACATTCATTCTTTCCACATGTGTAAACCATTTCTCTCTATATTCTCTGATTTTCTCATCCAATGGATATATATTTAACTCTGTTCTTATATCTTCATTCCTTATCCGATCCAATCTTGTGCAGCCTTTTGTTCTTCTAAGGAAGTTCATTTCTGCGCTTTGTATTCTACTTGTCCACCGCTGTAGTCTCGCGGTAGCGTGCTGCCTTGTCACGCAGCGGGCCCGGGTTCGATCTCTGGTCGGGACAGTTTTTCTGGGTGAGGTTTTTATCGGGTTTTTTCCTCACCTGTAAGACAAATGTCAGGAAAACATTAAGGCCCAAACGGTCCCCGAAATCATATGGCCATCATCATCATCCTTATCATTATCATCATCATCATCCTTCACCGGTGTGGAAAGCAACGGGAAGCTACCACACCTACAATTCCCTAGTAAAGCTGCAAAGCATAGCATGAAAATGCTATGATTGCAGTGAAAGACCTGCCCTCTGGCAGAATTACTATGGATGGATGTATTCTACTTAGCAATTTTTTGGTCATTACCCAAGTTTCGCTCCCATAAAGTAATGCGGGAACTGCCAATTTTTATAAAACTTCAATCTAGTATCTCTACTTGTTTTATTCTTGAACGTGTTATGTATAGTTCCGCATATCATTTGAAATTTCGACAGTTTCATATGTATGTCTCTTTCAGTTTTGTGTTTATAGTAAAATTACAACCCAAATAATTAAATTTTGTTACTTGTTCCAGAGGTTTGTTGTCTATTACAATTTTTGGACTTATATGATCGTTTCCCCAAAATGACATTATTTTTGTTTTTTCTTTTGATATTTTGAAATTATATTCTTGGCATAACTGATTTAATTGATGTAAAGAGTACTGCAAATTATTTTCATTTTCTTGAATAATAACCACACCGTCAGCCTACATTAAAACGTTTAATATTTTAAAACGGTCCATTCTTATACCTATATTAACAATACTTTTCCAATTTTGGATAATGTCGTTAATATATAGATTAAAAAGGGTAGGTGATAAACTACACCCTTCTCTTACACCTCTATTTATTAAAATAGCTTCGATCTTTGATGTGGCTATATTTATTATAATTTGAGACTTTACATACAAATTTTTTATCGCATAAATTAATTTTGCGGGGTAGCCATATATTTCCATTATTTTCCATAACTTATCTCTATCAACACGATCGAATGCTTTCTCAAAATCAATAAAAGCAACATGCATCTGTAGGTTATGTTCTCTTCTTTTTTCAAATATTTGCTGTAATATGAATCAATTATCTGTTGTTGATCGCCCCGTTCTAAAACAGTTTTGTTCTTCTTCAAGTATTGCTTCTGCGATTATTTTAGGTCTTTTATTTATAACCCTTGCATAGATTTTATAAATTGAATTAAGTAGGCTAATTCCTCTATAGTTCTTATATTCTCTTCTATCTCCTTTCTTAAATAACGATATGACTTCAGCTATATTCCAACTTTCTGGTATTCTGCAGTTTCTCCAACATTCATTAAACAAATGCAATATTCTCCAATGTAGAAATGTTCCGCCATATTTTAGAAGCTCCATATTTATCTGATCAGGACCAGCTGCTTTTGGTTTCTTTTAAGGATTCTTGAAGTTCATCAAATGTAAACATATCAGTTTGAATTTCTCCTGTTTCATTTTCTGGATACGATTCTTGTTTTTCTTCGTCTTCTTCTTTACACCATACATTTTTATAGTGTTCTATCCATCTTTCTTTGTTAATAACATCTATCTTTGCTGTATCCTTTTCTGATTTATTTAAAAGTTATATAACTCTATATGCAAAATTTTGTCTGCCATGAATATCATTTTCTATTTCACTTATAACATTATTCCAAGAATGTTGATGAGCTGTCCTAATAATTTGTTTTGCTATATTCCTTTTTTCCACATATTGTTGTCTCTATTCTTCTGTTTTTTGTTGAAACCACTGTTTATATGAATTTTGTTTTTCTTTAATATTGCCTGCCCTATGATTTAATTAAATGGCCGCGGTATATTGACCGTGCAAAGGTAGCATAATCATTAGTCTTTTAATTGGTGCCAATTCTATTTCTTCATTCCAAATTCTTATTCCTTTTCTGCTTCTAATTTTTCTTTTTTTCCCTATTGCTTCCTGGGCTGCCTTTTCAATGCACTTTTTAATATTATTCCATTCATCATCTAATATATGGCTTAATTGTTATATTTGTTATTTATTTTTTTCTTTTGTTTCATAATTAATTTATCAATCGTTTCTTCATTACACCCATTTTTATAAGCCAGAAGTTTTATATAATTTAATTCCCTGTTATAATTTTCTTGGGTAAGCGGTAATTTCATCATTCTGTTGATTTCTTAAAACTTTAACATAGTGACCTCAACGGAGTTTCGTAATGTATTTTATATAGTGACTCCCAGGCAGCACTTTCCGCTATCAATGACAGATTCAACCATCACTCGATTGCAACCTCCATAAGGACAAAATTAAACCAACATCTTGGACATATTTGCTTAAGCTGGATTAAAGGATATGCTGGAACTACAGGAAATGAACGTGCAGATTTTCTTGCCAAATCAGCTGCTAATTCAAATATGGATTACTTTTACTCCTTCTGTCCTCTACCATATATTAAAGAAGTATTAAAAAATGATCTCTTACAAAATTGGAATGCTGAGTGGTTAAACAGTATTGATGGTGCTTTGACAAGGACATTATTTTTTCCCAACTATTTTTGACCGAATAAAGTGCAAATACGTAGAACCAAATTTATTACTGGACACGGTAAATTTGGACATTATTTGGAACGATTTAAAATGGGTACATATACCTGTACTTGCAAAAACTCCAGCCAGACTATCTCAGATCTGTTATTTGAGTGTCCCGCATTTGATTCCAATAGACATGAATTTATTAAAAAATTAGGTTATTGCCATAATAGATTTCAACTGCATTTTTCAAATACTTTATGTAAGAAGTGTTGCTATAGAAACCTGTGTGACTTTATCCATCATATTTTAAGAGACTTTGAGTTAGTTTTTGTTGTTAATTAATTAATTTGTGTGTTCATATTATGTTATTATGTAATGCTAGAAATTAACCATACTCTAAATTACTGTAAATAATTACTTGTATTGTAACTAAAACCCTAACATACCGGATGGTGAAATAGGGTTCGAATTATTGGAGATTCAATAAAAAATAAAAAAAAAAGTATTTTAAAAATCTTGTTCCTAGTAGTAGCGAAAACACTTGAACTGATCTTAGTTGTGGAGAGAACTGCTCCTTAATACTAATATGCAATGGCAAAACTCGAATTATTAAAAATTAATTTAGTCTGAAGAGTTCAAGATGCAAATATAGTTTTAAAGTTAAGTGTGTATGAATATTTCAAATAAGAATCAGAAATATATTTGTTTACGAATTACTGTCTATCCCTCTGCACAACCGACTCACCAGACCTAATATTTAACTTAACTGTAATTTGAATGTCTTACTTATCAGGTAATAATTGAAGATATGAAGAATTCATGCAAAAATGCATTGAAATCTCTTCAAGAGAAGACAAATATAATAAAAACATTGGAAATACAATTACAACAAACAAATGATGAAAACATTAATTTACAAAATAAATTAGAAGAAACTCTTGAAAGGCTTGCAAAAAAGGACGATGAAATTAATGACTTGCAACGTAAACTTTGCAAAAAAGATATCGCAGGCCAAATTACACCTGATAAAGCATTTCTAATCAAAATGAACACTGATGAGAAGGAGGAGCTTCAAGGTAACATACATTCCATAAAGAGAAGTGTATCTGATATTCAAAAGTGCATACGCGAAAAAGATAATCTTCAAAATGAATTAAAAAAGAAAGAACTGGAGTGTCAGAAATGTGAAGATGATAAATTTCAACTTAGAGATGAGTTAGAAAAATTGAGACAAAATATGTCAGAATTAAAGTACATTACAAATGAGAGAGATGCATTGAGAAATAAATTAAAAGAGTTAGAAAAAAATAATAAAGATAATGAAAGTGTGAAATTGGAGGTTTCGAAATGTAATAATCAAATCTTTAAACTAAATGAAGACCTAACGTCTTGTTCAAAAGAATTACTTAGCCTAAAAACAAAATTAGATCAGGAAGAATTAAGAAGAAAATGCTATGAAAAACAGATATTTGATTTAAAAACAATTTTAAATAATACGCAACAAGAGAATAACGAACTCAATAAAAAGTTAAAGATTACTTCAGAAGAAATGAAAAAACTGTATGATCAAATAAATGAACTTAAAAATCAACTGAGTAATTTAGAAGTAGAGAAAAATTCGGAAATTGCAGCAAGGATAAAATATGAAAAAGAAGGAGATGAATTTAGAAGACGGCTTGAAGAAACAATAACTGAGCAGATGAAAAGGGAAAATGAAGAAAAACGAGAAATATCATTATTGCAAGAAAACCTAGAAGAGCAAAGTAAGCTTATCCACAAAATTAAATCATCAGATGAGTGTGATATACTACGAAAAGAATTAGAAGACTTGAAGAAAGAAATGAAGAAAAATGAACAGGATTGGGGAAAAGAAAAATTGAAATTTTTAAAGCAAATTGAGAATTTGATGGAGGAAACAAAAATGATGTCAGATATTTTGGATGAACGAAAACAACTTCAAAACGAAATGGAAAATATGTATAAGTTAAAGACGAAACTAGAAACTTTACTTCAAGAACGTGATAACACAATAAATAATTTGAATAAGCAAATAAACGATTTAAAAATACAAATCAGCAAATGTCTAGAAAACAAGACAACAATGGAAAATTTATTGCAAGAACGTGACAACACAATAAATAAATTGCAGAGAGATATAAATGATTCAATATCTGAAAATATTACTAAATGTCTTGAAGACAAGACAAAACTAGAAACATTACTTCAAGAACGTGATAACACTACAAATAAATTACAGAAAGAAATAAACGATCTAAAAATAGAACTGAGCAATTATCTAGAAAATAAGACAAATCTAGAACGTTTATTGCAAGAACGTGACAACATAATATATACATTGCAGAAAGAAATAAACGATTTAAAATGTTCTCTTTCAACATCTGAAGATATCAGCAAATGTCTTGAAGATAAAACAAAACTAGAAGCATTCCTTCAAGAACGTGATAACACAATAAATAAATTGCAGGAAGAAATAAACGATTTAAAAAGTTCTGTTTCAAAATGTGCAGAAATTAGTAAATGTCTTGAAGATAAGGCAAAACTAGAAATATTACTTCAAGAACGTGATAACACAATAAATGAATTACGTAAAGAAATAAATGATTTAAAAATTTCTGCTTCTATATCTGAAGATATTAGTAAATGTCTTGAAGATAAGAGAAAATTAGAAACATTACTTCAAGAACTGCAGAATGAAATAAACGATTTAAAACGTTCTACTTCAACATCTGAAGATATTAGAAAATGTCTTGAAGATAAGACAAAACTAGAAACATTACTTCAAGAACGTGATAACACAATAAGTAAATTGCAGGAAGATATAAACTATCTAAAAAGTTCTACTTCAACATCTGAAGATATTATTAAATGTCTTGAAGACAAGACAAAACTAGAAACATTGCTTCAAGAACGTGATAACACAATAAATAAATTGCAGAAAGAAATAGACGATTTAAAAATATATCTTTCAACATCTGAAGATATCAGTAAATGTCTTGAAGATAAGACAAAACTGGAAGCATTGCTTCAAGAACGTGATAATACCATAAATATATTGCAGAAAGAAATAAACGATTTAAAAAGTTATCTTTCGACATCTGAAGATATCAGTAAATGCCTTGAAGATAAGACAAAACTGGAAGCATTACTTCAAGAACGTGACAATACAATAAATATATTGCAGAAAGAAATAAATGATTTAAAAAGTTATCTTCCGACATCTGAAGATATCAGTAAATGCCTTGAAGATAAGATAACACTGGAAGCATTACTTCAAGAACGTGATAATACAATAAATATATTGCAGAAAGAAATAAACGATTTAAAAAGTTATCTTTCGTCATCTGAAGATATCAGTAAATGTCTTGAAGATAAGACAAAATTAGAAACATTACTTCAAGAACGTGATAATACAATAAATAAATTGCAGAAAGAAATAAACGATTTAAAAAGTTCTCTTTCGACATCTGAAGATACCAGTAAATGTCTTGAAGATAAGACAAAATTAGAAACATTACTTCAAGAACGTGATAATACAATAAATATATTGCAGAAAGAAATAAACGATTTAAAAAGTTATCTTTCGTCATCTGAAGATATCAGCAAATGTCTTGAAGATAAGACAAAACTGGAAGCATTACTTCAAGAACGTGATAATACAATAAATAAATTGCAGAAAGAAATAAACGATTTAAAAAGTTATCTTTCGACATCTGAAGATATCAGTAAATGTCTTGAAGATAAGACAAAACTGGAAGCATTACTTCAAGAACGTGATAATACAATAAATATATTGCAGAAAGAAATAAACGATTTAAAAAGTTATCTTTCGTCATCTGAAGATATCAGTAAATGTCTTGAAGATAAGACAAAACTGGAAGCATTACTTCTAGAACGTGATAATACAATAAATAAATTGCAGAAAGAAATAAACGATTTAAAAAGTTCTGCTTCAACATCTGAAGATATTAGCAAATGCCTTGAAGATAAGTCAAAACTAGAATCATTACTTCAAGAACGTGATAACATAATAAATAAATTGCAGAAAGAAATAAACGACTTAAAAAGTTCTGAAGATATTGGCAA
The DNA here is from genome assembly GCA_030220185.1 of Diploptera punctata. Lineage (NCBI taxonomy): Eukaryota > Metazoa > Arthropoda > Insecta > Blattodea > Blaberidae > Diploptera > Diploptera punctata. The sequence goes on along the minus strand of JASPKZ010009353.1, from coordinate 3,239,174 downwards.
ATGTCTTGAAGACAAGAAAAATCTAGAAATATTGCTTCAAGAACGTGATAACACAATAAATAAATTGCAGGAAGAAATAAATTATCTAAAAAGTTCTATTTCAACATCTGAAGATGTCAATAAATGTCTTGAAGATAAGACAAAACTAGAAGCATTACTTCAAGAACGTGATAACACAATCATTAATTTGCAGAAGGAAATAAACGATCTAAAAAGTTCTGCTTCAACATCTGAAGATATTAGTAAATGTCTTGAAGATAAAACAAAACTAGAATCATTACTTCAAGAACGCGATAACACAATAAATAAACTGCAGAAAGAATTAAACGATTTAAAAAGTTCTGTTTCAACATCTGAAGATATTAGCAAATGTCTTGAAGATAAATCAAAACTAGAAGCATTACTTCAAGAAGGTGATAACACAATAAATAAATTGCAGAAAGAAATAAACGATTTAAAAAGTTCTCTTTCAACACCTGAAGATATCAGTAAATGCCTTGAAGATAAAACAAAACTAGAAACATTACTTCAAGAACGTGATAACACAATAAATAAATTGCAGAAAGAAATAAACGATTTAAAAAGTTCTGCTTCAACATCTGAAGATATTAGCAAATGTCTTGAAGATAAATCAAAACTAGAAGCATTACTTCAAGAACGTGATAACACAATAAATACATTGCAGAAAGAAATAAACGATTTAAAAAGTTATCTTTCAACATCTGAAGATATCAGTCAATGTCTAGAAGATAAAACAAAACTAGAAACATTACTTCAAGAACGTGATAACACAATAAATAAATTGCAGAAAGAAATAAACGATTTAAAAAGTTCTGCTTCAACATCTGAAGATATTAGTAAATGTCTGGAAGATAAGACAAAACTGGAAACATTACTTCAAGAACGTGATAACACAATAAATAAAATGCAGAAAGAAATAAACGATTTAAAAATAGAAATTAACAATTGTCTACAAGACAAGACAAAACTTGAAAGTTTGTTGCAAGAACGTGATAACATAATATATACATTGCAGAAAGAAATAAACGATTTAAAAAGTTCTGCTTCAACATCTGAAGATATTAGTAAATGTCTTGAAGACAAGATAAAACTAGAAACACTACTTCAAGAACGTGATAACACGATAAGTAAATTGCAGAAAGAAATAAACGATTTAAAAATAGAAATGAACAATTGTCTACAAGACAAGACAAAACTTGAAAGTTTGTTGCAGGAACGTGATAACACAATAAATAAATTGCAGAAAGAAATAATTGATTTAAAAAGTTCTGCTTCAACATCTGAAGATATTAGTAAATGTCTTGAAGATAAGACAAAACTAGAAACATTACTTCAAGAACGTGATAATACTATAAATAAATTACAGCAAGAAATAAATGATTTAAAAAGAGAAATGAGCAAGTATCTAGAAGACAAGACGAAACTTGAAAATTTATTGCAAGAACGTGATAACACAATAAATAATTTACAGAAAGAAATAATCGATTTAAAAAGTTCTGCTTCAACATCTGAAGATATTAGTAAATGTCTCGAAGATAAAAGAAAACTGGAAACATTGCTTCAAGAACGTGATAACACTATAAGTAAATTACAGAAAGAAATAAACGATCTAAAAATTTCTGCTTCTACATCCGAAGATATTAGTAAATGTATTGAAGAGAAAACAAAACTAGAAACATTGCTTCAGGAACGTGATAACACAATAAATAAATTGCAGAAGGAAATAAACGATTTAAAAATAGAATTGAGCAAATATCTAGAAAACAATACAAAACTAGAAAGTTTATTGAAAGAACGTGATAACACGATAAATAAATTACAGAAAGAAAATGAGATTGAATATTTACGTAAGGCATCGACAGATATGCAGGATCTAATTATGAAGAGAGATGGAGAAATAGATAAGCAACTTCAGCAAATAGAGGAGTTAACAAATCTACTTTCCTAAAGAGAAGGAGAAGAATTTAGCCAATGAAAAAGAGATAAACAGTTTAAAGAAAGAAATAGAAAGGTTGAAACGTGAGTTGTTGGCAGCTGAAGCAAATAAAGAATATCAAGACACACTTGCAGCTTCTAAAAGTAAGTTATTTAACAAATATTACTGGGCTCCAAGAAGTAGTAACATTAACCAATTATTATATTGTTTCAACACATAATTTAACATTAGTTCCATTTCATCGACAACTCTTTAAACCGTGTGTTATACTGGTTGCATATTCTTTCCCTTGTGTTAAACGTTTAATATAAATTGCTATAGGATGGTGATGACTGTTCTAAATCATGTATCTAAAGCAGAATTACTTTTTTTTTATATTTCACTATTCTTAAAATGTATGTCTGTATCCATATACTATCTAACGTATGGACTAAATATCTGGAATAATGGTTGAGAATAATGTCATAATGTTGTTTGATAGGGATATAAGCCTAGAAGCCTATTTTACTTTTCAGAAAGCATGCCTAATTTAATATTTTCTTCCTTTATTTGAACAAAACACAAACATGTGTCGATACGTTCATCTTCTTTCAGCATAGAACACATCAACATTTGAAATGCATAAATTGGAAGAATGGCCGCGATTACACACATGGCATAGGAAACAAACCAGCAATTTATTCTCACATACTCTTAATATTTTATTCTCTTTTAAAATAAGAGGCCATTATTTCGCAACCGAATTATCATTTTACATATTCTTAGATTAACATTTTTTTTTTTCAAATTGAAATGTAAAGAAACTGTGTAATGCATAATATATGTAGTAGGCCTACGCATTTCCAGAATTGAGCCTTTCTGTACCTCAATTCTGTTTGTATTTATTGTTTCTAGATATTTGAATTTCAACACTTCTTCGAAATTTCCTTATTTTTTTAAGTGTCCATTCTAATATATTTCTTCCTGTGTTGGCCATATATTTCGTTTTTTTTTTTAGAATATGAGTGTTGGCTTCAAGTATTTTCTCATTATCGCCTAATAATACCATAACATCATCATATACCAACACCTGATTGAGTTTTAAGCCCTCTTTAATCCCTAAAGATCTGATTGAATACACTCGTTCGAAACTGAAGAGAAGAGGAGATAATAAGCCTACATCTTGTTTAAACCCATTGTGAATATCGTAAGTTTGTCAAGACTGTTTGCCTACCCGCACGCTATTCATTGTGTCATTTAGACACATTACAATATTTCTAGTTATAGCCGAGTACTATACAAATTCACCTTCTTAATTGAATCGTCGGCATTTTTGAAGCTGCATGCAGGGTAGAAGTGATATAAATGTGCTGATTCAAGGAGTTGCTAAATTACAATAAAATAAACACATCTTCTCTCTTTCATTTTGCGATTAACACCACGGGCAATTAAATAATTAAGAACAAACTTTCTGAAAATTGCAACAGCGCACGTGATTCTTGTGACGAGACATAAACAGCTGTTTTGGGATCAATGATCACAAGACCACCTCTTACTTGCACGTTCGACGTTGTAATATCTCTCATTTTTGTTCCAAAATGTTAGAAGTTTTCACTTTATATGCACGAAAACTATTAATTTTATTGCAAAACTGCAAAGGAACAAAACATTCCTGTTCTCCTTTGATTATTAGGTCAGTACGGCAAATGTTTATCGAGTTATGCGGCATTTAAAGTTTAGGGAAAACATTGTTTTTAAATAAAAGTATTTATTTGACACCAAAATGTTACTCAAGGAACACGTTCTTACACCTGTTCAATTATTCCAATTTGTGTTGTAGAATCTGTCATATAGTAAAAATATGATCTATCATAAGCGTATCTTCTCTAAATGCACAATGATTTTTACACATTATGTCAATAAAAGGAGTAAGCTTGGAAAATAATATATTTGTTAGAATTTTTTACGAAGTTGAAAATAATGAAATGTCCCTATAATTGTTGCAATCAGATTTATCTGCTTTCTTATAGATAGATATTATAATTATTGATATTTCCATTCATTTAGAAGATTCACTTTTTCCTCAATTATACAAACAACTTATGTATTTTGACCATTAATTTGTTTCCATCTCCGCTTTCATGAGTTCTCCTGGAATCCCATATTAGCCTTAATTTTTCTCTCTCCATTTCAACCTCTAATGTGCTTAGATCTCTCACTAAAATTTCTACTCTCTGCAATTCATATTCTTCAATATCCTGTTCTGCATGTATATTTAATTGTTGATTTTTTTCATCTGCTTAATATATTCTTGGAACCTACAAATTACATCCCTATTCTCATTTCTAATTATGTTTGTTCTAGCCTTAAATTCTTTCCTAATTTTATACGATTCTATGACATACCTATATCGCACTTTAATTTAAAAATCAGCTTCCCTCTCAAATATTTTACTTTTTGAATGCCTAGTGGTTTCCCGTCTGACGTTACAAAAATATTATACATTTATTTGATTTGGCTGATGCAGCAATTCATTTTTGCTAGTTATATTTTTTATACCATGCCAACACATTCCTCATCAAACCATTTTTATTCTGAGTATTTTTTAAATAACTTAATCTTCCTTATGCTTGTTAAACTATAAACTAACTCACTGGCACTATCGAACCCGTAGCTTCATGGCCGCGTGGACATAAGCTATCCTGAGCCAATGTTTTCCAATCATTCCCTGTATAATATACTCGTATTTCTCTCAAATCATTTCTTGGTCTACCAACTACGCGTTTCCCCTCTGGTTTTCCTACAAGAAGCTTCCAGGCACGTCTTTCATTCGCCATTCGTACCACACGTCCTGTTCATCGCAGTGTACGAGACTTAACTGTCATTATTATATCTGACTTCTTATAAAGACCATGTAGTTCATGTTATGTAGTCTTCTCCAATCACCTGTATGTTCATCTTCCTTTGGTTCAAAAATTTTCCTAAGAACTTTATTCTTAAATACTCGTAATCTCCTTTCCTCCCTTAAAGTAAGAGTCCATGTTTCGCATCCATATAATATAACTGGCAGAATAACAGTTTTATATATTTTCAGTTTTACATTTTTTGGGACGTCAAGAGTCTCTATAATGCACAGTAGCAGCACGCATATCCAGAATTGAGCCTATGTTTAATTTCTTTGTGCATCTCATTCCTATTTGCGATTATTGTTCCTAGGTATTTGAATTCAGCCACTTCCTCAAAATTTCCCTCATTTGTCATTAGCTGTCCATTTCCATTATATAATGTATTTCTATGTGTGAACATATATTTAGTTTTATTGATATTGTTAAACTATACTGATATTTATTTATTCTTTATTAGTCATATATGAAGAACGTCATGAAAAAGAGATGGCTTCAGTAAGGAAACAATTGAATGAAGGGGTTAAAAAATTGCAAACGATCATCAAAAAGAAAAAGATCAACTCAAAAGTGATTATGTCAGAGAAATGACCTGGCAGCAGAATTCCTATCAGAGCCTTCTGCAGGAATCGCGTTTAGATTTAAAAAATAAGACAGAAGAATTAAATAAACAAGCAAAAGAATGCGAAAGTGCTCTGGATGAGATAGAAAAACTCAAAAAAGAAAAGAAAGCAATGGAGGAGGAGTTGAAAAACTGTCGTAAAACACAAGCAGCTGATAAAAAAGGTAAGTGTTACAGAACACGAAACTCTTACTAACAAATGTTACCGGTTGTTCTAGGATATTGACTGGCAAGGAAACTGTCTCCACAAAAAAAAAAAAAAAACTGCCACAATTTCTCATGTATGTGTAGAAACAATCACCTTATGTAATTATGCTTTTTGGAGTGTTTCGAAAAGCGAGCTTCCGTGATTCAAAGTTTACAGAATTTTCTCCCGAACGCCAAAAACGAATCGAACTCTCCAACCATGCATACTCTTCTAGTTCTTTACTATAATTATATTACAAATGAGGATCATATACAGGGCTATTCAGAAAGAAGGAACAGATTTTAAACATTTATTTCTTCCAAAGTACAAAAAATAGAAACACAATTCCAAGGTTCCTGGAAAGAGAAAAGTTTGAAGTTCCTAACATGGCCTTAGTGGCTCTGTAGCTTGTCATGTTGGTTGTTTATATTAAAATTGCGACAGAACGGACGTTGGATTGGAAGAGGAGGAGCAGAAGATCAACTTCATTACCGGTGGCCTCCCAGGTCACCAGACTTAACCCTGTGTGATTTGTATCTGTGGGGTTATGTAAAAGACCATGTTCATATCCCCCCTGTGCTTGACACTCTTGAAAATCTGCGACATCGAATTGTTGAAGCTGTGAATTCAATAATTAGAGACCAGCTGATTCGTGTCTGCCAAGAAATGAGCCACCGTTTTGATATTTGTCCATGTGTTAACACGGAGCTCATATTGAATGCATAAAATAGTAAAATATAAACTCTTCTCTTTCCAGGAACGTTGGAATTGTGTTTTTATTTTTTGTAGTTTGTAAGAAATACATATTTGAAGTTTGTTCCTTCTGTATTAAAAATGTGGAATTATCCACTTTAAAAAAATTACACAAATTGAGAAAAAACATTAATTACTAAAATATTGATACAATTGCTGATATTTATTTATCAGCACATTAAGATTCTGTGGAAAAGGTTCTGTTCATAGAGTTTCGTTTTTTAAATTGATTAGAAGTATGTAATATTTAATTTTTAAAAATAAGATTATAGTATTATCTTTTAAATGAAATCAATGGAAAGAGTGCCTTTTGAAACAAAATATATATTTCAAGAAGATAAAATTTGTATTTTTTCAACCTAACATTCTATAACTTCATATTAAATGTGGCTGCCTTCTGTAACTTCTCTCATGGTGTCAACATTTATCTGAACTTCCATCACTGATAGTTTCCAATCATTTCGCCAGTCTGTCCATAGTACTTGGTGATAATATTTTATTCGGAGTGACATACGCATACGAACTAGTTTGCACCTTTTTACACGCTTTATATTAGCTTGACCTGTATCTATATATCTATGTAACGGAATTTTTCAACGCGATTTTCACCCACTTAAAATCATTGGATCGACTTGAAACTTTGTATACTTGTAAAGGACCCGTGACAATACAATAATTTCATATTTGTTTTCTAAAATCCTGGCCAGAATCATCAGAAAATCAAAAACGTGTCTTTGTCTCTATGTAACGGAATCTTTGAACACGATTTTCACCCACTTAGAAACATTGGATCGACTTGATACTTTGTATACTTGTAAAGGACCCGTGACAGTACAATATTTTCATATTTGTTTCTAAAATCCTGGCCAGAATCGTCAAAAAATAAAAAAAAAGTGTCTTTGTATCTATGTAACGGAATCTTTGAACACGATTTTCACCCGCTTAGAAACACTGGATCGACTTGAAACTTTGTATACTTGTAAAGGACCCGTGAGAATACAATAATTTCATATTTTGTTTAAAAAATCCTGACCAGAATCATTAGAAAATCAAAAAAATTAAAACTGGTATAACTTGTCGACTTTTTAGTCAATCGTTGTAAGAGCTCAGTTAGTAGAGCGGTTGGTTAACTCTAGTGGTATATAATTTCAGTAATCCGTAGGTCGCTGGTTCGAATCCGGCTGGGAGAGTTTTTTTAGAAGAGTATAACTTTTAGCTCATACTGCAATAGTATCGAATTTAAAGATATTTACATTTTTATCTTATTCTGTAAAATATTAAACTAAAAAATAAAAAATAAATAATAGTTTTAAAAAACTAAAACATACGCTTTAATAGAAAACGAAACAAAAAATGAAAAATAATTTTAACTTCCAACACGCATGGGATAAAATTAAAGTGGTCAACAAAAAAATCATCTCCAACACATATAGAATAAAACTAGAGTTATCAACAAAAAGAAAATAATTTTACCATCAAAAGCGTTGGGGTGCTTTTTATGATTTTTACATTTTCTTCTCAGAGACTTTACTTTTAGCAATATCTGTTTATTATCAAATATATTAATTGATATAGAGCACCCCACGCTTTTGATGGTAAAATTATTTTCTTTTTGTTGATAACTCTAGTTTTATTCTATAAGTTTTGGAGATGATTTTTTTGTTGACCACCTTAATTTTATCCCAAGCGTGTTGGAAATTAAAATTATTTTTCATTTTTTAGTTCGGCTTTCTAATAAAGCGTGTTGTTTTAGTTTTTGAAATTATTATTTATTTTTCATATGGAGCATACATCAACTCAAGGATAGCAAACATTAAGGCACTTTTCACTTATTTTGAATTCACATAAAAATTGGAAAGTTTTATAAGTAAATATACCATCGACCATATCAGTTGTTAACTTCAAATGATGAACATGTTACAACGCTATTGGTGAAGTGGATAAAGTATCTTCAGCATAAATCAGTACTGTGGATAGTGTCCTTTTTTAAACGAATCGCAATATTTAGTTCAAATTTGGTAGAAATAGTGACATTATTCAAACATCGAAAAGTCACACTGAGAACAATTTGCATCTACATTTCTTAAATAGTAGATTAGTGAACTTCCTTCATTCGAATATGTACTATGTTTATGCGCCATGCATTTTTCCATAATGTACTTTCACCGAACCCATCTTCACATACAGAATCTCTAGAACACACATGCATACGAATAATGATGCATATTTCTCCAACAACTTTTCCATCGTCACTGTATGGAGTTTGTCTTTGCATTCAAAATGATTTTTCTCCTAGGTGTGTTAGAACTGGATACAGATTGTACACCCTTAGACAAAAAAAATGAGTCATCTCTTGATTCTATCAACCGATCGGGAACTTCGTGAGCACTCGCAGAAGCCTTATTCACATTAACACGTCTTCAGTAATTGTACAGTGTTGTTTGCTAGTTAACGCAGTGCACACTCAAGTAACATAAAAGAGAGAGCTTGCCTTTGTGTGTGTCCGTGGTTGAGAGGTTTAACACACGACATCTGCGTTCGTAACCTCACGGGTTCGATTCCCGTTCTACTTTTTTTTTTTTTTTTACTGAAAATCATGATAGCATTTTGCCTGTAATATAGTTTCATATTTAATTTTACATTTGAGTTTTATGGCTTTAATGCACACACAAAACATATAAATGAAAACCTTCTAATAATTAAATGAAGAAAGAAAATAATATCTTCTAAAATGAAAACTGTAACAAAATTAATATCGGGTGTATGAACCCTCAGCATCTATTACCGCCCTCAATCTGCAATCAAATTTCTACAGTCACGTGGACTTTCGGGTAGAGCATCCCAGACGTCCTAAATTTGTGCCCATAAGCCGTCTTTCGTGCATCTGCAGGACAATTAGAGTTCATTATAAACAAACTTGTTAGAGGCTGTTGCTTTGCGCAGAACGTGTGCGCATCAGCCTATTAAAATCAATACATTGACATCACCTAGAACAAACCCTGAATGTGGTAAAATAATTGTTACAATAACGACATTAACATTGATTTAGTTCAATTGTTAAAATAAAATGTATTTAATTCATGAAAAATTTTAATACAAATATCTTCTTCTTCTTCGGCTTTCCCCCACTTATAGGTTTGACGTCTTCAGTTTCCATTTATCTATATCATTCCAATCGCCCTCTTCCAAATTCCTATCCTCCATTATTGTTCTGACGTAGGTTTTCCATTTCCATCTTGGTCTACCACGTTTATTTCTTCCAGGGGGTGACCATTGGTATATATTTTTTGGCCATCTTTCATTTTCCATTCTTTGTACATGACCATACCATTTAAGCGTTTGATTGTCAATCCTCTTAACAACGGATGTGGTGACCTTCATTTCTCTCCAAAGGAATTCATTTCTTATTTTATCCTGTCTTGTTTTTTGGAGACTTCTTCTAAAATAATCAAATTCAACTGTTCTAATTTTATTCTTTTGTAATTCCGTCAAAGACCAAGTTTCACTTCCATATGACAACATATTCTGTATTATGCTCTTATAAATTTTCATTTTAGTTTCCTTTGTAATATTTTTGTTCCAAATTATTCCATGTAATGTCTTAGTTGCATTTTTTGTCATTGCAATTTTAGTCTGTACATTTCTCTCACAGGTACCCAAACTAGTAATTATTGACCCAAGATATTTAAAAAATTCACATTTTTTTATTTTCCCTGTTTCAAGTATGAGGTCATCCACATCCTTTCCCAAACACATATATTCTGTTTTCTGTAAATTTATATTCAGTCCCCAATTTTTATATTCTTCCATTAGTTTATTTATCATATATTTCATATCATCTTCATCCCCTGCAAAAATTATGTGATCATCTGCAAACAACAATGAATGCAGTACTTTTCCTCCTATAGGAATACCCATTTCAGAACATTTTTTATACCATTAAGTTAAGAGCCTGGTCTAAATAGATGTTAAAAAGAATTGGTGGCAAACTGCATCCCTGCTTAAGGCCTTTATTCACTGTGAATTCCTCTGTTAAATTATTCTGTATTTTCACTTTAGCTTTTGTATTACTATAGATCCTCCTAACAATATTAATCCATTTATCACAGATATTCATATTTCTCATTGTCATCCATAACAATTGTCGAGGTATACTATCATATGCCATCTCTAAATCAATAAAGGTCATATGTAGTTCTTTATTTTTTGCTAGGATTTTCTCTTGTAATTGTCTAATACAGAAAATATTATCAATATATGATCTTCCACTCCGAAATCCACATTGTTCTTCTCTTAAGTTATCTTTTATCTCCTTAAGTTTAAAATTTATAATTTTACTAAAATCCTAGCTGTTGAAGGTATAACGCTTATACCTCTGTAATTGGAACACAGTTTTTTATCACCTTTTTTAAAAATAGGAGTAATGTACGATAAATTCCTGTCTTCTGGGATATCGTCTCCAATTTCAATTTTATTAAAAAGTTTTGTTAAAAAATATTACTAAAATATCTCCCCCATATTTTAGGAGTTCCGTCTGAATATTTCCTGGTCCTGGTGCTCTCCCATTTTTTGCCTCTTTCAAATATCTTAACTTCATCTTCTGTTATCTCTGGAGTGTCAAATTTATATTCTACATCCGTATCTTGAAGTTGAAACTCCTTTCTATTTTCTTGAAGTAAACCTTTATAATGTTGCATCCATTCTGATGGTCTTATCAACTGAATATTTATCTTCTTTCTTTCTGATTTCCTGATATTTTGTAATGTTTTCCAAGCTTCTTTGGATCTAGCATATCCAATCGAATGATCTATATTCGAGCATATATTATCCCAGTACTCTTTTTTGTTCTTCTCACTTCCCTTCCGCCTTTGTTTTATGTTTTAAAGTGATATATTCATTTCGAGATGTTGTTGAGTGATCTGATAACCATTTCATCCGTGCTTTCTTTTTTTCCTCTACTAATTTTTGATATCTTCATTAAACCATTCATTATTTCTTTTTACTTCTAGATTTTCTGTCCCAAGTGCTTCTAAAGCTGCTGAATGTATACTTTCCTTTAGTTGATCATACGTTTCCACTGCAGATTTATTTAAATTTAAATTAAGTTTTTGTTTCAATCTTGATTGAAAAAGATTTTTTATACTCTCATCATAGAGTAAACTTACTTTATATCTTTGTTCATTCAAATGGGTTGTATTTATTCTGTCTTCCGTTACTTCAATATTAATACAAATATCACGAAAAAAAAACTACATAACTGAGGACGCGAACCTGCGACCTTCATTAACAGAAACAGTGACTGCATGCTTTACCGCTGACCTTACAGGGCACGTAGGAGTATCTTCACTCAGTTCATGCCACATAATGCAGTAGCTCAGGGCCTGCACAATTATGACTAGTTTACTAGTGTGAACCCAGCGCTGTGTCGAGTAGGACTTAGAAGAAATATGCGTTCAAGAGATGACTCATTTTTTTGTCTAAGGGTGTATTTGACCCAGTTTCCTCCACATGAAATACAATGTAAATGAACCAACCATAATTGATTAGAATTTCCAATGTGCCGCTATTCTGCACAGTTGTTTACACATCACCAGAACTATAAATTACTTCCTAACAGCTGTCCTGGAATTCAATTGCAATGGAAGTGCGCCCTTATACCTTTTAATATCATGAGAGCTGTGTTGGAGAAGTCAACGGTTTGTGATTATCAGAGAGCGCTCATATGATCTGGAACTACTTCAACGTGTCTGGTATCAACATTTCATAATATTATAGATACCAGACGACCGTAAACGAATTTCACAAACTCTGAGACCCCATTACTTCCGTTCCGATACACTCCGAAACACACCATCGCACGGCTGTTTGTTTCAACACACAATGTAACTTGAGTATACTAGGGGGCGATGTATTTTGGTGGAGCGATGAGTTTCTCAGGGGACAATCACGATCAACTTTGAAGGCAACTACGTTGATGATAGAGATAGACGAGGAAATATTATATATATAAGTTATATATATATATATATATATATATATATATATAATCTTTATTCTAATGCAGGAAAATATTGATACATACACTTTCAATTCTTTTCTTATTTTGATGAATTAATATTTGGCAGAACTAATCTGACAGCTATCGCCTTTAATATTCTCAAGGCACTTTTACATTATTCGCACTATTTATGTAAATATGCCGTTCTACTAGGACCCTTTATTTCTCGCGATCCCTATATTTGACTTATATAGCACACGTATAATCAATTGGAGATCTATCATCCTAACTATATAATTACTTAGTGACCTCTAATATTCTCACTAAGTTGCGGCCGTTGTAAAATCTTAGAACAATATTAATTTCGCGCCCGCTCTTCAGGACGAGCAAATAAACTTATCCTGCCTGCCCAATGCAGGAGCGAGAGAGTGTCTGTCAACTTAGTTCTAGACTCCTTTCGAAGCCTAACATTTTGAGAATCTTTAGGATGGTAACATTATTACCATCTCACATTCAATTGGTTAATATATTATACTAATATAAAATATACATTCTTATTGGCTAAAAACATTTACGCCTACAAATTTCACACACCTAGGGACCATGTTTCTCCCAGAGTTCACTGACCTTCGTTTACAAGCGACTTTTCTGGACATCTCAACACTTGTACAGGCGGCAGGGTTGTAAGACATTTATTTGTAAAGAAGGTTTTATTATCCAACGTACCTTCCACCCTTTCTAACTACTGAGTTTTATGGCTTCTACGTGACTATCCCAATAGACTGTAGGATTTGCAGCTAGTTGCTTATATCCTTTGGGGGTCCACGAGCTTAAGATTCCCATATGTAGGCCTACTTCCAAGTTTTGGTCACCAGACAAATAATTACTGGAATTCTCCTTTATGCTGAATATAAATATTATTTTAATTTAATTTTAATAATAATAATATGTATAATGGGGTATTAGTTTCCGTCTCAATAAATAAAGTTCCGTGCAAGTTTAAAAGGCGATATCATTTTTGCCTTGGGGGACAGTTTTCTTGTGAGTGTTTTGATATAATGTACCCATGGTATCTGGTGGATTATTGCAGAGTAATTTATTAAACATGTAGGATATTGTTTGGCCCGTGATAAGATGGGTTCTGATAGATTTAACAAATATATAAGAGGTGAACTCCAAAAGTTTGCAAGTGCATTCATTAATGTTCGATGCGGGCAGATATCTTGCCAGAGCCTGATCAGCTGAGCTAACTGCTATCATATCTGCTGCAAATAACAGTATGTTCACTTCATAATTAAAAGTAGTGGATTTGGCAAAATACAGGCTTGCAAACTTGGAGGAAAGAAGAGGGGCGTTCATACAGGTAGAACTATAGTCCAGCCACTGAGTCTCCATCTCTGACGTATCCACGACAGTGTTGCCGATATGGATATTCAGTGGGAGGGACCGCTTTATGTATGCGGTTTAGCAGAAATACAGCTGACAACATCTCACCAATTTCAAACCTTACTAGTGCGCTATAGCGGCGTCAAGAGCAATGGTTGGTTGTGGCAGACGTCCGCTCCCACTTGAATTATTCCCTTATTGACAGTAGAGGGGGGGTTTTTTCTTACCCCTTGTACAACCTAAAGGGAGCCGAAGATCAAGCGGCTGGACTCTATGTGCCTACTCATCATCTAGTTATTTAGTAGACAATGCGACACGAAATCGATTATTTACATTCCATTTCTTATTACCCGAGCGAGAAACAAAGCAACATGTATTCAACCAATGCGAATTTCGTTGGAATATAATGGGTTCTCAAAGGGGATAGAGGCGGTTTCTAAGCTTTTAACGTAGGGTTAACTAATCTGGATGCACTACTTTAGGTTAGGAACTAGTCTGATACCAGTAGACTACCTTTAACATGAGTCAAAAACACTGTGTTTTATCTAACACTCGCAATTAAAGATAATGTTATTACATGTGAAACAAAACATAATTCTACAACTTTAGCATGTTAACATTTATTAACATGTTCCCCTATAAGGATAGCGTTTGAAATAACTCTAACGACATTCAGTACTAATTTATCCACGAGAGAGAGAGAGAGAGGAGAGAGAGAGAGAGAGAGAGAGAGAGAGAGAGAGAGAGAGAGAGAGAGAGAGAGACAGAGAGAGAGACAGAGAGAGACAGAGAGAGATAGCCAGAGAGAGAGAGAGAGAGAGAGAGAGAGAGAGAGAGAGAGAGAGAGAAAGAAATAGAGGAACTTCGGGTAATGTGGAAGCCTATTTTGAATTTGTTGTTTTTATTGTTTTAATAAAGCGATTTGAATTTCGTTTAATTACAGTGATTATCTTTAATGTTACAACTATGATATAACATTGTTATTTTATTGAAATATGGAAACATCTTCATGATTTATAAGCTTTTTTATATTACAAGAAGGGTCCGCTTTAACCTCCATATTAGGTAAAGTGGACATCAGAGTACATCCTAGCTTTTAGACTATTTTTAAGTTTATTTACTCTATTAATTTATAATAGACCTACAGGCACAAATTAATCTGAAAGTAGTTATGGCTGATCGTAATTAAAAAGCGTTGACATTTATTTAATGTTTTGAAAAATTATTGTTGATTATAACATTCACACGTCATTCATCTGCAGACAGCGACGGTCTTTGGGTTCAATAAAATTACAAGGATATTAAACAAAATTAATTAAGTGCATGATAGTTACAGATAACATCATCATTGATAAAATATAGGTCCACTTTATCCGCCTGGTGGAGGGTCCACATTAACAGAATTCCTTTGTTATGTTTAATTATTTTATACAGCCCCCATGTCTCATAACATCAAATCAAGCCCGTGAGTATATTAAAACAGCATCTACGTAATGTAATATATTTAGGAGATTTGTCTATATTTATAATATTCAATAGCAGAAATTTAGGATTAATTCTTAGCTTGAAAAAAAATTAAAATAGTCGTTTTCATAAAAATCGCAAATAAACTCTTCTTCGCAGTAAGAATAAAAGAAACTGCTCTTGAACATGTCAAAGTTGATGAGGGAAGAAGTTAAAACATTTTCTGTTCGAGAGTAGTACCAATTAAAGAAAATATTAACAGGGTCCACTCAAACCGAAGGGTCTACATTACCCGAACTTCCTCTATAATATAATTATAGATGTAATTTGAAAGTCTGAACATATTATCATAACCATTATGAAGTTCATATTGTGAAAAGTTCACGAGAAATAAAATATGTATTATGTGCATTTAATAAAACTCAGTTGATGTTTAAAATGATACTAAGAGATCTTAACGTTTTAATATAAATACCTTATACTTTGGATGATGTTGGAAATTATTGTGGTGTCTCTCATCTCCATCCTCCATGACAATCTGCCTGGATTTATATATGAAATGCAGGTTTTTTTTACTTATTAAAAAGTACAGTATGCAGAAATGATTTACATGTTAAGTGGCTTCTTCACAGACAATTTGAGCGGTGTTTGATAATGCATAGAAATTCATATTCTTGGGGACAAATGTTTATTTTAGATTTTTAATGCATATTTCACTCCTAAAATGTGGTATTAAATTATAATTTTTCCTTCAGCTGATTACCTGTAAGTAGTTAATTATTAATTAATATTTTTAATTAATAAAGTCTCTGCAATCAATTGGATATAGCATAACGTGTATATTTACATCTGTGTAAGAGGAGGAATACCCGTGGGCCTTAAGAAATTATATTATGCAATTAAGATTAGGGACGAAACTAGGGATTCCCCACGATCTGTCACAAATTCAAAACACGTCCAACCTGTAAAAATCACATTTGATAAGCTTAGTGAAGTATTAAATAAAAATCCTGGCTACAATAGAGTTTGTGAAATTAGCAAAATGCTCTCTGGTGATAACAAAAAGACTGTAACCGAAGAAGAATTTAGTGAAGAAGAACTGTGGTGTTTTCACATGAACCTGTGACATCACGTGATGTAACAAGGGAATTTTCATTTATGAAACCTACTTAACTGACAGATGAAGGAGCTTCACACAAGAAAACCTCATGACAACTTCCTTATCTACTGTAACAGCCAGGAATAAAGCAATATTACCCACGAAGCAAATACTTCATTTGATTTTATTACAATCTGACTTTGCATATTCAGGGTGCATATTTTCTACATTTTTCATGCATATTTGCAAGCATATTTAGTAATTTATTTCGCATACAAATCCGAGCTCTAGTCATCATTTTTGTAACTCTCTCTCTCTCTCTCTCTCTCTCTCCTCTCTCTATATATATATATATATATATATATATATATGATAAGAAAAATAAACGCCTGGACGGGATTCGAACCCGGATCTCTGAGTCTGTACCTCAGCGTGATATCCATTACACTACCAGGCGAATCCAATTCAAACACTTATTTTTCTTATATATGTATTATATTCTCCATTATTACCAGATGTCACGAGAACTCGGTCTTCACTGCTTCACTGCTTCCGGGTTCGAATCCCGTCCAGGCATTTATTTTTCTTATCATACCATATTAAGCTTGCATTGCTCAATGTTAAACATTTAATTATAACACACACACATATATATATATATATATAATATATATATGATTTGAACCTGGACTTTCACTATCATAGGAATTTTACAAACCTTGAGCCTGGTTACAATTAACATATTTTGATGTATTTCTCTCTCTCCCTCTCTCTCTAGTATTTGAATGTAAATTATAATATTTCAACAAAAGTGATCTCTAATTAATTTATTAACCTCAACATTCATGTTAGGTAAGACAGAATAATAACTTAGATAATTTTTCCTATCTTAAATAGTTACTACCTTTTTTATTTTAGGCCAACGTATTGATCAATTGTGGACTTTTTATTTAACTATATAATTAACTTGCGCGTTTTAAAATATTGTTAAAGCGCGTCTTAACAAAATTAATAAAATATTCCATTATTTATTAAATTGCTTCCGTTGTTGTGAATATTCTAGTACCTAGTACTGTAATGTTCCATTTGCGGCCTATTTTTAAAAATCGCAAATGAGGCATACATCATTCACAAGAATGTTTGTTGTTCATTTAAATGTGTTTCATGTTTCAGATGAAGATAAGAAAATACAAACCTTCGAGGACATCTTAAACAAACTGGAAGTAAGTACCAGAATTATAATATACTAACACAAAGGCTAATCCTATTTATGGGCACCCAATACTTATTTGGGTTAAAAATGTGTTTTTTTCTTTTTGCTTCAAAAATCCAGTAAGGTCTAGTTTATCGATGTGTAATATTAATTTGTCGATTTTGGACGTTTAAATCCATAAAAGTTTATTTTTAAAAAATAGCGTCTCCGTGTTCTGCTAATGTGCACATTTTTCTTTTTTTTGTATTTTCCCGTGACTTTTATATTTTTGTCATATTTTGGTACACTTTTCACTGAAACTATGAAAGATAGTAGAATAATGTTTGGCATGGATGTGCAGTTTAAAGACCTTGTGGCGACACCGTGACCCAGGGGTAAACTCGGCCTCTATTGGAAATGAGTATCAGGCGCATGATCTGGGAGTAAAGAAGGAGCTGATATCTCGTGCTGATTGTCTAGAAAGGTAGGAGCCTCAAGGGCCTACCAAGGCCTGTAGTGGATCACTCTACCTATGGTGATGTAATCAATAGCACTCGATATAGTTTACAACCTATGGCTGTATATTTCGTAATCTATTGTCCCTTTTAACAAAAGGAAACGATTTTCTTCTTTCACTCAATCCAGTTCCTACCCTTCGTGCCATCAACAACATCGCCATCCTTATTTTTTTCAGATGATCCCCCTTTTTTTTTTCCGATACTCATTCGAACACTAGTGAAGAAATTATTTCCTGTGACTTTCTTGTCATGCATCCAAGTCATATTTACAAAGAGCAAAATTTAATAGAGAATTTTCAAATCCATTGTTTACCCAATTTTTTATTTCTATATTAATTTAGTATTCAACAAATAATAACAATTTTGATGATCTTTCTTATTTAGTGTTCCATAAATAAATTATATATTTTAATTATATATTAATTTACACTTTTTTGTTATTTCTATCCAACTAATTAGAAATTTATCTTACACAATAATGAGAACTAAACAGAAATGGGTTGGAATCATATTCCAAAACTGAAACTCGATAAATTAATTAGAGACCGGATTTCAAACGGAAAAATGTTAATAAAATAGGACAAATAAAGGGACACATTTTATTCTAAAATAAAACTTAAAATGTGGCAGAATGAAATAAAAAAGAATGCATATAACTGTTACTTTCCCTTAACATTTCAATAGATTAAAATTGTATCTATTAATGTCTAGTACAAACTACAGTGGCTACTGCACTGCACTCTGTAAATCTTGCTAAGAGCGTCACACAGGAATTTATCGCACGTTTACAGAATATAATATATGAATGTTTAAAATCCGGTTTCTACACATAATATAGCGACTTCCTGCTCCAACGTCATCTGGATGTCTCGTTATAATGATAATGTTGTTTTGTTTCTTCAGGATCTATCATTCGACCAACTGGAACTGATGCATGAAGCTTTACATGGGGTGACGTTAAAAAAGTATACACCATATCGAAGAAGTTTATTGGAAACACACCAGAAGACTTTAGAAAAACTGGACAAAACTGAGAAAACTGGTAATATTCTAATTTCATATCAACTCGTCTGTAAAACAATGTCCCTATATAACTCATAACGCTAAAGGCCTAGAAAGTCGTTGGCGTATCATCCGGCTGCTGGTATCTCATCCAACAATGTCAATCACGAGTTGGACGATCATCCACACAATACATGTGTGACATATAGGGTCCACCTGCCCTTATAACTGCTTATTGTAGCTACCCAAAGTACTCACAATGTTGGGTGGGTACTGATCCCACAGTGTCGAAATTACTTGAGAAAATTTGTTCCTCGTGTGGTCTAGATATCTCGGCTACGGCACGGATGATGCCTCTAAATGCAGAGTAGAAAATAACTTATTCAGAGCAATGAGTTACTGATATTACGATGACATTCGCATACCATATATGCTGTTTCTATTTTTCTCTAATTTTATTTCATCTTTTATCAGTAGGGCTGAAACAAGTA
Source organism: Diploptera punctata (assembly GCA_030220185.1). Lineage (NCBI taxonomy): Eukaryota > Metazoa > Arthropoda > Insecta > Blattodea > Blaberidae > Diploptera > Diploptera punctata. The sequence goes on along the minus strand of JASPKZ010009353.1, from coordinate 3,219,623 downwards.
TGGGTTATAGGCTAGGCTACATAGTACTTACATTGCTATGTTTACAAACTGCACGTTGACACGCGCTACTCGGGACGACTTCTAGTACAGTCCGCTTTGTGTAAGAATGGACTCATCTTTGCACAGTTTTGGTTCGGCATTCTGATACAACCACACGTCACGTAAACAGGTCTACTACTGAGGAGAGTCGAACAGACACACTCTCCGCTCCGAGCAGGCAGTGGAGACGCTCGACAAAGACACGCATTTTCTAAACAATGTGTATATGAATTAGTTACTACCCTGATCCGATACTTTATTCAGCCTTACTTATCAGTTACATTGTTTTCCTGAAATTCCTCTAAAAATTTAATTTCCATAGCTTAAATTTTACTACTAACTTTTTTTGTCCATTTTCCTGCAAACAAAATTCTCTTAAGGGAACAGAGTGGTCTGGAGTAGTGAAAATTAAAAAAAAAATATTTTGGTTTTTTTGGCTTTTCCCATGTTGGGAAACATGAGAGTATATGACCTTTCAAGACGCATAAATACAATTTAACAATTTTAATTCTTATATGTAGCACATGTAGATCTATCTTAATATTTAATGCAGTTTTCAATATGTTTGCTTTTCAATCGTAGGCAGCACAAACATTGATGTAACTCCTTCAAAATAAATATATGTGCATGTAATTGGAGTGTGTTTTCTCTAGATCCTAATTTAAATTTATATTTATCCACAGTTTGTAAATATATATATATATATATATATATATTTATTTATTTTTATTTATTTATTTATTTATTTATCGTATAAAACGAATTTTAAAATTTTGCTGATTATATGTTTTTCTTATTCTTCTTACTCATAATTTGTAGGATTTTCATCCTATTTATTCCCAAAAGCACCCCTCAGAGGATCAGAGGAAGACGTATTGGATGTGCATCCACTGTCTATCCATCTCTTGGCTGGTCTTCCTCTTGCTCTTCTCCTGTCCATTGGTCTACCTTCTTTAGCTCTTTTTGCAAGTCGGTTGTCTTCCATTCTTTCTATATGACCTTACAATATTTTCGTCTATCTATAATAAATTTGGTTGTGCCTTGAATATGACATTTATCCCTAATTTCTGTGTTATGTATGTTATCAAATAATGTTTTCCCCTGAATAGTTCTTAAGATCTTCATTTCATATGTGCTTATTATTTGTTTAATTTTTGTTGTATCAGCCCTAGTTTCTGCTCCATATACGATAATATTATATTAATGTTTCTATGTGTTACTGTTTGATATTAGATAGATACCTATTAATTCTGAAAAAAATCAAATTATAAACTACCAATTTATCAACACAACTGTGAAAAATTTTGAATTTCTGTTTAATAACGACTCACATAAATAAACCTACTTTTATCAAAATTCTTTTTTTTTTTCCTTTTTGTTCAATAATTTGGAGCTCCGAAGTATTTTTTGATAATTTTCCATTTGTTGCTTTTTTTTATATTAGTATATGGATTCCAAATGTATGGAATACTAAAATCTTACACCAAATAGAGAAAAAAGCATATTCCATAAATTCCTGTTCCCTTAAAATAAGTGTCATGCTGCACTATCGCACGTTACTATTGGTGCTATAATCGAAGACTGCCTGGAAAATCATTTAATGCCAAGATTATTGTAACGTGTTAAAATTATTATTATTATTATTATTATTATTATTATTATTATTATTATTATTATTATTATTATTATTATTTATTTATCTAATTACTCATACTACTGTCATCCTGCAAGAATGTGACGTCATTTATCACTCTATTGAGCTTGGATATACCGTAGTATTCCATCTAAAACAAAAATACTAGGGTATTCGATAAGCAATATGGTAACAGTGTTATAACATCACAAAAAATATTTAGGTTATTTTTGACATTATGAACTTCATTTATAATCTCTTGCCAAGTCAACTATACTTTTGAAAATCTTTGGAATACGGCGCAGGCGCACTCCATCTGCAACACCATTTCTGGATATATCTCTCATCTGTTTGATCTAGAGCTTTCTGGATATCAACTTTTGATTGAAATCGAATGCCTCGTAGAGATTCTTTGATCCTTGAAAATAAGTTATAGTCACAAGAGCTCATGTCCGGTGAATTTGGTTGATGTTCGAGTACTTCCCAATTCCACTTACTAAAGAAATTCTACTGAACATCTTTTTAGGGCGGTATTACTTACTGAATATGAAAAACAGGAATGTACTCACAAAATATTGCTATTTCAAGACTTTCAATATTACAGATTTATACAACAAAGACAGCTCAACAACATACTATAAGATTACAATGGTCACCGCTAGGATCGCTGATTTACAACAAAGTTGCCATTACTTATCGAATAGCTTAGTAACATCAAACTAAAGTATTTGTTACATCCTTATTCAAGCGAGGACTTCAACTGTTTCACAAACAGAATTTCATTAAAAATAAATAAATCCTCCGCAAAAATATATTTTTTAATATTTAATTTTGAATGTTTGCATTTTAATTTCATCATTATCATCATCATCCTCCAGGAATTAAGCCTGTGCTCGTTCCGGTTTCATGAAAGCTATAATTGTTAAAATTTTTCAGAGCATCTTCTGTGTGGGCGTCCAACATTTCTCCTTCTGTATGGTTTATAATTTAGCAATAATTTTGGAAATCTTTATTCTGGCATTCTCTCAACATGTTCTTTCCAGGCGTTGCTATATTTAATTATTCGATTTGTAAGTTTGAAAATATTTAGTTCCTTTCTTATATCTTCATTTCATTCCTTATCCAGCTGATTATATCCTGCTATATTTCTTATAAATCTCATCTCAGCCGCTTCCAATCTTTGTTCTTGTCTTTTAGTGATCGTCCAACATTGTGATCCATATATCAGTACAGGAACAGCCATCACTTTATAAAATTTCATTTTTGTTTCTTTTCTTGTATTTTAGGGGCTCTTTTAATAGTGCCACACATGATTAAATTAATTGATTTTGTCGTTAATATCTTCAATTTTAACATATAATAAATTTATTTTTTCTCAATAATGAGTTATAAAGCTTTTAAAATTATATTGATTGAATTTTTTTCAGTAAGTGAATTGGAGAGAGAGATAAAAAAATTGAAAAGTGAAAGAAGACAACTAGTGACATATTTGGACAAGTTAAGCAAGTCTGCGTAAGTACAATTTCAGATATAAATATCTTGTACTTTTAACGGCTCCAGTGCTGGGGCTAAACAAGCAATATTGCTTATAATTTTAAAGAAAAGTAATATGGGGATTATAGGGCAGATGACAGTCTACAACAATTGCAAGAAAATAGCAAAACAATAAGTTCGTCACACAGACACTGCTTAAAATAACCCAATTATTCAGCAAATCCAATTTACTGTCGATTCTGCACATTCATAGAATATATTTTTATTTTGTTAATTATATGTTATCTCACTCCTCTGTGATTAACACATGTGGATGTGAGGCCAGCTGGTGGGATAAGGGTCTTCTAGGCCTGTCGCGTCATGGAGAGGGAGACAGAATTAAACATTATAGTATAAAGTTAAATTGTGGCAAAGGAAACACGATGACCGCTAAAGCGATCTTTTTCGGGTTCCAGGCAAACTCCCCACTTCTAATGGACGGATTTCGAAAAATCGAAAATTGTGGCCGCTAGAGCTATTTTTAAATTTAATTTAAAGTGAACTTCTATTCCTAATAGTTCAATTTTGCTGGTTATCAATCAGACTTTTACTTTTTTTTTAATTAATAGCAACGAGTTTTGTTCCGAAATAAAAACAACCAAAAATTGCCTCCGCTAGAGGGTTATAAGTACACTGCTCAAAACAATTAGAGGAACACTTGTAATAAATTGAATAAGTAGCCTAATTGCTTTTTAAAGCTGTGATGCTGAAAGTTGGACAATATGTAAATTGAATTATTAATTTTATCATTGGATACAAATTTTAAAGATCCATGGCCTAAATACAGAGAAATTACCTCAAATAACAAATATAGAGATTTTTTTTTATTTTGGAAGGCACTGGCCACTTCTAATTGGTAAGCTTCCTGATGTTGCTATAGTGACGAATGTTGATTATTGCCTTGTTTATTGAAGTCTCTGACAAAATGAGGCATTTAAATGAGTTTGAAGTGTATCATGCTCTACATCTTTTACAAGGTCAATCTCTGCGACAAGTGGCTAGAGAGCTTGGGGTTTCTCCTTCCGTGGTGTCCAGGTTACGCAACAGACACAGAGAGACAGGTCAGTATTGTAGAAGACGTGGTCAGGGCCGTAAATTTAAAACAAGCCCCCAGGATGACAGATACGTTGTTCATTCTGCTCTTCGACAGCGTACAAAAACTGCAAAAGACCTGCAGAATGACCTTCATATGGCTTCCGGAATCCGGGTTTCAGACCAAACCATAAGGAACAGATTAAGGAAAGAGAATATTCGTCCAAAAAGGCCCCCGTTAAAAAAACACACTTAACAAATGGGCATAAGGCAGCAAGACGTACGTATGCTGAAAACCATGGTGATTGGAACCTGAACCAGTGGGAGTCTGTGCTCTTCTCGGACGAATCCAGGTATCGTCTTACACGTTGTGATGGTCGATTGAGGGTGTGGGGACGGCCAGGAGAAAGATTTTCTGCAGAGGCTGTACAGGAAATTGATATATTCGGTTGGAGGTTCCATAATGGTGTGGGCCGGAGTTATGTACAACAATCGTACGGACCTTGTACTTGTTCCCCAGCGACTGAATGCTGTCCGGTATATCGAGCACGTTATGGAAGAGCATGTAGTACCGCTGCCATTGGAGTAGGCCCTGTATTTCTGTTTATGCAGGGTAATGCCAGGGCACATTCTGCGGCTGTCACCAGGGATTTCCTGAGGAGGAATGAAATTGAGGTAATGGAGTGGCCAGCGGTCAGCCCAGACCTCAACCCTATTGAACACTTGTGAGATCTTCTAGACAGGAAGGTCAGGAACCGACATCAAGCTGCACAACAAGCTGCAACAACTTGGAGATACTCTGAAGGAGGAATGGGAGAATATCCCGCAAGAGGAAATCCAGAATTTTATTTGGAGCATGCCACGAAGGTGCCAAAGTGTCATCGAATGTCGTGGAGGCCATACACGATACTAACTCTATATAACGAGTGTTTAACTTTGAAAAATAAGCACAAGATTAAATTGCTTACATAGCGGAATTATTTGAAAAGTTAATTGTCAGCGTTATTCATTTGTTTTTACTGACATGAGCAATAAATAAATAACCACAAATAATGTACTTTATTAAATTTCATGTTTGTACCTTTATCCAATGAAAAAATATTTGCATATTTCATAGTGTTCCTCTAATTGTTTTGAGAAGTGTATATATGATCATCCAAGTGTAGTAACCGGGAGAATGGATAAAGTAGGTAATTTGATATTTAAAATATTCATCTCACTTCATATCTTAAGAAACACTGTGAATATTAACATCATAATGTTGCTAAGTATGAGATTTTTGTAAAGCAGATAGTTCTGAAAAGAACAAAAATCGCAGGCGCTAGAGCACTAGAAGATATATAAATATATGTAGGGATATTTCAAATGTCTGCACACGGCGCATGCGCGACCATTGCGGTGGCCTGATGGAGTTGAAATTTGCGTCAGTTTTTAATCAGACTTTAGGCTTGACGGCTGTAACGTGTGTCCTGGTTAGCTTGGCTGTGTCGTGAATAATTCGGTTTAAAAGTAGAAGAGGAAACCGAGTCAGGTCGGATTACACGTAGTGACCAGCAACCCTACATCAAATTTGAATCTTTACGTGGAAAGAATAATTGAATTTCTCAATGCTTTGAGGGAGGTGTGCAGAAACAGTGTATATAGTGGATTGTAGCACAGTATCACGGTGGGCTGCTCATTTCCGTGAAGGTCGGATAAGTAATGAGGACAACCCAAGAAGTGGAAGGCCATCAACTGCAACAGATACACTTCTGAGGTTATTGTTAACGACATTTTGAGAGAAGATCGACGAAAAACATGTGAGGAAATTGCACATGAGGCCAGAATGTCTGTCACTTTACTATACAGAATCATTACTGAAAATTTAAAGATGAGAAAAGTTTCTACCAGATGGGTTCCTCATCATCTGAGTGAAGAGCAGAAGGCAGGTCGCAAGAAAATCGCAGAAGAATTGCTTCAACATTACCGAACAGAAGGAGAGCAGTTTCTGAAAAGGATTGTTGCACTAGATGAAACCAGGATACGAGATTTTGAGCCAGAACTGAAGTTTCTGTCATCTCAATGGAAACATTCAATGAGATGACGCAAGTGATCAGACAGCTCAACAATGAAGGTGTCCTATCCGGAATATGGGATTTGCCAAAACATTGGGAAGCTGTCATAAGAAACAACAGAGATTATATTGAAGGCCTGTAGAAGTATTTTGTTAAATATTTTAATTTTGTTCAATTGCATCTTCAGTGTGCAGAACTTTTGAAATCGGCCTCGTAGATAGGATCGATGAGAACAATCGCAAAATCTTCAATATTTCGGAATTACCTAAAAGTATCAAGAATGTTTCAATATTTCGGAATTACCTAAAAGTATCAAGAATTTTTCAATGTTTCGGAATTACCTAAAAGTATCAAGATTTTTTCAATATTTCGGAATTACCTAAAAGTATGAAGAATGTTTCAATATTTCGGAATTACCTAAAAGTACGAAGAATGTTTCAATATTTCGGAATTACCTAAAAGTATCAAGAATGTTTCAATATTTCGGAATTACCTAAAAGTATGAAGAATGTTTCAATATTTCGGAATTACCTAAAAGTATCAAGAATGTTTCAATATTTCGGAATTACCTAAAAGTATCAAGAATGTTTCAATATTTCGGAATTACCTAAAAGTATCAAGAATTTTTCAACATTTCGGAATCACCTAAAAGTATCAAGATTTTTTCAATATTTCGGAATTACCTAAAAGTATGAAGAATGTTTCAATATTTCGGAATTACCTAAAAGTATCAATAATTTTTATTTAGTTTTAAAAACGTATCACGAACTAAGTTACTTATCTTCACCATATACGTGAATAAACATGTTGAGATGGAGTACTGATAGTCTTGTGATACTCTTCACGTGATGTATAATTGACCGAATGATTCTACGGGTTCGATAGAGCCAGTGAGTTAGTTAGTTTTAGGTAAATAAAACAGCGAGAAACGTCATGTAATCAGCTAGTATAATATTATTCCCTTTAAAATGTTGTCTTTACTCATTATCCTCGGTACTTAGCGGTCCCGGGATCTCTCACACTTTCCCTTCTCTCGCCATGGAACATAATACATTCATAAATCCACAAATGTAATTCCTTAAATTATACAAGTTTTTATTTTTGTTGCAGGTTGTGTACTTGCCACAGCTCCAAGAGAAACTGAACCATTTCCAAGGAAAAAAAAAAAAAAACTATACTGTGTTATTATGTCCATGTATTTCGTACGTCCAAAGAAAATTTAATTGTATAGTGTAAACATTTTCATAATCAATTTAATATCTATTTTGCAATACATTGTTCAAAATTCTAGCCCATTGTATCCTAAAGAAAACAATTGTATTGTTTAAATATCGATAATTATTTATTATCTTTATGTAATAATTTCACAAAATTAAAGTTTATATTATACATTTATAATTATTTACAATCAATATAATAATAATAATAATAATAATAATAATAATAATAATAATAATAATTCTGCTGCGTTAGCTAAGGTGGTAGCATGCCTTTCGTCTGACAAGCGAGTCCGGATTTAATTCCTGGGGATTGGACATTTTAATTATAAAATTTTCAATATCGGGACTAGGAGGGATAGTGATTGTGTACTAGATGCATATGATGAGCAGCATTGATTGATAATATAAGGCCTGTCAGTGTTCATACAATACTCATAAATGTATTATAATCGAACAGTCTAGAATCCAAAGAGGTTAACTGCAATTTTTTATCAATGTATATAAAGAGGACATGGAGTGGATGGATAGAGACGAGTGGAGAAGAAACATAAAACCTCAGGGACATAAAGATGTGTAAACAATGACAATCTGCATATAAATAAAAAATCTAAAGAACAAGGGCTGTTCAATAAACACTACTTTTTTCGGTAAAATACTTTCTTGCACCTTAGTGCGTTCTATCGTACTTACAGCAATGGCGACCATGATTGAAAGTTCAATTTCATAAATTTCTGGGTTGCGAATCTATAAATAACTATACTGTAATATTACAAAGTACCTACCAAGTGCGAGAAGTAAAAGCACTGCTCTTTATGTATACTACATACAATGTCTTTCAAAAATATAATTCCAAAGATAGTGTTGATATATATTATACGAAACAAATCACTGCATTTTAAATGAACTGTACTTTATTTGAAACAATATAAAACAATAAATTTGTACTTGCCGCCATTTTATACCTGATTGATATCACGGCCTGCTGTAGTCTCAACTAAATTATTTTCGGCACTTACCGTATAAACATTGGCCAGACTGTTAACGTTAGTCAGTTATTTATAACGAACGCAAATATTTCCAACAAACATATTATTTTACTATTATCTATTATTTTGAAAACACCATCGTACAAAAGTCCACCGCTGTGGTCTCGAGATAGCGTGCTGCCTTGTCACGCAGCGGGCCCGGGTTCGATTCCCGGTCGGGACAGTTTTTCTGGGTGAGGTTTTTATCGGGGTTTTTCCTCGCCTATAAGGCAAATGTCAGGAAAACTTTAAGGCCCCAAACGGTCCCCGAAATTAAATGAACATCATTATCACCATCATCATCATCATCATCCTTCACCGGTGTGGAAAGCAACGGGAAGCTACCACACCTGCAATTCCCTAGTAAAGCTGCAAAGCATAGCATGAAAATGCTATGATTACAGTGAAAGACCTGCCTTCGGGCAGAATTACTATGGATGGATGGATCGTACAAAAAATAATGTAGGCCTACAACGCACATACATTGTAAAATTTTGATGGTTCTTCACAAAACAGTCTCCTTTGGAAGTAATGCACTTGTTCCAGCATTTCTGCCAATCTGCAAAGACATGCTGGAAGTGATTTTTGGCAGGTCTTTCAAAATCACTGCCGAAACCTTCACTACTGCTCCTGAAGATGGAAAACGCTTCCCAAAAAGGAATTTCTTCAGGTTAGGGAATAGAAAAATATCACACGGACTGTAGGGAGGGAGACGCACTTCACTTTGAATTTTGTAAGAAAATGAGCAACAACATTTGGGATATGTGCACTCGCTCATGGTGCAGCATCAAGTTGTTGCTCGTAAATACGACATTGGCGCCTGAAAAGGCCTTTAAATGTTATCAGGATATCTGTATAGTACTGTCCCGTTACCACTGTGAATGCAGGTGCAACATGCTGATAATTAGAGTCCGGATGTTAGGCACTTAACAAGTTCAAAATAGGCAGGCAAAAAGGCACTAAAAATCATTAATATAGACACTAAAATTCAAAATAGGCTCTTACTAAAAATAGACTACAACATAATTTTTTACAGCCTTATGTAAAGAATATAAACATATGCCATAATAGCATACGAAGATATAGATAATTTTGGAATTTGTTTTGCCTTTTTTACAAAGAACATACTTATGTTTTGCAGTATGTACGTGCTGCGAAACATGGAACTTCTTCGCGCAATTCACTGAAATTTTACACACTTTGCAGAACAATAGTGAACCGTCACTTGAGAATATTTCCGCACCAAATTATTCACGAAATTGGTCAGTTTGTCATACTGTTTTACTGTTGTCCGTTCTTTAGGCATCGTAAAACAACTGTTCTAAAGGTTAAAAAAAGATACATACATTTGTCGCACCACTTTATCTTTGAAGCACACGTCTGTGAACGAGGACTGCAGACTGAATTAATTGTTATCATCATCAAAAATAATATTGTCAGTCACTTAAACGTTTCTAAGCAATGATATGTGTCATGAACTTTGTCCATTTCAATTAATTTCATTGAAATACTAAGTTAATTTCGATAAAAAAAATGGCAAATAGGCATTTATAGGCATTGTCAGCTGAAATAGGCATTTATAGGCAAAATTAACTTAATGAAAAATAACTCTAGGGTCGTCGGAATGAACTTATACGAAGTCACTTTTACAATATCTATAATAATTAACTGTAGGCATTTTCCCTAACATCCGGTCTCTACTGATAATCATTCCACGAATATAAAAAAAATAGATGAACTTATCTTTCCCAGCAAAATAAACCACTTTTGGTTTTTGGGGTGTTAGTGATGAAGAAGATTTCCTCGCAGAGCTGTGCTGTTTGCTCTCAGGATTGAAATGATATAGACTCTGCATTACCTCCATTGTAGCCGTAGGCAGTGCTGAACATGTCTCGACTTGCACATCACTCTCAGAGAGAACTAAATCACCTTAAAACTTGTACCACTGTACATGGCGCATTAAGCAAACAAATATCGTAAAACCATTTTTTTAAATCGCTGCAAAAAATTCGGTCTAAATCCAAAATGTTCCGATTATATATTCCAAGGCTATAGTCTTGGCATTTTTACCAAAAAAAGTTCAACATTTACTAAAATTTGAAAACTCCAAAAAAAATACTCTATATAGCGTGTCCGGGATTTCTGATACAAAAAAAAATCCGGTCTAAATCCCAAATTTCCAGATTGCATATTCCGAGGCAATCAAAAAAGTTCAAAATTTTCGAAATTTTGAAAACTTCAAAATTTACACTACTGAGTCTGTCCGGGATTTCTAATGCAACAAATCCGGTATAAATCCCAAATTTCCCAATTGCATATTCGAGGCTATAGTCTTAGTGTTAGTATTAAAAAAAAAAGTTCAAAATATTCTAATTTTTACAACAAAAATAACGTGAATACCATAGAGAATCGACAAAAACGACATCCCACGCAAGTGTTACAATCTGGAGTTAGAGGCGGAAATCACGTAGCCAACTCACCGTACGCGATAACTGCATCGGAGTGCCATCTATTCACGGAGAATAGAATTTCAAACCAGTAAGTATAAAAAAACGCAAGTAGACATAGCGAACGTATCACAGTGTAGTCGAAAACATTAAAGAATGGGTAAGCATAATATAGGAGGAAACAAGAATGGGATGCGCATGTAAAGCAGGTTGGGCAGCAATAGAATTGTCAGGACTGCACGGAATAGACTTCCCAACTCCTTTCAAAAAACGTTAAACTGAAAATATATAAAAATATTATTCGACCAGTTATATTATATGGATGCGAAACATGGAATCTTACTTTAAAGGAGGAAAGGAGATTACGAGTATTTGAGAATAAAGTTCTTAGGAAAATGTTTGGACCGAAGAGAGATGAACAGACATGTGAATGCATAACAATGAATTACATGGTCTTTATAGGAAGCCAGATATAACGAGAACAGTTAAGTATCGTAGACTGCGATGGGCAGGACATGTGGCACGGATGGGGAATGAAAGGCGTGCATGGAAGCTTCTTGTATGAAAACCAGAGGGAAAACGCCCAGTTGGTAGACCAAGAATGAGATGGGAGAATAATATTAATTGTGATTTGAGGGAAGTAGATTATACAGGGGATGATTGGAAAACATTGGCTCAGGATAGGGATGTATGGAGAGCTTATGTCCGCGCGGCCATGAACCTACGGGTTCGATAGTGCCAGTGTGTTAGTTAGACTGCAAGGAAGGGGGCAGAAGACAACAAGGAAGTCCCAGAAAGCGGTGGTACGACGACCTTAAGATGAGGTGACAAGAATTGAAGAAAGCTAGAATGAAAGAATGAAGATGAAGAAGAAGAAAGGATAAATCAATTAGATAATCTAGAAATAACATAATCAATAACGAGAAAAAAACGCGGAAGTCGTGTATCTGCAAGTTAGATTTTGATCGCTGACTCATTCGTTTTTAAAGTTACTGTACAAGTTCCATGGACTATTTTAACTCATGCCCCAAATGGCACTCAATAGCCAATCACGTTTCAATGATTTCTGTTTTACAACCAATGAGTCGTGTTTCACGAAATATTTATCAGTGTTATAATTACCATATTAAAGAAGGCTCCTCCTTTTTAATATTCTGAACAGGTCTGACCATTATTTTGCAGTGACTGAGCCCGTAAGAAATACGGCCACCAGATTGTATATATAGTGCATCAATGTCAACACATGCCGCATGTGGGAGTTAATATAAAAACATTTGTAGCAATTGATTATACCACCAAAAAAAGAAACCACTGTTTGCACTTTCTTAAATGTATTTTTTCCCAGGTAACAATCCACAAAAATATAATTGTCATATTTACATCATACGACATCGGAAATGAATTAATATACAGTTTGATGTGTTTCATTTTTTCTCCACTAGAGAGCATTCTTACAATATTGCGTTCCTTTGGCAATACATAGTATTGATCTGGTTGCAGTGATAAACAAAAGAAGCAGATGAAGCGTACCTATCGTTTCTCATTTGTTTTCAAACATCGCCGTTTACATTAAATATATAAATATTTTAAAATAACTATAGTTAAATAATGATTTGTGAGTAAACAGCTTAATTTTATTCGTTAAATAGTCCTAACAAATGCCACTCTTGATTTCCAAATTCTCTAGATAAATTCACTCCTCACTTCGTGAGTCGTGAATTTATCGATAATTTGGAAATCACTCGTGGCATTACTTATGATAATTACACAACACTGCAAAGCGGAAGGCAAACATCTTTGTTGATAGCTTTAAAGGAAGTCCGTCGCTGTAGAGCAGTCGATAGAGCCTCTAACTTCCACTCCGGCGATCCGGGTTCGATTCCCGGCCAGGTAGGGGATTTTTAATCTCCGCCTTGGGTCTGGGTGTGTATCCTGTCTTTGTGTTTGCATGTGTGAATAAAGTACAAATATTAACAAAGGAAAAGAAAAAGAAAAAAGGGATGAACAGTGTAAACGAAAGAAAAACGAAAAAAAAGGGGGGGGGGGGAGAAAGGAATATCACGAAACAGTGTAAATGATAAAAAAGAGACAGAGAAAAAAAAAAGTAATATCCCGAAACTAAATGAATGTACCACATCAGATATAAGGACAGTTTTATATACAATATCTAACTGCGGTTCTTGTAGGTATAACAGCGTCAACAACATCTGTACGTTTTGTTTACAAAATAGATATCATATAGCGTCCAGTGCATAGAAATAACGAAATACAGCGAACCAAATTAATATTGAGGCAACGTTATGTATTTCTCTTTCTAGAGTTTTATTCTATACATAAAAATAAACTACACACTGTAAATGAAAACATTAAAATAACAAAATCAATTTCTTAAAAAAAATTCTCTCGTAATAAATATTGCATTCCATTAACGTAGTTTAACCTCTGACCTTATAGGTATTTTCACACACGTCACCCGGGCCTTACACTGACACCACCTGTCGGGAGAGGGATTTTAACTATGGATTACATACATACTTTTTTTTGACCACACAAGGACATGGTGTGATCAGCTCAATGTGAGACAACACAACATTAGACGAAACATACAACATTCATACTGAACATGGCGAATATGATAACGGTGATTATATTCGGGCCTTAAAGTTTCCTGACATTTGTCTTACAAAAACCCCGAATAAAACCATCACCTAGGAAAGTTCTCTCGAATCCGGGTCCGCTGCACACGAGGCAGAAACCGCAGCGATGGATCATAAATAAATATACATTTTCTATTAAACAATTTGTTAAAATAATAAAACACCACTATAATAAATAACATACATTTTAATATTAGTGAAAGAGGGACATGAAAGCTTCTAGTAGGAACTATAGGGAAAGCGCCAGTTGGCACGCCAAGAATGAGGTCGGAGAGTAACATTAACCATGATCTGAGGGAATTTAATTACACAGGAGATGATTGGAAAACAATAGCCCTGGATAGGGATGGAATTTAATTATGCAGGAGATGATTGGAAAACAATAGCCCTGGATAGGGATGGAATTTAATTATACAGGAGATGATTGGAAAACAATAGCCCTGGATAGGGATGGAATTTAATTATACAGGAGATGATTGGAAAACAATAGCCCTGGATAGGGATGGAATTTAATTATACAGGAGATGATTGGAAAACAATAGCCCTGGATAGGGATAGAATTTAATTATACAGGAGATGATCGGAAAACAATAGCCCTGGATAGGGATGTATGGTGAGCTAATGTCCGCTCATACGTGAACCTATGGGTTAGATAATGCCAGCGAGTTAGTTATTGTGTGCTGAAATTACACCAAAATATAAATCATCACCATCTACTATACAAATATAAGGCCTGAAGGTCTGTTACAATCTGAAGGCTGAATTTCGAAACCATTTTTTTTTTGTGGACGGCCCAAATATCTCTTTCTGCCAAATTAAAAAGAAAAAAGAAAGAAAGAAACTTAAAATCACTAAATATAAAATCGTGACACGAATGGGAATAAAAGAGGAAACTGCCTGTAGGAAAACCAGAGGGAAAGCACCCAGTAGGTAGGCTAAAAATGAGGTTGGAGAATAACATTAACCATCATTTGAGGGAAGTAAATTATGCAGGCACAGAAACAAACAAAGAAGTATTGAAATGGACACCTCCTGGAAAAGGAAACGTGGTAGACCAAAGCCAACGTGGATAAAGGGAATTCAAGACTACATGAAGAAGAGAAATATGACAGAAGCAGATACGCAAGACCGGGAAGTGTGGAAGAAGAAAAAAAATTATATATTTTGATTGTGGATACCTGTGTAAATAACTGAAACAATCCTGAAATAAACAAATATATATATATACATATACACAGGGAATAATTGGAAAACATTTGCTCAGGATAGGGATGTGTGGAGAGCTTATGTCATTTCGGCCATGAACCTATGGGTTGACAGTAGCAGTGAATTAGTAATGAGTTATACGAAAATTAAAATTAAAATGAATAAAGTCAATTTTATTAGGAAAACGAAAAATGTTATATCTTCTTGTACCTTGTAAAGGTACGTACACATATGCGCGCCGTGCGCGCGCGGCGCGTGTTATGTTCGTCGAAATTATTAATTTCAACGAACCTCCTGCGATCCATAGGAAACCCACAAACCTTCAGTAGACATTTTGCAGAGCAGGTGTAACCAACGATGTCTATTCCCTTTCCGTTCTCCCGCTTGTCCTGCATTCTTTCCCAAAAATAGGGACATTTTTTTTAAATGCCGCGGGACGCGGGACAAATTGTTAAAAATCGGGACTGTCCCGGCAAAATCGGGACGTCTGGTCACGCTTATTACTTATTACATCTTATAACTTTATTTATTTGCAAATATTATAGCATTAAAGGAATTTAAAAAAATATATGATTTGTATATCCATCCATAGTAATTCTGCCCGAAGGCAGGTCCTTCACTGAAATCATAGCATTTTCATGCTATGCTTGCAGCTTTACTAGGGAATTGTGTAGGTGTGGTAGCTTCCCGTTGCTTTCCACACCGGTGAAGGATGATGATGATATGATAATGATAAGGATGATGATGATGGCCATATGATTTCGGGGACCGTTTGGGCCTTAAAGTTTTCCTGACATTTGTCTTACAGGTGAGGAAAAACCCCGATAAAAACCTCACCCAGAAAAACTGCCTCGACCGGGGATTGAACCCGGGCCCCGCTGCGTGACAAGGCAGCACGCTACCTCGAGACTACAGCGGTGGACATGATTTGTATATATATATATGTTTAAAATTATTAAGAATCTATCTCACCATAACATGGCCTTAATTTTTAATAAAAATGTACGTGATTATTATACTAGAGGTTGTACTTTATTGCACAAAGATACTAGTTTCTAAAAAAAAAGGTATAAAAGGGATTCGTTATGCATTAATCAACCATTAAAATAACTACTTACCTATTGAATATCAACATTTCACGAATGTTAAACATTTTTCTAATTGTATTAAAAAATATTTTTTCTCATTGCTTTCTTAGTTAATTTTGTTAATTTTATTATTATTAATATTATCCTGTTTAAATATTGTATTTATATGTGTATATATATTGTGCATCTATAGTAGTTTGTATTACTTAAACTTATGCCTGAATTTGTTTTCTTGTTTTTATTGTTAATTGTTTTATGGCCATTATTTTTTGTATATTGCCCCTTAACATGAGCAGTCTTGCTCTTTGGAGTCTTTGAAGAGATAAATAAATAATTAGCAATAAATGTGTTTATATATTGTATTGTTTTGTGATACTTCATACATAATATTATGAAATGAACGTTTTAAATAAATAATGTTTTCTAAATAATTCTAATTTATTTATACAATTACAGTACACACGAAAAAAAACACATATCATTGAAAAAAAAAACAGGCATCTCCTTTCAATGATTTTTTTAAATGATCCTTATGTTGTGGATCCCACAATAATTGCTTGCTTCTATAAATGTCAACAAGTTTTAACACGTTTTCCTCTGACCACTCCATACTCAAATAATAGGTGCGCACCGAAAGCAACGAACCTCTCAGGTACCCGTCCAAATCTAAACAGCGAACCATCAAAGTGTTTGTGGAAAAAACCGACAATGAGTGGATTGTGGTGAGAGACGCGCGCGGCGCGCGCGCCGTTCGCGCGCACCTTAAAACCTCGTCCAAATCTGACGAACATGATGCGGCGCGCGCGCCGTTCGTGTTTGCGGCGCGCATATGTGTACGTACCTTAAGCCCATGTTTCCCTTAACAGAGATTTAGGCGCTCTCCCCCTATAGGAAAGAATTTGAACCATACTAATTTAGTTACACTTGTTTTCATATAGATGTCCTTTGAGTGGTCCGTGGTCGGCATTCCGCCTCATACTGACATCTAGGAAACCAAGGTAGTACTAGAACGGGAAAATTCGGTAAATTTTGCTTAGAGGCCTTTCATTCAGGCTTAAGTATCTTTTACGAGCCTGAAAATCTTCAGACTCGGGACCCACGGCTTAAGGTCCCTCCCGGAGGACTTGCTCCTTGGATATTTCCGTCCTAAGAAATCCATCGACCCCGGCCGGGTTTGAACCCGCGACCCTCGGGACCAGAGGCAAGGAGCATAACCACTAGTCCACCGCGGCCGATATGTTATAATATACCAGCGAATATACGCCCAAAAATTTGTTATTTTTATTTGTATAAGTTAAAAGAAAATTACGGGCTAATTAATAACATTAAATGACATACCGTAGTGTAAAAGAGAAATTTGTCCTTCACTTAAAGCTCCAGGTAACCAACATATTATTTAATTGTGTTGGAAAAGTCTTTGAAATTAAATCCTCACTTTAATCTAATTTATTTTTTATTTACAGTGTTCTGCCCTAGGTCAGGTCCTTCACTGCAATATAGCATTTTCATGCTATGCTTTGCAGCGTTACTAGGGAATTATAGGTGTGGTAGTTTCACGTTGCTTTCCACCCCGAGGATGGTGATGATGTTCCGGGACCGTTTCCCTTACAGGAGAGTAAAAACCCCGAAAAAAAACCTCACCCAGGAAGTTTGTCCCGACCGGGAATCGAACCCGGGCCCGCTGAACAGTGGACATTTAATGTAACAGGTATTGAAAGACAAAAATGGTTATTGTGAGTTACCCATAAAAGATAGACATATGCTGACGCGGACTTTTTTGTAGAATTTTTTTAGTAATTCAATTCTGTATAAATTAATTTGGTATATTTGTTACGGTTTAGGTAGCGTAAGCCGTTGAAGCGTCCAAAAAGCGACTTTTTAAAATGCAGCGTTACACATTTTATTTTTTAGTTCCGGTCCCATATTACGAACGTTTATCTAATATATAAAAATGAATGTTAGTTTGTTGGTTTGTCTGTATGTTTGTTTGTTCGTATTTTATTCGCGGCCATACTGTTGATCCGATTGTGATGGGAGATTCCCGGGATGAACATAGGCTATAAGAGAGTTGAGATACCCAACTCCTACACCCTTTGTAGTGAAAAACGTGAAAAGTCCCTCTTTTTAACCCTTAAATGGCTTACGCTGCCTAAACCATAACAAATACACAAAATTAATGTACACAGAATTGAATATCTAAAAAAAAAACTCTATAAAAAAGTCCGCGACAGAATATGTTTATCTTTTACAGATAACACACAATAGCCATTTTTGTTTTTCGTTTATGCCAAGGAGACCGGGATAAGTAGATTCCCGGGCAAGCATGTACTGCCATACCATTGATCCGATTGTCATGGGGCTTTTTGCAAAATGTTCAGGATTTTCCCGGGAAGGTTATAGGTTATAAGAGAGTTATAATGCTCAAGCCAGGGTGAAAACCCTTAAAAATAACCATCTGTTGTGAAAAAACGTGAAAAAAATGTCGCTTTTTGTAAGCTTAAATGGATTACGCTGCCTAAACCATAACAAATACAGAAAACTGTTGCACACAGAATTGAATATCTCAAAAAAACTCTACAAAAATGTCCGCGACAGCATATGTTTGTCTTTTACGGGTAACTCATAGTAGCCATTTTTGTCTTTGATTGATGCCAAGGCGATCGGGATAAGTAGATTCCCGGGCAAGCATGTACTACCATACCATTGATCCGATTGTCATGGGGCTTTTTGCAAAATGTTCAGGATTTTCCCGGGAAGGTTATAGGTTATAAGAGAGTTATAATGCTCAAGCCAGGGTGAAAACCCTTAAAAATAACCATCTGTTGTGAAAAAACGTGAAAAAAATGTCGCTTTTTGTAAGCTTAAATGGCTTACGCTGCCTAAACCATAACAAATACAGAAAACTATTGCACACAGAATTGAATATCTCAAAAAACTCTACAGAAAAGTTGGCGACAGCATATGTTTATCTTTTACGGATAACTCACAATAACCATTTTTGTCTTTCATTGATGCCAAGAAGATCGGGATAAGAAGATTCCCGGGCAAGCATAGCAGCACACAGCGGGTATTCTTTTATGGATAACTCAAAATAACGAATTTTGTCTTTCAGCTCATTTATGCCAAGTACATCGGGATGCGTAGATTCCCGGGCATCGCCGGGTAATTAGCACGGGGTATCTAAAAATAATAACGATATAGATTTATACTTATATTTCCCTTTACTTATTCAACTAAATGCAAAAAACACATTATCATTTATTTACGTGTAGCAGCGCACGCCGGGTATTAGCTAGTATGTTATATATGTTAAGTGTCCTAAAAATTCTCTAAATGAAGGTAAAAAAACCCATTCAAATCGGTCAAGTAGTTCTTTGAGTCCATAAAGGACAGACTCACTTACGTTCATTTTTATATATAAAGATTTAGAAAAAAAAAGTAATATAAATAATATAAAAGTTGTCATAGATTTCTTCGGAAAATTTACACAAACTTTTATACCACATTTATCCTAAAGCTATGGTTTATCTGCGACTAAGATCGTCAGCGGACATTGACGTTGTAATCGCTCCCCTTGTTTTTCAATGCATGTGGTTTTTCTACAACGTTTATCGCTGGCGTCACAATTCATCGCTGGCAAGATTTGTCGGGTATTTGAACTTACTGAATTGAGGACGAACTTTGCCGGCGATTCCAAAGAATACAGAAGCTATTCTCTGTACTCATTGGTGGAATAATGCTACAAACAAACGAAGATTCATTGACAGAATGTCGGCAAAACAGCGCTTATTTTCTAACTTCAGCAAATTAATGGACAAAATTTTGTCAATTTTGTTGCAAATCATCGTGTCCGATATTATATGAGCATGGAGGATTACAGAGATACACAGAAAAAATATTTGTTGTGGCTTGAACCCAGTCAAGTAATAACAAAAGCTATAAACACTACCGTATCCTACGAAATATTATGGCACGAGTGCATGTAGGCCTACACTTAGCGACAAAAAGAATGGGCCGATTCTTGATTCCGAATATTTCAAGTTATAACGCGCGATTCACACGAGTAAAATAATTGCACAGTAGAGCTACAATGCGTTTCCCTTCTTTCTTAGAAGAGTATTCTTTCTAAACGTGATAAGGCAGAGAAAGCTTAGTTCAGTGCTTAGTGGCTTGATTCGTATGCAATAGGTCACAGGTTCGTTTCCCGGTGAGGTTATTTGTTTTTAATTCTTAAAATGCTTTATATTTTATTCTGTATGTCCATTCTTAAAGAAAAAACGTACTAACTATTTGGAAGTATTACTATTTTTTATTATTATTTCTTTATTTATTTATAAACAGGTTTATATTGTAATAAAACATCTTCCTATGCCCAAAGCTTTTTAAATTTTTATCTTCTTTCTCCATTCTTCTCTGTCTTCTCATTCCAATTCTTCCAGACCTAGTCTCATCATACCTCTTCTTACATCATCCATCCATTTAAATCTAGGTGGACCTCTCTTTCCTTTTCCAGGTGGAATCCATTTCAAAGCTTGTCTGGGTAATATTTTCTCAAGCATCCTACGTGTATACCTTACCATTCTAGTTGTCAGCACAATAGCAAACTAAACAAGAGGTCTGTTCAAACCTGGTTCAGGCATTAATTTTTCTTTTTAAAATAATATTTTTAATTATATTCTACCACTTGAGTATTAAAATGGACCATGTTCACTTTTGTTACATTTACAAGTGAGCACATCTACTTTAGCTCAAGAATATATTCATGTTCATAAAGTGCCTATTGAAATAAATAAAATATTTTTTCTATGTATACTATTTATAAACATGGATAATGGGGAAAAACAATTAATGCACTCTGCACAATATTTTGAAAGAAAAATATTAAGAAGGGTGTATGGCCCTGTATGTGAGAACAGTGTCTGGTGAAAACGCTATAATCAGGAGTTGTATGCATTATTCAAAGATGTGGAACTTAGTAAATTATTAAATTAAACAGACCATGATAGGCAGTGCATGTAAGAAGAAAGGAAGAATCAGAAATATGTAAAAGGATATGGTCCACTCAACCAGCAGGTAGAAGGACCGAAACTACTATGGAAGGATTAGGTGGATAGATATGCTAGAGAGTTGGGATTGAGAAATTGGTGGAGAGAGGCACAGGACCGAGCTAATTGGAGGAGGCCAGGACTCAGGAATGAGTTGTTGCACCAGTAATGATACTATTTATATATGTTTGCAGATGATCAAATAATTTTTGCAGAGGATGAAGATGATGTGAAATATATGATAAATAAACTAATGGAAGAATGTAAAAAATGGGGACTGAATATAAATTTACAGAAAACAGAATATATGTGTTTGGGAAAGGATGTGGATTACTTCATACTCAAAACAGGAAAAATAAAAAATATGTGATTTTTTAAATATCTTGGGTCGATAATTACAAGTTCAGGTACCTGTGAGAGAGATGTACAGACTGAAATTGCAATGGCAAAAAATGCATAACTAAGACATTACATGGAATAATTTGGAACAAAAATATTACAAAGGAAACTAAAATGAAAATTTATAAGAGCATAATACAGAATATTTTGTCATATGGAAGTGAAACTTGGTCTTTGATGGATTTACAAAAGAATAAAATTAGAACAGTTGAATTTGATTATTTTAGAAGAAGTCTCCAAAAAACAAAACAAGATAAAGTAAGAAATGAATTCCTTTGGAGAGAAATGAATGTCACCACATCTGTTGTTAAGAGGATTGAAAATCAAACTCTTAAATAGTATGGCCATGGAAAATGAAAGATGGCCAAAAAATATATACCAGTGGTCACCCCCTGGAAGAAATAAACGTGGCAGACCAAGATGGAAATGGAAAACCTATGTCAGAACTATAATGGATGATAGAAATTTGGAAGAAGGAAATTGGAATGATTGAGATAAATGGAAACTGAAGTCAGCAAACCTATAAGTGGGGGAAAGCCGAAGAAGAAGAAGAAGAAGATGTAAACCGCTGTTTAGAAGAAGTTTCCAATATTCTTGAAATGTAACATTATGGACGTGCCCCATTTTGAAACTCAAGGGTTCATGTATGCTATATAATTCAAGTAATTTTACCAGATTTCATATTTATTGATCCACTCTAGAGTAAAGTCAGTCAGTCATTGAGACATTACAAATTAAAATTTAAAAATCAACACAGATACAGCTAATAATATTTATTAGAATTGTTTTTATCTGAACTACAATAAAAGAATTAAGATGATATATTTTGCTGTACTCACTTTGTTGGTGGATTGTTGACATCAATATTTTTTCTCAGAGCCTGCAAGAAAAGAGATTACAAACACTTTACTGTACTTCAACCCACTGAAGAAACATGTGTAAAATAGTTTTATTCTTCATTTCTTTAGGTTGATAATAGATATAGGAACTTTCTCATATATCACAGCAAAATAGAAGTTCACACAACCTATCTAAATAAAAAGTCCCTCCACCTTGTTGTGATGTTGTTTATATGACCCCAAATAATATGTTGGCGGTAGCATTGCCACCGAAATGGTTACCTACATAAAACTGTTTTTCTCCCAGTTTGGATGCAAAACATGGACTCTTACTTTAGGGAGGAGAAAAAAATTACCAGTATTTGAGAATAAAGTTCATAGGACTATTTAACTCATGCCTCAAATGGGAGTCAATGACCAACCATGTTTCAATAAATTTTGTTTTACAACCAATCACAGTTGTATTTCACCTCGATATTTATCTACTTCTATTCTATCATCTTAAAGAAAGCTCCTCCTTTTTAATATTCTGAACATGTCAGAGCATTATTTTGCAGTGACTGACTCTCGAACAAATACGTTGAATATAGCAAATAATGAACAGATTCCTTCAATCTACTCATTTGATAATTGTGTTCAATAACTGTGTTTTTAAATACTGATTTTACTGAGTTGTTTCCAAAAAAAATGAATTAATAACCTATAATGTTGGTTATAATATACAGTTTGATGCGTTTCATTTTTTCTCCACTAGCATGCATTCTTACAATATTGCGATCCTATTTGGCAATAAATAGTATGATCAAGTTGCTGTGATAAACAAATGAAACATAACCAAACATTTCTCATTTGTTTTCAAACATCGCCATTTACATTAAATATATACATATTTTAAAATAACTATATTTAAATAATGATTTGTGAGTAAACAGCTTAATTTTATTCATTAAATAGTCCTAACAAATGACACTCTTGATGTTTAAATTCTCTAGATAAATTGGAAATCACTCGTAGCATTACTTTGTACCGAAATCAAGATTTCAATACATGGATTACGTCATACTGCGCAACCAATACGTCATCGCATCTCCATTTCTTCTGTGATCTTAGTGAACAGTGCCAAATTCTCTCCTACTTACCCCCTCCTTTCTTATTATGCACCGTGTGCTATCGCGCATACTCCCCTCTCCTAGTGAACTCTCATATAGAGCTGTGCTTTCTAACGTCAAATCATCATCTGTTTATCTACCGAAGGAGTCAGGTCGATATAGCTCAGAGGAGCTTGTTTGGTTTGTTAATCCTTTAGGCCAGGGTAGGGCCACAAGGATCGTGTACCCCAGCCCTTGGCTGGACTAGTGTGAATGTAATATCATACGTATGGTTTGTTAATATTGTTTTTGTGTAGATGATCGATGATCATATTATTTTCTTTGTTAACTTATTGTCAATGTCAAACGATCATCTTTTATTTATATCATTGTTATATCTGACTGTTTTTTGACTCACATTAAACTTTAGTTATCTGATTTTAAATACTTTTGTCTATTGATTTAGTAGCTAGTCAATATCAGATATGAATATGAAATTCCAAAGCTTTTCTCAAGCGTAAGAACTTCCACGATTATGATCTGTATAGGTTACAATATATTATATTTTTAATAATTCATTAAGGAAAGTTGAATTAATCTTTGTCTTTTATGGGCCCCGGCACAGATACGTTAATCTGAGCAATCTATGTTTTCTACTCTAAATATTTAACAAGAACAATTGGTATGATCCAGCACCAATACGGTGCAACTTATGTTAAGAGATACAGAAACATCCTCATATATCACAGCAAAATAGTTTGTATGGCCTATCTAAATAAAAAGTCCCTCCACCTTGTTGTGGTGGAGTGGCTTACTTGTTTATATGAACCTGAAAACTATGTTGGCAGTAGTATTGCCACTGAAATGGTTACCTACATAAAACTGTTATTCTCCCAGTTATATGGATGCAAAACACGGACTCTTACTTTAGGGAGGAGAAAAAATTACCAGCATTTGAGAATAAAGTTCTTAAAATAATTGCTCACCTGTTCTATTGTTTTATTCTCTAACAAAATGTTTACTCTTAATGGTTAACACCTTTGAAAAGCTAAAACTTTTGTTTTTGGAGTATTTCATGTGATATAAACAATAATTATTCTCTCTGCTGGATTTCAAGGCCTGCATTTACAAATGATTCCAAAATGTAGTAGCACTGTTGCATTGTTGTTCTGTAATATTATTGTTTGCTTTAGTGAAGTTATCAAAATATTAAAATCATTTCAAAAAGAACATAAATCCATCAAGCCAAGAAAACTTCTTAAGGAAAATTTAAAAAAAATTATTTTCAAGATAAATTTGTTTTAAATTGTGTACACTGCTAATTGCTTTTATCAGTACCGTATGTCTTAACTTATGAAATATACTGCTTATTAAGACTGTAAATTAGTAGTTCTCATATTGTATAAAACAGCATTGTAGTTACACTGCTAAATAATACTCATAAATATGAGTCTTTCACTGCTAATTGCTATTTTACTTTGCTATTTTTTAAAGATTTTAAGTTTTAGTACCTAAATTATCAGTCTACACTGCTTATAAGAAGACTAACAGTTTTATTTACAGGACCATGGGGCCAGTTCGATTGCCTCATTCTCATCTGAAGATTCAAGTATTTCAAACTTATTATCAATTTTGATTTGGTATTTTTGCTACACAGAATCATCTTTATCTCTTGTTCCTCTCATGAGCAATAACCATTGTCTAATTTTCACCCTGGCCAGTTGATGATTTGAATTGCAGTCAGTCCCTCTAACTGATCTAACATCAGCATTTATTCACTAATACATGATATATCTGATTCTGAGTTTTGCCATCTGGAGATGTCTAGGTGTATTTACGAATATCCTTATGCAGGAATGTTGTGCTCTTAACAATAAGTTTCTTTGATGTGGCAAAGGTGGCTAATCTAACCCCACTGTCATTACTATCTTTATGAAGACTGAATTTGCCTATTGTTTGCCTGAATATATCTTCCTGCCCCACTTTTGCATTAACATCTCTTAAAACAATTTTCATATGATATCGTGAGAGGCTATCAAATACACATTTTAACTCTTTATAGGAATCATCCTTGATCTTGTCATCTTTATCTTCTGTGGGACCATGTACATTTAAGATTATAAAATAATGTTGTTTACACTTTACAATTATATACAATATCCTATCACTGACAAACTTAATATCACGGATAGCAGAGAGGATCCTCCTTCGGACTATAAAGCCTGTTTCAAATTCAGGTCTTGCTGCACCCCAGTAATATAATGCAAAGCTTCCTGATTCCTGACTACCTTCTCTTGGCCATCTAACTTCCTGTAAAGCTACTATATCCAAGAGTGATTTATCTAATTCTTGCGTTAATACTTCTAGTGCCCTGCTATTGTATAAAGTCCTAACATTCCATGTTCCTAGGAACATGTCCTTGTGTTTGAGCCTTTGGCAGGGATTCCTTGAAGTAGTCCCTGCCTGGAGAACTGAATGGGGGACTATTTTACCTCCAAAGAATTTTACCCCAGTGGAACCCATGTCCGCATCTCTTGATGGTTATATTTTTATGGTGAAAGATCATCACTCTATCGACCAAGGTACTTTTTTCGTCTGGCTTATCACCTTCGACCTGTCTGGCATGGGTAACTCTTTCAGCAGCAATGCTACCGCCAGCATAGCTCTCGGGGTCATTTCAGCATGCAAGCTACTCCACCATGACAAGGTAAAGATACCTTGGAGGGATTTAAGATATTCATAAATTAATTATGGGAAATGACTTTAAGAGATTTTCAAGTTAATAATCATAATTATATAAGGTATTTTTAGGCATTTTTTTTTTAATGTTTACGTTACTTTGACCAATAAATTTTTCTATGTTCTACAGAACTATAGTGCACATGCACAAATGCTTAAAGAAACTTTTGATAGATGGCAGACATATGCATTAAATCAGTATGACCAACATTCACAATAAATTCCCAGACATGTTCATAAGAAATTGGATGTGCACCAACTTTCCCCTTCCTAACCTAACAAAATAAATTACATGCATATTATTTAATGAAGTGTAAACTAATCTGATGTACACTAACTTGTCCCATTGGAACCTAACAGAATACAGTGAGTGAACATTAATTTCTTAAAATTCATTTTCGAATGTTGGTCATTCAAATTTCACAGATATCTCTCCGTCGTCTAGCAGAATTCTCTTTAGGCATTCATGCATGCACACTATGATTCTGAAGAGCTGTGAAATAATAAATTGAATAAATGCGACAATTTGCATATGTAGATAAATATTTAATAATTGTAAAAAGAATTTTATATGTATCGTTGCAAAACATTTAAAATAGTACAAAATGTCAGTAAAGATGGAAGAAATACGTAGAGCAACAGTATTACAAGAATGTATATGGAAAATCATAAGTCAAAGTTTTATAAACTTGAGCCCATTTTTTTGGATATCTACTCAAGGAAATTATTAAATTGTGCTGAAAAGTTTATATATATATATATATATATATATATATATTGTGTGTGTGTGTGTGTGTGTGTTATAACTATATTTTTGACATTTGGCAATGAAGGCAAATATAATATGAAAAGAAAAATAAATGTCCGAGTCAGGATTTGAATCCAAGTTTCTAAACTCTGTTGGTTTAGTGCTCTAACTATCTGAGCTACTCAGGAATCCCAACACAAACAATTATTTTTCTTATATATATATATAGTATTATCAATTTATACAAGAGGGAGCAGAATATCATTCCAACTGCCATCTTGTGGCCACTATAACAAGTAAACATATAAAGAGAATATTTACTTTATAGCAGTTGGAATAATATCCTTCTACCTCTCGTGTAAATTGAGAATACTATATATATAAGAAAAATAAATGTTTGTATTAGGATTCCTGAGTAGCTCAGTTGGTTAGAGCGCTAAACATACAGAGTTTAGAAATTCAGGTTCAAATCCCAATTCAGACATTTATTTTTCTTTTCATGTCATATATATATATATATATATATATATATATATCCATCCATAGTAATTCTGCCTGAAGGCGGGTCCTTCACCGCAATCATAGCATTTTCATGCTATGCTTGCAGCTTTACTAGGGAATTGTAGGTGTGGTAGCTTCCCGTTGCTTTCCACACCAGTGAAGGATGATGATGATGATAATGATGGTGATGATGGCCATATGATTTCGGGGACCATTTGGGCCTTAAAGTTTTCCTGACATTTGTCTTACAGGTGAGGAAAAACCCCAATTAAAACCTCACCCAGAAAAACTGCCCTGACCGGGGATTGAACCCGGGCCCACTGCGTGACAAGGCAGCATGCTACCTCAAGACCACAGCGGTGGACCATATATATATATATGTATTCAGTACCATCAGTTTACCACTTTGACATTTCTGGTATTCTCTCCTGGTATTGGTGTTATTGTAACGCACTTCTGCGATTGAGCACCTGGAAGGCAGAGTTACGCTGCTCTGATGATATATGATGGAGATGATGACTGTAATGATGCGCCAGCAGAGTCCTAAATCATAAACTTAATCTAATGAGGTAAATAAGTTAATGATTAGCAGATGATATTTTGGGACCATTTGGACCTTAAAGTTTCCTGACATTTATCTTACAGGTGAGGAAAAACTGCAAAAACACCTCACCAAGGATCAAACTTGGGCCTGCTGCATGACAAGGTAGCACGCTGCTTTGAGACCACCGTGGTGGACAAAGAAAGTGTAACAATCATTTTTATTAATGCACTTGTTTTATAAGATTTATCAGTGTTCAAAGTAACAGGGGTCTAGTAAAAATTGCTGTCAGGCATCTGAAATAAATTTGCATTAAGAAATTTCATTTGCTTACTGGTAATTAATTTGTAAATTTTCTGTAATAGAGTTGAATGTCACGTGTCATCTTCCAGCAAGAAAATTAAATTGAGATACTTTAACTCTTCAGTCATATTACTGATTACAGGGACTCTTGTCCCAACTTCTCTCAAAAACATTAAACAGAAAAAAAAAATTATATAAATGTATATATTTTTCCTTGGTTCCAGTTTGTTTTTTTAGGACATTTTTTCTTCTTTTCTGGTTTTCTCCCTGGCATTGACGGAATAGTAATCCATTTCTTAGGTTAGACTTACGTTACCCCAATAATACAATGGGTGATAAATGATAATGAAGCACCAGGAGAGTTCGTAAACTAAACTTAACCTAAATTTCAGACCATGGACAACCATAGGAATAATCCCCTTTAAGGACCGGGAATCGAACCTGTGACCTCATGAACTGTAGTCAACTTTTATAAGATTCATGATGTGTTCCGTTGAGGTATTATTCAAAATTAATTGAATCCTGCCGATGATGGGACAAGTCCCGAAAGCGCTACAGTTAAAGATTAATTAAGTTGAGGAGACGGACCTTTCAGGTGAATATTCCATAATTTTATATTAATTTTGAACTGTAGTCACAAATGCTGACCACTAGCCCATGAGGCTCGGTTATTCTCCCAGTTGTATTATGTGGATATGAAACATGGATTCTTACTTAAAGGGAGGAAGAAAAGTTTTAAGAATTTGAGAGTAAAGTTCTTAGGAAAATTTCTGGAACCAAAGAGAGATGAACAGGAAGGCAAATGGAGAAAACTACATGACAGTGAGTTACATGATATTTATAGGAAACCAGATATAATAAGAACAGTTAAGTCTCAAAGACTGTGATGACAGGACATGTGGCATGAATGGGGAATAAAAGAGGGACATGGAAACCCCTTTAGGAAAACCAGAAGGAAAGAGTAGATAGGCCAAGAACGAGGTGGGATAATAACATTAACTATAATTTGAAAGAAATAAATTATACAGGGATTGATTATAAAACATCGGCTTAGGACAAGAATATATGGAGAGCTTATGTCCAATGTGGCCATGAACCTACAGGATTGATAGAGCTAGATATTTTAAAAAAATGTGTTGTTTATATGTTTAACACTGAGCAATATAGCAAAATAAACACTCCCTGCATCTGAATGCTATACATCGGGGACAAGTACACATTATACAGGAATTAGTGTTAATTGTAACAGTGTACCAAAATCACTTTTTTGGTACGTAACAACTATGTCATCGTGTCTTCCCTCTACAGTGATGTTATAGAACAGTGCCAAATTCCTGTCTTAGTTGTCCTCTCTCCTACGTACCTCCCCCTTCCTTCTTTATGCGCTGCGTGTGACTGCGCATCTTCCCCTCATTATCGAAAGCCTCAAATAAGCTGTGCAAGTTAGGATCTGGGTCATCATCAACTTTGGGATCGTTGTGGTCAGGTCGACTATAGCTCGAAGGAGCTGTTTGGTTTCATCAGTCCCATAAGTCAGGGTAGGACAACCAGGACTGTGAATCCTAGCCCTTGGCTGGACTGGATTGTGTATGTGTATGTATGTATGTATGTTTATTATTATTATTATTATTATTATTATTGACTTTTTTTTAATTATTGATGACCGAGTTTGTTAATTTATATTATTTCATTCATATCTTTTCTTTCAATGGTCAAGAAGATACATTTTTGTTATATTATTTGTATTTCAATTATCTGACTTATGATTCTCATTAAAACTTACCTTTTTTTAGTTAATGTATGTTTACTAATTGTGTAGCTAGTCATGTTTCATATTGATATATATTCTAAAGCTTTCTCAAGCCAAATTAATCCCCTTTTTCCTTCTAGCTTCCACGATTATAATACTGTTTAGCATTCAGTACTATATGTTAAGTAATTTACAAAGGAAAGGTGGATTAATCTTTGCCTTCTATGGGCCCGGGCAAAGGAATGTCGATATAGTCATTCAAAACTTTCAAACTCAATGTTATAAGAAGGTAGGATCGTGGGGCGCAACAGCAAAAACCTCGCAACTCTGTCTGGGACACGCTGTTGTACTCAACATCTCCAATAACAATGTAAGCTACAAGTTGGAGATGTTTTGCTCCCTAAATCAGGGCCAATGAGGAAATATGAAGAAGGAGCAATAATAAGTATTATTACACTGCTTCCGAGCCAAGTTCCAGTTGTAATGTAAACAAACCAGATATATAACTGCATTTTCATTGGTCAAATAATGGTTTTACCTTTAAGCATGTAACAAAATGTTGTTAATTATCTAACACTCAAAGGAAATAAAAATATATATTATGTATCACAGCTCTATGTAATCAACGTTAATAAGATTCATGATAAGTTATATGGGAGAATTTTAAATATACAACCACAGGTAAAACTTTATATCACTCGCCTCATATTATTCTTTTTCTTTAACTATAAACTAGTTTCAGAACATAGTTTCTGTTCCATCCTCAGTATCATCATGACTGTTGTTTTGTCGTCTTGATGAAGAGCTGTCCTTCGCTCCTTCCATTGGCTGACTGAAAAACCTTGAAAGCAGGCCATTCTCTCTGGGAATTTCAAAGTTTATCAATTTCTTCTTTTGAATGTAGATCTTTTCCCAAACAGTAAGTTCTTTTGGTTTTTCTACTTGTTTTAATAATTTAGCTTCTTTCTTGATAAGATGTTTTTCAGACCATGCATGGGCAGCTACTGCAGATTTTTCTACTTCCCCTCTCTTGACATCCCTGAGATGTTCTTTCACTCTAGTTTTCAAATTTCTCTTAGTTTTTCTTAGTAGAAGTAGAAAAATCTGCAGTGACTGCCCATGCATGGTCTGAAAAACATCTTATCGAGAAAGAAGCTAAATTATTAAAACAAGTAGAAAAACCAAAAGAACTTACTGTTTGGGAAAATATCTACATTCAAAAGAGCAAAAAGAAGAAATTGATGAACTTTGAAATTCCCAGGGACAATGACCTGGTTTCAAGATTTTTCAGTCAGCCAATGGAAGGAGCGAAGGACGGCTTTTCAAGACGATAGAACAATGGTCGTGATGATACTGAGGATGGAACAGAAACTATGTTCCAAAAGTAGTTTATAGTTAAAGAAGAAGAATAATATGAGGTGAGTGATAAAAAATTTTACCTAAATGAATATACCTCATACTGTGAATTCCTAAAATAAGTAAATATAACCACAGTTTTAATAGACTAATTATGCATTGTTTTATTCTTGTGTGTGTGCAATGCAGAATACGTTGAGATTTCTATTGTTCTAAAATAGTTACTTTTTGTAGAATTTCTTAAAACTTTGGAAAGAAAAGCATTTGAAAAGCAGAGAGAAACAAATTATTTTGAACCTTTCAAACAGTTTAGAGAAAAATACCCTACATTAGCCATTGAGCATGAGGTGAAAAAACAGCAGAATTTACAGGTGAATCAACATGGATCATATATTCTGCTCATAATGAAACTGTAAATAAAGAATATCTAGTGATATCATGGAAAAAACAAATGCCTGATTAGGTAGGCCCATATATCGTCGCTTAAGAAACAATACCGCATAACTGACACTTTTCGTGAAATTGACATTTTTATACTCTTAGCATCACAGAAGAAGTGCGCTCAGTTCTAACATAGATTGGGATGCAATTTTGTACCATGACCTTGCTAAACTTACAGATAAAATGGTTTCAATGCATAGGTACTAAGGGGAAAAGTAAACAGTTTTTTGTTTCTCATGTAAAATATTCATTTTGTTAGTTACGCGGTATTGTTTCTTAAGCGACGATATATAATTTATTGTCATAAATAAATAAGGAATGGAAGTTCCTAATCATTGGTACCAACTTGTTTTTTCGTAAAATACAATGTTGCCTAAGAAATGTTTCTATATATATGTGGTGGGTAATAGTGCCACCACTGTTCCCCCAATATATGGTGTTGGTGGAGTAATACCTTATACAAGTTTATAATATAGTCGAATAGAAAACTCTAACTAAATTATGTATTAATAATATGTTTACACCTACAATGGAAGATTCTATAAACCAAATTCAGGACTTTCGATGGGAAACCCTTTATCTCCATTCTTAGCTAATCTATTCATAGGAAATTTTGAACACAAGATAATTAATGGACATTGTTTAATTTTAAAACATTCTATATAAAAGCTTCAGGTTTCAATCACATAGCTCACAAAGAAGCAGTTTTCAATACACATAGATTTGTGAACATATCCATGAACAAAGAAAATTATGAAAAAGAAAAAGAACACATAATCAACAGAGCCACAAAAAATGGTTATGCACAAAGAATGATACTCAAGAAAAGAAACAAGTTCAAAAGACAAAAATTTATTAATCAAAGCACTCTTCTAAAGTAAATGAAGAAAATGTAAAATTCAGAAAATTCACATATCATCCATTAAAACACCACAAGTTTCAAACATTTTTTTAAGATTTCAACATAAGGTTAGCGCCCAAAAATGACTACAGCATCAGTAGATTGATTAGACCTAATAAAAATGAGAAAATAAAGAAAAAAACAAATCAAGGATTTATCAGATTAAATGTGAAGAATGTGAGAAATTCTACATAGGAAAAACTAAGAGAAATTTGAAAACAAGAGTTAAAGAACATCTCAGGAATGTCAAAAAAGGGGAAGTAGAAAAATCTGCAGTGGCTGCCCATGCATGGTCTGAAAAACATCTTATCGAAAAAGAAGCTAAATTATTAAAACAAATAGAAAAACAAGAAACTTTGAAATTCCTGGTGAGAATGACCTGGTTTCGAGGTTTTTCAGTCCGCCAATGGAAGGAGCAAAGGACGGCTCTTCAAGACGACAGAACAATGGTCATGACGATACTGAGGATGGAACAGAAACTATGTTCCGAAACTAGTTTATAGTCAAATAAGGAGAACAATATGAGGTGAGTGATAAAAAATTCTACCTAAATGAATATACTTCATAGTGTGAATTCCTAAAATAAGTAATTATACAAGTTTGTCTACAGCACAACTGGAACTTAGCTCTGAATTAGTATAATATCATTATTTAATAATATACCGAAATAAAAACACTTATTCTTATTTGATTGGCAAATGATAACATTAGTACCACAAATTACTATATTGTAAATTTTATGATATAATATATGGAACACTTATTCAGTTTATATGGGAAATGGTCTCATTCCAATAGTTTGGGGACCTAAAGGAAATTAATATTTAAGAGAATTTTTTTGTCTAAACCAGGATTTGAATCCAGGACCTCTGGATCTCTGTTCCAGTACTTTATTCTTCTAGCTATCTAAGCTCCTGATTTAGACACAAACTTTTCACGTATTTATTGCTTCTATATTGCAACTGGTGTCATAACCAATGAAACGCAAGTAGGTCACATGGTTTCATTTTGATGCAGATCACTTTAACAGTTAATACAGTTCAGATGCAATGGGTGGGAAATAAAAAATACAAAAAATCAAATTAAAAATTATCTGTACACACTCTACCTGTTTAGGCAAGACAAGAAATATGCAGATCAGTAAATATAGAATGATCCAAACACAAGCAAGGCTCCCAACTTTCTAGACAATCGTCAGACATGGTTTTGTTTTGATGCAGATCACTTTAACAGTTAATACAGTTTAGATGCAATGGGTGAGAAATAAAAAATACAAAAAATCAAATTGAAAACTACCTGTTTAGGTAAGACAAGAAATATGCAGATCTGTAAATAAAGAATGACCCAAACACAAGCAAGGCTCCTGACTTTTTAGACAATCGGCACAAGATGTCACCAGGGTTGTCAGTCCTACATTACACGTGCCTTTACTCCCAGATCCTATGTCTGGTATTAATTTCAATTAGAGGTTGAGTCAACCCCAGGGCATTGACGCTGCTGGAAGATTTAGGTTATGACTTCATTTGAAAGACAAGTATAACTGTGGGAAAAGCTTTAGTTTTGATTTTCACCATAAATTTTCTAAGTCCTACAGAATAACAGTGAGCATGTGCAAATGTTTACAGGGTTGATGCTAGTGGAACCACATATCTGTGAAGCCCTACAAAAAGTTTATAGAGTTGTCCCTAGATGGAATCATGTAGCTGTGAAATTGATATGACCAACCTTTCCCAAATATTTATTAGAAATGGATGTACACTAACTTCTCCCTTCCTAACCTAACACAATAAACTACTTGCATATAATTTAATGAAGTGTACACTAACACTAACCTAACAAAATGAAGTGAATTTATTGAAATATGATGTGGAATTGGTAACATCGATTTTAATGACATCTCATGGAATTTACATTAAGCCTCATGCATGCACACTGCGGTTCTGCAAATATAGAATATTTGAATATATATAGATATTTAATAATAATTAAAATAAAATATTATAAATAATGTTGTAAAATATTTAAAACAGTATGAAATATTAGTAAAGACAAAAGAAGTATGTAGAGCAACAGTATTACAAGAATATAGTATGAAAAATCAAGTGGAAATTAATCTAAAGTTGAGCCATAGCTCTGTTTCCAGTGTGACTTAAGGCACACATATGAACACAAAGCCTGAAATAAGAGACCTCTTAACAAAATTTGACAGTAAATCAATAGTAGAGTAAAGGTAAAGGAAGAATTTCTGCTTGGATGGGAATGAAGCCTGGATTGGCTCAGTGGTCTGAGCATTAGCACGGAAAGCTAAAGGTTTGTGGTTTGATTCCCAGTTCAGGCAAAAAAAAATTTCTCTTTACCATTGATTTACAATAATTTAATTGTGTTTGACGATATACAAAGATACCAACAAGAATGGAAAAATCATCTGAGAAGAATGGCAAGAAATAGACTTCCAAAATTGGCATTCCAATATACCCCAACTGGACATAGGGACCAAGGAAGACCAAAACATCGGTGGAAAGATCAAGACCATCTTTGCTAGGTTTTACCGTACAGGCCACATGGCCTAAAACGAAGTTGTTCATGATGATGATGATATTAATTTACTTATTTCTATCATATTAATAGCTTTAGCTTATCAATATTAAATTAATAAAATTTGACAGCTTTTTTTATGT
The DNA here is from genome assembly GCA_030220185.1 of Diploptera punctata. Lineage (NCBI taxonomy): Eukaryota > Metazoa > Arthropoda > Insecta > Blattodea > Blaberidae > Diploptera > Diploptera punctata. The sequence continues at coordinate 3,184,360 of JASPKZ010009353.1, read as the reverse complement.
CCAGATGTGAACTGCAATCCTAATATCAAGAACTGTTAAGAATACTACATACATACATATATAAAATGAAATATATTTTGAAATTTTATGAAATATGTTAACAAAATGACTATGAAATTCATTTCAGATCATAAATCTTAAGAAAATAAAAACAGATCCAAATTATAATCATCTTCTAGAGCTGTGTGCACAAAACAAGCAGATTTCTTCATTGCAGGATATTGAACGTTTTGATTTTATTAAAACTTTCAATTTCTTGATGTCAGAGACAAATTCTTCTTCTTATTAAGGTAGAATTTTTTATCACTCACTTCATATTGTTCTTCTTATTATTCGTATTATTCTCATTTTTCGTAATCTGTAGGATTTTCATCCAGTTTATTAGCCAAATCACTCCTCACATTGAATGAGGTAAATTATTTACATTTAACTATTATAGGAAATATCACTATGAAGTTTAATTTAAAATTTAAAATAAAATTCTTTTCACCTCATATCCAGGAAAATTGTCATAATAGTTTAGATATATTGCACTGACAATTGTTTTTGTCCATTATTGAGTAAATTTTGAGATATGTAAGATTTAAAAAACTGTTAACATTTCAAACTCTCAACTGAATATATATTTAACTTTCACAAAAACCGCCAAGAAACAACATAACACTGGTCGACCAGAAGGCTACTGATGATGGAGATAAGCTCCGAAACTGCAGTCTAGAAGAAAAAGGATATGGAGTGAGGTAATAAAAACATTAATTTAATTCTCAACTGAATATTTAATTGACTCATCTTTAATTTGATTGACTTTGAAATGGCCAGTTGAAATGTATATATTTAAATATTTAAGCCTTGACCAATAATAAGGCAGAATTTAGTCACACGATGTTAGGAATATATTGTTTTCTTGGATTTCAAATATGGAAGTTCATTGGTTCCTCACAAACGTTTGTGGAGGATGTACACATCTCGGTATGCTATTAAAAGTTTGTTATGTAGGAATCCCGAGTATTGGGTAGACACATAATATTTAATGCAAACAAATAACTGAGATAGTGAGTAACTAAACATTTTAATATATTCAAATATAAATTAGTTTATTAAATTAATATTGGGAAGCTAAAGCTATTACTATGATAGAAATAATTAATTTACTTATAATGCTATAGCTGTGTGGAGTCCCTTCATGTCTTCTTCAGGTAGAAGCCATTCGTTGTGTATTTGTGAATGATGATTCATTGTAATTGAATGTGGGGCCAGTAGAGTAAAGGTAAAGGAAGGATTCTTGCTTGGATGGGAATGAAGCCTGGATTAGCTCAGTGGTCTGAGCATTAGCACGGAAAGCTAAAGGTTCGGGGTTCGATTCCCGGTTCAGGCAAAAATTTTTCTCTTTACCATTGATTTATAAATTAGTTTAATCAATTGAGTTGGTGTTTACTTGATGAAAATCCATATTTATTAATTAAATGAAAATAAAACATAGTTTTATTTGATGTTCATATTTATTATATAATTCAGAGACAGCTGTTTCGGTACTCTGTACCTTCTTCAGACATGTTAACAAATTATGAATTGTGTTCCAACTGATCTAAGCAACAATATTTCAATTTTTATTAAACATGATCTTAAACCAAAATATATTAATAAACATTTTAATATTGTTGCTTAGATCAGTTGGAACACAATTTATAATTTGTTAACATGTCTGAAGAAGGTACAGTATACCGAAACAGCTGTTACTGAATTATATAATAAATATGAAAATCAAATAAAACTATGTTTTATTTTTATTTAATTAATAAATTATTTTGATATAAATAGTTTGGCTGAACTTTAGAGTGTGACATTCTATGATTTTCCATGCTACATTCTTATGCCACTCATGCACTACATACTTATATCATTATATATACCGGATTTTCATTGAAATCTCCATCTGTAATGTTGCCTCTGGTATTGATTTGATGAACATCGAGATCAGGTTTCGTTCATCAGAAATTTTGAAATTCAAGGATTTTAATTTGTTCTTCTGAATATATATCTCCTCCCAAACATCAATTATAAAGTTTTTTCCAGATGTTTTAGAAGTATGGCCTCTTTTTCAATTTTATGACTCTCCAACAAACTATGTTCTGCAATAGCTAATTTTTCAATTTCACCGTTTTTAATATTTCTAAAGTGTTCCTTTGTGCAAGTGTCCAAATTCCTTTTTGTTTTTCCTATATGTACTTTATAGCAGTCTCTACAACTAATTTGATAAATTCCAGATCTTTTACTATCTGGGGCTTTAATTTCTTATTGGTTATTAATAGATTACCAAGGCTAAATTTATTTATCAGTGCCAATGTAATATTGAATTTCTTGAAATTTAAAAAAAAAATTGTTATGCATTTCAGGATGATAAATAATTTTTTAAAATTGTTTTCCTTTCTTTAAATCAGATTGCCGAGTGGTGTATTCTTCTAATCTTTTTGTTGTCTAAATTTCTTTAACCCATTAACTGCCAAGATCCCCATTTGGGGATTGTTGTTTCTATTTGAATTTTTTAGCTATTTTTGTGTTGGCAGACTCTATTTCTTCTTTGCATTGTTGCCTGTAGTTTCTTCAAACTTGTGAATTATGTGACAGTTAGAAATTTTAAAGTGGACCACTTGTAAGGAGTGATTTGTGAAAAGGAAGCAATATTTCAACATTCTATTATATTACAGTTTAGAAAAAAATATAAGTAGTGTAATTATCTATGGAATTTTTATTTTCGATATATTAATTTGATTAATAATTTTTATAGATTATATCCATTGTAATTTTACTTTCACATATAATTTATTTTTGCTCTAACGGTAGCTTGAAGCTCGATCCCCATTTGGGGCTAATGATAGATGCCACCTAGATTTTTTTTTAACTTTCAGATTTCAATGAAACGTCATTATAGACTAAGGGCCGTTAGTTCTCATGAACTGGAGTATATAGTTAATGATCCAAATTTTATGGCAACTGACAGTGAAGATGAGGATGATTTGTTTGAAACTATTGAACTATTCCTCCGGCTCGTGTAGATGATGTATCTGACTGTGAGGATGTTGATGAGAATATATTAGATGATAGGTTTCCAGGTGATGTTCCTGGCTGTTTCGAGTTGCACACTATCCGCTGAGTGAAGGTTCCTGAAACTTCAGAGCATAGTTCTACTACATAGAGTGTAGATCCCAAGAGAAAATAAATGAAGACTGGTGTCAAATCCAAATGAGAAGGACACAGAGAATATTGCAGTTATGGGTCTTGGCGCTTCAGTGGTAATGAAGATGACTTCCCTTCTAGAGACGTCTCAACTTCACAAAATAATTTTTATAATTATCTTACAAGTTTTCTAATGAAAAGGCTGAAGGAAATGGAGGTGAGAGCAAATGGACACCGCTCGGATGAACAGAATGAACAACTATCCTATTGAAAGTGACAATAGTATGAAGAAAAAGGAAAGAGGAACTTATGACTACAGGTTTTACAATAACAGTAAGATATTGGCAATTACGTGGACGTACAACAGCTGTGTGAAACTTCTAACAAATCATGAGACAATTGAATCAATAAACCATGTCAAGAGATGGAGCAGAAATAAAGGAAAGGCTGCAGGTCCTGCAGCCAAATTTGATAACAGAGTACAATAAGCACGTGGGAGGCATGGTCAAGCTCGATTGGAATGTTCAGAAATACCACGTAGTTTTATTTGATTTTCATATTTCATAAATATGAGAATCAAATAAAACTACGTTTTATTTTTATTTAATTAATAAATATGGATTTTCATCAAGTAAACACCAACTCAATTGATTATTCAGAAATACCGCATAAAATCTGAGGTAAGAAATTGTATTTTCCATTGATAACCAACGCAATGAATGTGGCGCTGGTAAATGCACAATGCTCTCTATTGTCTCGCCAATGGATAAGTACCGTTGCTTCAGTTCAGGAGAATGGTGGCTAGAGAATATCTTGTTCAGTCATCCATTTCTGAGCCAAAAGAGGCAGGACGTCTATCATATCCGAAACCATCTTCTTCTCGTGTTCCAGTGGAGATCAGGACCTCTGGTTCTGGCCATATGATTGAACGCACAACCATGGGAAGACAAAGAAAATGTGCAGTTTGCAAGAAAAATATACGAAACAATGTTGTGTGTGCAATATAGGACTTCATGTTGACTGCTTTTCTCTCTGGCTCAGTAAACAAAAAGTGTAACACAATTGTAAATAAAATAGGTAGCAATCGCCATGATCCCCAATTGGGGATGGTCATATTTAAGCCATTTAATAAAAAAGTATTCAAATGAAGTGATTGTTTTTGCTTTTACACATCTTCAAGTACCTTAAGAAACATGATAAAAGTAAAAATTGGACGAAAAAAAATTTGGCAGTTAATGGGTTAATTTATTTATAATTATTTCGTTTCCAAAACCATTTAAATTAGCTATGTTCAAAATGTGATTGTATTCTTTCTTAAAATCTTCTTCATTTAGTGGAACATTTAATATTCTATATATCAAAACTGTTGAAAATTGTCTGTATGAGACAAATGTTGGTATAGATATGTGGATGATATTTTCTCTGATAAATTCTAAATATATTGAAGATGCAATGAAATTATTCAATCTTCAAGATGAATCTGTAAAATTTACTATGGAATTAGAAAAGAATAACCAAATCCCATTTTTGGACCTCTACATAATAAGGAATGAACAACAACAAAGAATTGAATTCAATATATACAGGAAAGATACTTATACACATAATTATATAAAGTCTTCAGGTTTCAATCATATTGCACATAAACATGCAATATTCAACAGTTTGATATATAGATTATTAAATGTTCCACTAAATGAAGAAGATTTTAAGAAAGAATACAGTCACATTTTGAACATAGCTAATTTAAATGGTTTTGGAAAGGAAATAATTATAAATAAATTAAGAAAACAAAAAAGATTAAACAAGTACACACTCTGCAATCTCATTCAAAGAAAGGAAAACAATTTAAGAAAAGTACTTATCATCCTGAAATACATAATTTTTTTTTAAATTTTCAAGAAATTCAATATCACATTGGCACTGATAAACAAATTTAGCCTTGGTGTTCTATTAATAACTAATAAGAAATTGAAACCCCAGATAGCAAAAAATCTGGAATTTATCAAATTAATTGTAAGGACTGCAATAAAGTATACATAGGAAAAACAAAAAGAAATTTGGACACTCGCACTAAGGAACACTTCAGAAATATTAAAAATGGTGAAACTGAAAAATCAGCTATTGCAGCACATAGTTTATTGGAGAATCATAAAATTGAAAAAGAACCCCTACTTTTAAAACATTTGGAAAAACCTTTAGAATTGACAATTTGGGAGAAGATATATATTCAGAAGAACAAATTTAGATCCATGAATTTTGAAATTTCTGATGAACGAGACCTGATCTCGAAGTTCATCAAATCAACACCAGATGGCAACATTATAGATGGAGATTCCAATTAAAAATCCGGTAGTCATAATGTTGGTTGAAATGGGAGGGATGTTTCCTCTTGAAAACTGCAGTTCCCATGTTTAAGGAAACATAAACTATGAGGTAAGATATAAAAAATGACTCATTCATTCTTCATGAATAAGTACCTCATAATGCTATTTCCCATATTTAACTATGAATTAAATATTTATTTACGTATGCATATTGTGCTATTTATCTCTCAATAAAGTTCTACAGAAAAACAGTGTGCATGCATGAATGCTCAATGTAATTCCACCAGATGACAGGACATATCTGTGAAATCAGTGTGACCAACATTCGCAATTAATTTCAACACATATTTTAAGAAATTCACTTCATTTTGTTAGGGTCAGATGGGACAAGTTAGTGTATACCAGATTAGTTTATAGTTTACTAAATAATATGCATGTTATTTATTTTGTTAGGTTAGGAAGAGGTAAGTTGGTGTAGTTCATTTCTTATAAACATGTTTGGGAATTTATTGTGAAGGTTGTTCATCCCGATTTCACATATTTCACACTTGGTGAAAGTTACAATAAGCGTTCGCGTATGCACACTGCAATTCTGTTGAACTTTTTAGAAGAATTAATTGAGTAAGTGAATATCAAATACTGAAGATTTTCCAATAAGATCTTTAGTAGGGATAATAATTTAATAATGCTCCAGAACTTGTGTGTTTTCCATTTAACTACCTTTTGTCTCACCGAAGAGAATTCATGTTTAACTGAGAGCTAACCAAACCCAGTTACCGCTATCTACAAGGGCACCAAACAAGTAGGCCTCAGTAGCATTCCTTCATCAATAATTTTGCTTTATAATGATACCTCAATGTAGTGCTGAACCTTAACCCATCAAAATATAGCTTTAATTATTAGATAACACACCATCTAGTTTCCGCAAAATAATAGATAAAGGGTCGGTAAGAAAATTGGAATAACTTTTGTTTACCTTTCCTAAAACATTTTCTAAGTCCTACAGAATAACAATGCACATGCTCAAAAGTTTATAAAAAGTTTTTAGAGTTGTCACTAGATGGAACCACATAGCTGTGAAATTGATATGACCAACCTTCACAATGAATTCTCTAAAATTTATTAGAAATGGACATACACCAACTTACCCCTTCCTAGCCTAACAAAATAATTTACATGCATATTATTTAATAAAGTATACGCTAATCTGATGTACACTAACTTTTCCCAGTGGAACCTAACAAAATGAAGTGAGTGAACATAAATTTGTTAGAATATATTTTCGAATGTACGTCATTTCAATTTCACAGATATCTCCACCATTTTAGTTGAAGTTTCTTTACGCATTTGTGCATGGGCATAACAATTCTGCACAACTTCAATGAAATCATAGCATACATAGACGAATATTTCATAATTGTAAAAAATTGCTATAAGTATTGTTGCAAAATGTTAAAAAAATATAATGAAATCTTGGTAAAGATGGAAGAAGTATGTAGAGCAACAGTATTACAAGAATATACTGTAGAAATCAAGAGGAAGGTAATATAAAGTTGAGCCAAAAAACTTATTTCCTGAGAACTTCTGAACAAAAACATGAAATATATGTAGGTTTTTCTAATGCAGTTTGTAGCCTTATAATTCATGAAACACTTTCTCTGCGTCTAGCAACAAGTCATCATCTCTCAATTCTCAGCTTCCTCAGATCCTCAAGAATTCAATCCATCCAATGCAATCTGTCGTCCCACATTCCTTCTTCCTTCAAATTTACAATCCATAATTTTCTTGGTATCTCACGTTCAGTCATTCATTGTACGTGCACTGCCCCATCATGATTTTGAACCCTGACGTAACCACATCAGGAGATTTATACAACTGACAGAGCTCAGGGTTATATCTTACACACCATTCTCTCTTCTCGCATACTGGACCATATGTTTTTCTAATATCTTCTTTTCAAATGAACTCAGTCTTGACATATCGGTCTTGTACAAGCTCCATGTTTCACTGCTATATATTAATACAGGTTTTATCAGAGTTTTAAATGGATTACATTTTGTATCTCTTATAAGAAGCCTTGACTTAAAGTGCCTCAGTAATCCAAAGTGTGCTTTATTGGCATTTTGAATTCTCCTTCCAATTTCTTCATCAATGTCGTTTGTATCATTAATTAAGGAGCCAAGATATACAACACTAGAAAACCTCTGATATTTATCATCATCATCATCATCTTCATTCATGGATTAGGTCTGTTGACCCGTTCCGACTTCAGCCCATCTCTTTCTAGGTCTGCCCACATCTCGGGTGCCTTTAGGTTTGTATTTTGTTATTTGTTTTGGATATCTATCTTCATTCATTCTGTCTATGTGTTGCTTCCATTTTTGTCTATATGTATCCATTTTATCAGTTATTGCAAATATTTCAAGTTCCTGTCTTATTTCTGTGTTCTTGATTCTGTCTTCCTTAGTGCACCCTTTAACAGATCTCAAAAATTTCATTTCTGCCGCCGTTATCCTACTTAGGTCTTGTTTTTTATGTATCCAGGCTTCTGAACCATAGAGCAGTACCGGTACTGCCAACATTTTATAAAATTTCAGTTGGGTCTCTCTTGTTGTTTTGTTATTTAGTGTTCGTTTTATCGTACCACATATTCCCTGGAATTTTGCTATTTTATTATTTATATCATTATCATAATTAAATGAAATGTCACATCCTAGATAATTGAGATGGTTCACCTGTTCTATGATTTTGTTTCCTATTACTATTTTCGATCTGATTTGATTTTTCCCTTGGAATGCCATTACCTTAGTTTTTTCTATGGATATTTTGAGATTATATTGTTCACATATATTATGTAGTTTAAAAAATATTCCTCTGAAGTTCGTCTTCTGTATTTGCTATTATTACCTTTCATCATCATCATCCAGTGATTAAGCCTGTTGGCTTGTTCCGGTTTCATGAAAGGTTAAAATTGTTTCAGATCATCTTCTGTGTGGGCGTCCAACATTTCTCCTTCTGTGCGATTTATAATTTAGCAATCATTTTGGAAATCTTTCTTTTGGCATTCTATCAACATGTTCATTCCAGGCAGTCCTGTATTTAATTATTCGGTCTGTAAATTTGAAAATATTTAGTTCCTTTCTTATATCTTCATTTATTTTCTTATCCAGCAGAGTATACCCTGCTATATTTCTTAAAAATCTCATCTCAGCTGCTTCCAATCTTTGTTCTTGACTTTTAGTGATCGTCCAACATTCTGATCCATACATTAGTACAGGAACAGTCATTACCTTATAAAACTTCATTTTTGTTTCCTTCATTGTGTTTTAAGGGTTCAAATATTTATATTGATTAATATTTGCGTTGGTTATTTGTGTTCGATCCCTATTTTGCTTTTTGTCACCAATAATCATATATTTAGTTTTTTCTTATTTATATCCATCGCTATCGACTAGCAGTTTTATGGATAGTTACTGGGAGGCCAGGGACAAAATGATGAACTTGTAAATAATCTATTGAACTATTATAGGACGTATTACTATGAGGTTTAATTTAGAATTTAAAATACATTTCTTTTCACCTCACCTCATATTCTTCCAACTCATTCTTGAGCTGCCAACTGGCTGTTTTCCCTCTGGTTTTCCTACAAGGAGCTGTATTTTTTTTTTTTTTTCCATGTTGAATTCATGTTAGGGAAGTTAGTGCTAAGACAGAAGAAGTGGTTCTTCCGATCGACATAACATCAGTCGTCAAGATGATACTGAAGATGGGACCGCAATGGCCTTGAAATCTCGATCTACTTAGAAGATTAGTATGAGGAGATGTGTGAAACATTTGATTTTATCCTAAATTAAACCTCACAGTGATTTATTCCTAGAAAACGTCAAGTTAGTGTTAGTTTGGACAAGTTAAGGCAATAAAATGGACCAGTTAGTACTCCAGATTAGTTTAGCATTCACATGTCTGTTAGCTTGTTTTTGTGATAAGTTGGCTACACTGTTTGAGCAATGATTAATACATACTTTATTTTGTTTTTTCACCGCTGTGGTCTCGAGGTAGCGTGTTGCCTTGTCACGCAGCGGGCCCGGGTTCGATCCCCTGTCAGGACAAGTTTCCTGGGTTAGGTTTTTTTCGGGATTTTCCTCACCTGTAAGATAAATGCCAGGAAACTTTAAGGCCCAAACGGTCCCCAAACACCATCTGGCCATCATTATCATCAATATCATATTCGCCTAATTAGCTTAAGTTTAGTTTAAGGGCTCTCCTGGCGCATCATTACCATCATCATCAACTCTCATATCATCGGGGCAGTAATCCCGCCTTGCAGGCGCCCCAACCTTAGACGTGGGTTATAAGTACGCCATGCCGGGAGACAAACACCAGAAATATCAAAATGACAACCTGGGGCATTGGGGGAAAAAAATCTCTCTGGTAATTATTCATATACTAAAAGTTAAGTAAAGTGATCCCACAACAGGCCTCAGGAGACCCTTGGGGTAGTAGGAGGTTAAGGCTCCCACTTTTTCTAGACAATCGGCACTTGATGTCAGCCGGGTTGTCAGTCCTGCGTAACGGCCGCCTTTACCCCCAGAACAGGCGTCTGGTACTCATTTCCGTTAGAGAATGAGTCGACCCCCGGGCCATAGTGCCGCCAGAGGGTTTGGGTCAGTTTAAAAATCCTGACCCCAACGGGACTTGAACCCTCGACCCTCCGACTTGTAGCTCAGTGCCTTAACCACTACGCTACGGCTGTTGCAATAAATTGTGTGTTTTTCGGCTTTTTTATTTAACTTTATCTAAGTAGTACCATGGCATAGAATCCCCACAAATACTAACAATTATCTATTATTTTTGTCAACTCTCACATTCTGTGGTGTAGCTCTACGGGACCTACGTAATATTGCATGCATTAGAGCATATACTACTATAGTCTGACCAACGGATCTGTGCTTCCGTAAGATATTTGTGAGCTAAAGGTTATCAGCTCTTGGTTTGGACGGCTACAGTTTACAACTATGTACCTGCTGTGTTGCAATCTTCAGATTTATATAAGGATTTCTCTCAAGAAAATGCTGTTAAAATGGCAACCCAGTTCCTTATTCCAAACACACAGTAACTTCCTGGGTTGAATCTGAGTGTAACTATCCACATCAGGAAAAAGTGTGAACGTCGGATTAGGTAGGCCCATATAACATTTTTTTCATAAAAAATAAGAAATGGAGAAAGTTCATAATTATTCGTACCATCTTATGTTGTATTCTGTCTTATCTTCTTCTTTTTCTTCTTCTTCACGGTTTAGGTTTATTTTCTAGCCTGTTCCGGCTCCAAATTGCTGCTCTTTCCATCTTTTCCTTGGTCTTCCCAAACTTCTTCTTCCTCGTGGAGAATAGTTGTATGCTGCTTTTGGTATTCTATTCTCAGTCATCCTTGCCAAGTGTTCTTTCCAGGTTGTTCTGTATTTCTCAACTTTTAGTTGTTGTCTTATTTTTGTGTTATGTTTTTTGTCTGTTCTTTGATATCCTGCTATTGGTCTGAGGAATCTCATTTCAGCAGCTTGTATTCTGTCTTATCTCCCGTCAAATATGATGTTGCCTAAGAACAATGTTTCTATCGATGACTGTACCGTACACAATTCAATCATATGGCGGGTAAAAGTAGCACCACGGTTCACCGAATAGACGGAGTCAGTGGAGTAATATCTTATACAAGTTTGTTTAAAGTACAACTGGAACTTAGCTAGGAAACTTGCTTACTTGGGGTTATCCAGAATTTCTCTGAGAGTCCAAGTTACAGACTCATTTGCAGCGTTATCAAGTGCATTTCATATCCAGCTCTTATCGCATTCCCCATAAACTGGAACACCACGAGAGCTCAATGTACCTCACGCTCTCTCATTTGATGTGCAGAAATAAAAAACAAACGAGAAAAATTACATTTTAAACAAGTAAAAAAAAATTAGAATAAATTCAAAGTTGAACTCGGCTTCTTAATAATATTATTACGTGTCGCATAGCGACGTTTAAATTGCGTGGGCGAGTCGCCCATGGCGAATTAGATGACCCGCACAACCGACAGAATTGTCTGGAGTGTGTTACCAGATGGTTCTACCGGTATCTCTCTCTTCTTTGGAGGATTTTGGACATCGAACTGCCTAGAAGCTGTTTCTGGAAATTTCCTCGCGCCTTATAAAATGGCGTAGGCAGGAGACCGCAGTCAGTCTGCGATAGCGAGTCTTGTGGTGAACAGTGTGACGATAAGTTGTGGAGAATTTATTTATCAGTGAGTGGAAAGTGTTCTGAGATAACAATTAAAAGAAGATTATTTCGGGAATTGTAATTGTGAATACAAGTTTGTTGATAAATTGAAGAATTATGTAAAGTGTTTAGTGAAATTTTTAATACATTAATTGTGCTAATTTATGGCTAAATAACATAGAAGGAAAATCGAGGTCGCCCCCGCACAATATCATTATTATATTATAAAATTAGCCAATAGGGTTGCAAAAGATAGTGAAGTGCATTCTATATAACCTCTCCTATCTAAATCCCAATCCCACCTGCTCGTGGTGCAACCTGCCTAAACCAAACGGGGTTCTGGGGACCGAGTCACGGTGGTATAACCGTTCCATCAAGATACAGAGTAAATGCTATATCATAATCGCGCCTGTTCAGAGGCCTAAGGTGGCAACCCCACCACTGGACTTGCTCATTTCAGGCCAGTAACCTGTTGTGAGGACTTCCTTACTAAAAAGTCTCAAAGAAAATGTAAAAGGACTGCTCTAAATGATGCTAACCCAAGCTTGTTAAAGAGATCTTTGAGCAGAAACTTCAAACGTTGGATTAAAAAGAACTAGCCAATACCCGGCGTGCGCTGCTACGCTTAAGTAAATTAAATATTAAAGGTTAAATGATATGGTATGCACTGTGGCGAACCAAACATTGTGCTTGCCGGAGTCAATTTTTAATTTTAATTGCAGGTAAACCCGCACTTCTAACGGTTCGATTTAGCTGATTTTTCGATAATATCTACCTCGATTTATTTTAATAGTATACTCTGAGTCTCGTTGTGAAACATGGGAAATTGCGACCTCTAGAGCAATTTTTAAATTTTCGTTTCAGGTGAACTCCTATATCTAATTTTAGAACACAATAGATGAAGCCAGATATAATAAGAACAGTTAAGTCTCGTGGACTGCGATGGACAGGACATGTGGCACGAATGGGGAATGAAAGACGTGCATAGAAGCCTCTTGTAGGAAAACTAGAGGGAAAACGCCCAGTTGGTAGACCAAGAATGAGGTGGGAGAATAACATTATACATTTGAGGGAAGTAGATTATACAGGGGATGATTGGAAAACAGTAGCTCAGGATATGGATGTATGGAGAGCTTATGTCCGTGCGGCCATGAACCTACGGGTTTGATAGTGCCAGTGAGTTAGTTAGTTACTTAGTTAATAGATAGCGGTAAACACTTTCCGTATCTGAAAACCTGTATGTACACATTTTCATGAAGATCGCTTGAGCGGTTTGGAAGTCTATAGAAAACAAAAATAAATAAATAATAGTTTTAAAAAACTAAAACAACACGCTTTATTAGAAAACCGAGCTAAAAAATTAAAAATAATTTTAATTTCCAATACCCTTGGGATAAAGTTAAAGTGGTCAACAAAAAAATCATCTCCAACACATCTACAATAAAACTAGAGTTATCTACAACAAAATTATAAATTTACCATCAAAAGCGTGGGGTGCTTTTCATGGTTTCTTTTTAGAGACTTTACTTTTAACAATATCTGTTTATTATCAAACATATTAATTGATATAGAGCACCCCACGCTTTTGATGGTAACATTATTTTTTTTTTGTAGACTATTTAACTCATGCCCCAAATGGGAGTCAATGACATATCACATTTCAATGATTTTTTATTTACAACCAATCACAGTCGTGTTTGGCCTAAAATTTACCAACTAAAGTTTATCATAATAAAGAAAGCACCTCCATTTTAACATTCCGAATAGGTAATAACATTATTTTGCAGTGACTGACCCTCCAAGAAATATGGCTACCAGATTATATCTATAGTGCAAGAATGTCAGCAGAAACCGCATGGGATAAATAATATAAAAACATTTGTAACAATTGATTATACCACGAAAAAAAAAAAAAAGAGAAACCACTGTTTGCATTTTCTTAAACGAATTATTTTCCAGGAAATGACGTTGCAGAAAAATATAATTGACATATTTTCATGTAGAACATCAAATTAATCAATACCTATAATTTTGGTTACAAATTTCTCCACTAGGGAGCATTCTTACAACATCGCGATCCTTTGGCAATAAATAATATGATCTGGTTGCAGTGATAAACAAAAAAAGCAAACGAAGCGTACCAAACGTTTCTCTTTGTTTTCAAACATCGCCGTTTACATTAAATATATAAATATTTTAAAATACTATAGTTAAATAATGATTTGTGACTAAACAGCTTAATTTTATTCGTTAAATAGTCCTAACAAATGCCACTCTTGATTTCCAAATTCTCTAGATAAATTCACTCCTCACTTCGTGAGTCGTGAATTTATCGACAATTTGGAAATCACTCGTGGCATTACTTATGGTAACTCTAGTTTTGTTCTAAATGTGTTGGAGATGATTTTTTTGTTGACCACTTTAATTTTATCCCAAACGTGTTGGAAATTAAAATTATTTTTCGTTTTTTAGTTCGGTTTTCTAATAAAGCGTGTTGTTTTAGTTTTTTAAACTATTATTTATTATTTATTTTTTAGTTTGGTTTTCTAATAAAGCGTGTTGTTTTAGTTTTTTTAACTATTATTTATTTTTTAATTTGTAGTTTGATTGTCATAAACCGGAATCCCATGAAAATTAATTGCTTACTACTCTTCTAAATAAATCCTTCGGGCCGGATATGAACCAGCGATCTATGAATTACTGAAATTATATACCACTAAGGTCCACAGCTCTTACAACGATTGACTAAAAAGTCGATAAGTCCGCAACCTATTATACCGGTTTTTATTTATTTTTATTTTCTGTTGATTCTGGCCCGGATTTTAGAAAAAAAATGAAATTATTGTATTGTATTGTCATTGGTCCTTTACAAGTATGCAAAGTTTCAAGTCGATCCAATGTTTTTAAGTGGGTGAAAATCGTGTTCAAAGATTCCGTTACATAGATAGATACAGGTCAAGCTAATATAAAGCGTGTAAAAATAATAAAACTCATTCACGAGACACATCCACATGTATTAATCACAGAGGTAGATGATCATCCAGCCAGTGTAAGGGTGGCATATGATCATCATGTCGGATCCCCCAGCCGTTATAGCTGCTTTGTCACCGCTAGTTTTTGTAGCTACCTACATTAGTCACGATGTTGGGTGGACATCGGTTCCATACTGCCCGAAATTCCATGAAAAAATGCAAATACCGCAGCTCTGCGCCAAGGCATCACGCGGGACTGGACAAACTTACAGATATTCCTTTATATTTCGTTTTATGCTCGAACCTTTAATTATTTGTTAAATACATTACAACGGCGATTGGATAAAGAACGTTTTGACAATGCAGAGAGTAAGTCAATGGAAGGCAAGCTATTGCAAAAAAAAAAATCTATTAATATCAGAAAGTCCGTCACGCAGAACTACACGAACTAAACTAATTCCTCGACAAGTACATATAATTTATTGTCCCATTTTGTTGGTTTACAGAAGATATATTTCGTTTGTTAAACTGCAGAAATTCGCTTCCTGACGCCAGTTTATTTAAAAATTTCAGACTAGAGTGAAAACATATCATGTATGACCGTAGACTTATTATGTATTTACACGTTTTTGTACAATTTAAATATATCACATTCATTTTTCCATTATTTTATCTCTCTATCATCGGGTTTTTACAGCTGCTGCAGTCTTCCCGTGCCAAACCTCCAAAGCCTACGATCTTGGGCATCTTCAATGTTTAGCCCTCTTGCTTGTATTAGTGTCCTTCCATGTTAACTTTGGTCTCCCTCTTTTCTTCTTTCTGGTCGGTTGCCATTGTTATAGTAGTTTCGGCCATCGCTCATCTTCCATTCTTAAAATATGTCCTAACCATTTTAATTCCTTCTCCTCAATTCTTTCAATTATGCTTTCTTCTGCTTCCATTATGTTTCTAATTTCCTTATTTGTGACATGTTCTAATTTCGACTTTCCATTATTTTAAGAATAAATTAAAGTAATGTAACTTAAATGATACGTTAAAACACTTTCTGATGCTAGTTTTATTTAAAAGTGATTTAATATTAACAATTGTATAAGCAAGGCTCGATAATTCCATTCCATTAACGGGGTTATAACTTCTCACTTTAAAGGTACTTTTACGTGCCAGGACCTGTCGGAAGAGGGATTTTAAACTACGGATCTCACACATACTTTTTTGACCACACAAGGGCCTCCCTGAATGAGTGATCAGCTCAAGATCAGGGTCTTCTCCAAGACAACACAAATTTAAGACGAAACACACCATTCACACACACATTCATTCTAAACATGGTGATCAAGATAACGATGGTCAGATGTTCGGGGACCGTTTGCTCCTTAAAGTTTATTTTGACATTTGTGTTACAGGCGAGGGATATCCCCGAAAAAGAAACGTCATCCAGGAAACTAGTTCCAACCGGGGATGGAACCCGAACCCACTGCGATGCTACCCCGAGACTACTGCGGTGAACTGAAACCGATAATTGAAAATAAGGCTCAACTGCACTTCTACTAGCTCTTTATTTTTCAGTTATATTGCTGTAAACTATAGCTCTTCTTCTGTATTTACTAAAATTATTTAATATTTTAAACTTTTTCAAACAATTTTTATAACATTATTAGACAATTTTGAAGTATTTATTTAAATATGCAACTCACCGTATTATGAGTATGAATAAGTCTAGCCTCAATTTTATCAAAAAAAAAATTGAAGACCGAGAAAAATCCTCTCCATTTGAATGCGGATTTGACCCTAAAAATTCTGCCCGCTTACCATTTTCCCTGCGATTCTTCTTCACTGTTAGACAATATTGTGATACTAACTGCTATTTTCTCCACAGAGTGTAGTACATAGTCTATGATTGCTGTTTTGGATTATCGCTAGTTGGATCAGCGTTAGAGAGTGATAAGTAAGTGTACACCCATTTTTGATAAACGTTTGGTAATTTTAATATTATTAATATATTTTTAAACATAGATTTGGGGATTTATTGCAAATATTGGTCATTTAAATTTCATAGCGACGGATAGTAATCAAGGATGATAATCGATATGTGGTTCGATTGTGGGTTATCGCTGGCTCTATAAACTCTGGCGCATGCGCACTGTTGTTCTATAGGACTTTGAAAATATTTCACGCTAGTTTAAGTGCAGTTTTTCCGAAAATAAATCCGATCGAAATTTTAACTGGTCATTTTAAAAATAATTTTATGACTTTTATCGAATGATTTTCATCGAACGATTTTTATTTTGTGATCAACAGCTGAAAAAATCATATCTTTATCATTATTTCTTAGCAAAATATTTTCGGTCAGTAATAGAGTAAAATCTCCTTATTCGCGGGGATACGGTACGTTCCACTAAAATGCCGCGAATATGAAATGGTAATTTGTATGGGTATATAGGGGATACGTTCCAAGGTTCCAAAGTAAAATAAAAATTATCAAAATAAAATCAATTAATGAGATATTTTGGACAATTTATTTTAATTATTACTATCACGCTTAGGCAAGGGCTTAAAGAACTTAGTTTTTTTTTCCCCTGTTTCGCTGCTTTTAATAATAATAATAATGTATAGCGCACGATGTGCAAAGATTAGTTAATCTATATTAGTTTATCTGTCCATACAGAATCCTGTCAGAGATTGCCCTCTGTTTTTGCACTTTAGCACACAGTATCTCTCGCATAACATGCCGCCGCATCGCTCGCACACGCATTCTGGTCCCGGGTCATGAAACTGTTTCGTTTTGCACAGTCTGTGATGGAAGCCGTGTACTGATAGCCGGGTCACTAGGTGTCGTAGTCCGTAGTTCGGCTTCTTCCAGTCTTCTGAGATCATGGCATCGGTGTTGTAGAAATCGGTCCAAATGGATTCTTTTTTCAGCTGCAGCTCTCTTAGTACAGTATTATAGCTCGCTGTAGATGGCAGGAACAGTTTCAATCGGAGCTCTTCTATGAGAAATAGCTCCTTTGTCAGTTCATAGTTTCGCTGCTTTTAAAAGGTCTTTAAAATCAGATTGATATTCAGCTGTGAATTCAGCGAGTAGAATTCCTTATTTTGTCTTCGGATTTCTTGACGAATCGTAGAGTTGATTCATTAGCACTGAAACAGCGTGATATAGATGCAAACGACTAGCCAACGCGTAAACGGTCAAGCGCTTTTTATTTTTACTTTAAATGCCAATACTATTTTTTTCCGCTTCGGAATCAATTTTCTTTCCTTTTACTCGACATTATAAATTAGCAACAAAGCAGAAGAGACACGTGTTATTCAATCAAAATTATTGCAACGAATGACAAGTTGAAACAATAAAACACCGATTGTGGTGAGGACGGCAATTATCGACGGACATAGAGGCACGTGAAATACGGCGGCGGTGGCTTTTAAACACGAATTTCAGGCTTAGTGAAAATAAGGTGTTTTACTTTGATATTAATTTGTCCAATTGGTTTGAATCACTGTTTGTAAAAACCGCCTTGGCACGTGCCTACAGTAAAAAAGTTGCCGATGCGTTAATAAAGGATACTAATCCTTCTAATGTACCGATTGAATCCGCGAATAAAGAAAGTTATAACCGCGAATACAGGAACTGTTTCGCAATTTTTTTAGGAATATTCCACAATACAGTGTTTCTCCTTCAACCCTAAGTGATTTGTCGCCAGAGGTTCCTGTTTAAAGCATCTTCTTCCCTCTAATCTCTAGCTTCCACACTTCTCTTCACTCCATCCATCCATCGTTCTCTAGGCCTGCCTCTTCCACTTCTTCCATTAGCTTTCCAATTAATGATCTTCTTTGGTAATCTCTCTTCTTCCATTTTTGTAGGTAATTCCGTCCGGTATTCTTCTCTTTAGATTTTTTAGCATTGTGTATAGTTCAGTAGAATGAGGAGCTGCCCCATTGCTACAACCCCCAACCTGGAGGACCAGGTAATTTGTAATCAAGGTTGTGTTCCTCTAGCCTTTAGTGAATCAACACTTAACTACAAGGTAGTAGCTGTTAGTTTTGGTTCGCCTCGGGTATTTAATTTCCCCGATACCACCCATATCTGGGAAGCATTCCCCTATCCACCACCAAATGCTGTGAAGCCATGCTTCTATCTTTGCAAATGGCGGCTCCTTTATTAAGAAGACATATTTGGGAATTATACATTACAGCCAGTACGGCTTTTTTCTGCCGTACTGGCTGTAATGTATAATTCCCAAATATGTCTTCTTAATAAAGGAGCCGCCATTTGCAAAGATAGAAGCATGGCTTCACAGCATTTGGTGAATGGGAATTACAATGTATATAGAGAAGGATTTGCGTTTAGATCGGTAATTGCTCAGGTAGCTCAGTTGGTAGAGCACTTGGTCTAGAGAACCAAGGGTCCCGGGTTCAAGTCCCGGTCTGAGCGTATAATTTTTCTCTTCAAATATGATTTATCCATCATTGAGATGTACGAAATCAATAATAAAAATATAATAAAACAGAATATATTTCATTGGATACAACAGCTGAGATAAAATGTAATTCATGAAGAATGCGTAATGTTAAAAATTTTAAATATTTAGGATCTATTTTAGATAAAAATGAGAATTCAACTACAGAAATTGAAAGAAGAATAACTAATGGAAGAAGAATCATTGGTATGTTGAACTCAGTGCTTTGGAATATAAATATAACATACAGAACGAAGAAAACTGATATTTCAAATTCTGTTAGAAATCATTTTATTATATGGGTCCGAAACCTGAACAGTAAGTAGAAAACAAGCCAACAAGCTGTTAGCAGAGAAATGGATTTTTTAAAACAATCAACAAGAATTTTAAGAAGGGATAAGGTCAGAAACAGCACAATAAGGGAAATTATGCAAATTAAAAAAAAAAACATAGGACTATTAGAAAAAAAACGTTTGAAATGATATGGACATCTCATAAGAATGGAAGAAGATAGAATACCAAAGAAGACCCTTGATTGGAAAGCTAATGGAATAAGTGGAAGAGGTAGACCTAGAGAAACTTGGATAGATGGAGTGAGGAGAAGTATGGAAGCTAGAGATTTGAGGGAAGAATATGCTCTAGACAGGAACCCGACAAATCACTTTGGGTTGAAGGAGAAACACTATATTGTGGAATATTCCTAATAAAAATGATAATTAAATTGTAAAAAATAGGGAATTAAAAAAATGATAATGTGTTGTCATAAATAATATTTATATATTAATTAAATAAAAATAAAACGTAGTTTTATTTAATTTTCATATTTATTATATAATTCAGTGACAGCTGTTTCGGTACACTGTACCTTCTTCAGACATGTTAGCAAATTATGAATTGTGTTCCAACTGATATCTAAGAAACAATACAACAATATTTATTTAATTTGTTTAATTTAACAAAGGGGATTCATTCAAATCAAGTTGAGAATTTAACAGTTTTTTACTACTTTTAAATCTATTAATTTCTACAGCCTCCAAAAGATCTAACTTCTTACCCTTATCACAAATATGTAAAATTTCAAAATTTGGATCGAAACAATGATTAGATTGGAATAGGTGGTTAGCATATTTTGAATTTTCTAAATTTCTGTTATACGCAGTTTTACAACAGTTGCATCAAACATGATCTTAAACCAAAATATATTAATATCAAGACTAATTTTAACAACTCAGCCTCAAGGAAAGCTTCTGCTGCAGCAGTGAGAACTTGGCTCCGAGAAGATAGGAATTTGCAGTATAGTAGAAGAGATGTTTTAAGTGTATATTTGATGTACATACATTCAGAACTAACTTTTAGATTAAATAGTATTGAATTTGACATTATTGATTTTATAACAAGACAAAAAGTAAGTGTTTTGATTCATAAGAAATACTTAATTCAAAAAAACAAACTCACAAAATACATGGAATTAAGAAATCCAGTGAAGTTAGTAGTTTATCCAAACACAGTTTTTTTTATCGGTTTGTTAATGTTTCTGACACTAATTTTACTAAAAATGAAATTGACTTGTTAAATAAGGGTTTTAAATTTAATTTTAATGTTGACGATAGTAATATTATACTACAAAATTTAGGTGTGGAATGTGAATTGATTTTAAAAGAAAATAACACATTATCTGAACCAGTTAATGTTGAGTCAGAAAAATATGCTCTCACAAAAATGATCAAGGATGGTCAGAAAACAATACCAAGGCATATATTCTATAGTCAGATAGCTAAAGATATAAAAAAGAAAACTTTAAATGATGATATTGTTATTACACGAGCAGATTAAGGACAAACTTTAATAGCTTTAAATAAGGATGATTATATCTCTAAAACTCTAGATTTTCTAAATTCAGATAATTTTCAAATTATTGATAAAGACCCAACAGAGAAATATCAAAAAGAAATTATAAATATTTATAAAAATAGTATAATTTTTAATAACTTTTTTGAATACTCTATAATACAAATGAATCCCCAACCACCCAAACTGTACTCCCTAGTTAAATTACATAAGGAAAATTATCCTATTAGACCAGTAGTATCCTTTATAAGTTCTCCATCATACAAAATGTCTAAAAAGCTAATAAATATAATTTCATCTAATACCAAGTTCAATCCAATTTACAGTATAAAAAACTCTATTGAATTAATTGACAATATAAAGAACATTGATTTGCCTAATAACTTAATTTTAGTTTCTTTTGATGTAAAGAATCTGTTTCCCAGTATACCTACTACTTGATGTAATAGAGATTATTAATAGAATGTTACTAACAAATAAAGTGAATGGTTTTGTAGTTGAAGAAATATTAACACACTCTTAAAACATGCTTACATCAAAATTACTTTGAATTTAATAACAAATTGTACATAGCTAAAGATGGTTTGATTATGGGTGATCCGTTGAGCCCTCTTTTGGCAGAGATTTTTATGGATGACTTAGAACAAACCATACATAAGAATGTATTAGCTATAAATGTTCTATTTTGGTATCGTTATGTAGATGATGTCATAGCAGGCTTCACAGGAACCAAAAGACAATTGAATTCCTTTTTAAATTTTATTAATAACATTCACAGAAGTATTAATTTCACAATGGAATTAGAAACAAATAATAGTATAAATTTCTTGGATTTATCAATAAAACACATTGATAATAAGTTTGAGTTTGGTATCTTTCACAAACCATCTCATACTGATACCACTATCCATATTTCTTCTCTTCACCCATATACTCATAAGATGGCAGCCTTTAATAGTTACATTCATACACTTTTAAATATCCCTCTTTCACCCTTGGAATATAATAATGAATTGAATATTATTAAACAATTGGCTGTTAATAATGGCTACGACCCTGAAATTA
Source organism: Diploptera punctata (assembly GCA_030220185.1). Classification (NCBI taxonomy): domain Eukaryota; kingdom Metazoa; phylum Arthropoda; class Insecta; order Blattodea; family Blaberidae; genus Diploptera; species Diploptera punctata. The sequence continues at coordinate 3,162,266 of JASPKZ010009353.1, read as the reverse complement.
TAGAATGTTCAATTAAGAAGGTTCATTACAAAAAAGCAATTAACAAAGTTTTTCCTTTAACCAAAGAAAACATAAAGAAATATGTCGTAATGTCATACATAGGCCCACTTTCAAATAAAATATCTAAACACTTTAAAAAGTTGAACATTAATGTGGCATTTAAAACTAATAAAACTTTACAAAATATAATAAAAAACAATAAAACCAAAACAAAAAAGAAAAATTATCAGGTGTATATAAATTGAAGTGTGGCACATGTAACAATATCTATATAGGACAAACTGGTAGACCTTTTATCTCTCGGATAAAGGAACACATGAGAGCATATAACAGAAATTTAGAAAATTCAAAATATGCTAACCACCTATTCCAATTTAATCATTGTTTCGATCCAAATTTTGAAATTTTACATATTTGTGATAGGGTAAGAAGTTAGATCTTTTGGAGGCTGTAGAAATTAATAAATTTAAAAGTAGTAAAAAACTGTTAAATTCTCAACTTGATTTGAATGAATCCCCTTTGTTAAATTAAAAAATTTAAATAAATATTGTTGTATTGTTGCTTAGATATCAGTTGGAACACAATTCATAATTTGTTAAACCGTCTGAAGAAGGTACAGTGTACCGAAACAGCTGTCACTGAATTATATAATAAATATGAAAATCAAATAAAACTACGTTTTATTTTTATTTAATTAATAAATATGGATTTTCATCAAGTAAACACAAACTCAATTGAATATTTATATAAATTGAATTTTGATATTAATAAAGATTACAAACACAATAAATAATATAATGGAAATCATTACAAAATATAGTATAACAAACAAATGAGAATTCCTAATGATCCAATAGGAAAACACCTAGTAAATTCTGAGAAGTCACAATGGACGTGTGAAAGGAAATGAATATCCAATGGGATTTGAATTATAAAATTGATAATAATTGCAGATGAATGACTGCTAATTACTGGCGAAGTAGTAGGGATGAACAGAGAGCTCATGGGAACTGAACTGCTTTAACTCGCTCTCATATGCGCATCAGCTAAAGAACCATTAGGGCGAAATATGAAAGCGCTCTTCACTAGAGTCCGGGCATCGAGCTAGGCCGAATCCCTGACTAGAATCTTGTATAATAAAGTAGGAATAAGTCAACAATATATTTTAAAAGGCTTAATGCAAATGCCAAAGCCAGAATAAGTGAAATATTGTAGATTTACTCTATTGAAACTACAACGTGTCTACAAATATAGTATCATACTTTAAACTACTACTACGTCGCTTTGGATAATTGTAACTAAATGAAATTGGTGACAAACAAAAGAGAAACTCAATAAGTTTTGTGCATGTTAACAATGTCAACAATGGAGAATAATGGACAACAATACAGAAACTAAACTAAATTTAATCATGTTTTTTGTGGTCGATATAGGTTCATCGTTGGATATTTAGCAGACAGGTTAAATGTGAATGTTTGCTGCGCTTTTGAAATTGTGTTATTAAAGGAGTTATGGCGAACCCCAAGAACGTAGTTGGTGTGTTTTGGAATACCATACCGCGCATAGTATTAATAATTGCTGCCATCCAGTCCATTTCTTAACATATTATGTTGGAGGATGTGTGGCGTGAATGGGAATATCGTCTCAATGTCTGCAGCGTCACTCATGGGGGCCACATTCAATGTCTATGAGGTATAGCAAAAACTTTTCTAGTTTCTCTTTTGATTTTTACAAATTTCATTTAGATACGATTATCTAAAACGACGTAGTAGTAGTTAGAAGTATGGAGGAATGCAGGCTTTCACGGCCGGTAATCATGGTAATAAAAGATTCCGGGCTATGTAGCCGTGGTCTATAACTGGCGTTTCGCAGTCGAGTCTACGACAGGGAAACAACAGCTGGAAGCGCTCGCCACTGAAGATGCCCTCCGCAGTTGAGGGAGAAACATCTGGAAGAAACGCCAGTTATAGACCACGGCCACATAGCCCGGAATCTTTTATTACCAAGTTAGAAGTATGTTACTATATTTGTAGACACGGTGTATTTTAAAGAAGCCGTTGAATTGAACGCGAATCTGAATATTAATACGGTTAGTTGAACCAACAATATAAAATTTGGGCTCGCAAGTCATATCTCCAGATTCTCCAGACATTGTAAATACTTGTATTGAATTATTAAACTGAATAAAATTGAAGAACCACAAATAATTAAGTAAATTATTTACGAACCCCTTGATGATCCATACTCTCGATCTAGCATGAAAATAAGAGAAAAATCACATCTCTACCCCAGTACCTTTTATAATCGTTATCGACAATACCTTCTCAACATATGTAGGTAATACTGTAGAAATATTGGAATTTAATCCAGTCTTTCGGTGCATAGTTCTAGCAATTAAACATTGTGCATCACTATCCCTCCCAGCCCCGAGGTTTAAAATTTTATAGTAACATTTTTGTACCCAACGGTGATCAAAGCCAGACCTGCTAGTCAGGAAGCAGGAACGATACCTCCTGGCAGACATGGAATAAATAAAGTTATAATATCCGCAAAATGGTTCTAAATATGTGAATAAAATCTGACTCACCTCGTGTGATTCGCATTTTCAGTGTTCGGTATTATTACTCGTATTGGACACCGCCTGATATTTCTGTTCCTTTATTCTAGTGTCAGGTAAAAATTAAATCGCCCACTGTCAAATTCCTCATAAAGTTTTATGTATATATATATATATATATATATATGTGTGTGTGTGTGTGTGTCCACCGTTGTAGTCTCGAGGTAGCGTGCTGCCTTGTCACGCAGCGGGCCCGGGTTCGATCCCCGGTCGGGGCAGTTTTTCTGGGTGAGGTTTTTATCGGGGTTTTTCCTCACCTGTAAGACAAAAGTCAGGAAAACGTTAAGGCCCAAACGGTCCCCGAAATCATATGGCCATCATCATCATCATCCTTATCATTATCGTCATCATCCTTCACCGGTGTGGAAAGCAACGGGAAGCTACCACACCTACAATTCCCTAGTAAAGCTGCAAGCATAGCATGAAAATGCTATGATTGCAGTGAAGGACCTGCCTTGGAGCACAATTACTATAAACTGTAGGCACAGAAAAATGTGTAAACATTAAAAATCTGTAAGTATATATATAATACATTATTGTACTAGATTTGCTTGTATAACGTAATTGGCAGCGCACTGAAGTATCAATTCAGAGGTCAAGATTCAATCCCCGTCCAGGCATTTATTTTTCTCTTGATGTCATATTAGGCTTGTATTGCTCAATGTCAAAAAATGAATTATAACATCCAAATAAAGAAGCGTTACTGCTATAAAGTACAAATTCTCTTGAATTTGCTTACTTGTTCAGTGGCTACTAGAGGGCAGTGAGACCGAGTTCTCGCTACCTATCCTATTAGAGAATATAAATAAAGACACATGAATGTTTGTACTAGATTTGCTTGGATAGCGTAACTGGCAGCGCAATGAAGTATCAATTCAGAGGTCCGGATTCAAATCCCCGTCCAAGCATTTATTTTTCTTTTCGTGTTATATATTATATATATATATATATATATATAAATTATTCTGTACGTGTGTTTTTCACTCTAGTGTACTCCCCCTAAACGATTTGATCGATATTGACGGATTTGTGTGTGTGATTGGGTCCCTCGATGGTTTAGATTCACAATTGGACCCTCTAAAACCACTAGATATAGGAGTTCACCTGAAGTGGAAATTAAAAATCGCTTTAGCAATCACAATTTTCCGTGTTTCACAACGAAACTCAGTACATCCTATTAAAGTAAACAGAGGTAGATATTATCGAAAAATGAGCTATTAGAGGTGGAGGTTTATCTGAAATCCGAAAAGTAAAAACTAACTAGCAACCGTCATGTTTGGTTCGTCTCAGCGTAATGCCGTACAATTTAATTAACCTTTAATATATCATTTATTTAGGCGTAGCAACGTACGCGGGTATTAGTTAACTATAGATAGATCATCGGTTGATTAATGTCTTTGATATCGTCCGATTCCTAATAGCCAATTATGTCGGCCCATCCTATCTCCTAGTTGTAGATGTTTCTCCTTCATATATAAGCATATTCCCTGACTCCAGGAGGTTTTAGGTCTTCCTCTGCTTCGTCTTCCCTCAGGTTTCCATTCCAAAACAGATTTTGGTAGTCGATCCTCTTCCATTCGCTGGACATGTCCGTACCATCTTGATTGCTGAGTTTTAATATAATCTAAAATAGTGTCTTCAATCTTCATTTTCTCCCTTATAACTGAGTTCCTAATTTTTTCTCTTCTTGAAATTCTTGCGGCCCTTCGTATTAAAAAATCCATTTCCGTTGCCAAAAGGCACTTATTTGTTTTTGTTGTTAATGGCCAAAGTTCTGCTCCATAAGTAATGATGCTTTTAACAATTGTATGATATATATTCATTTTATTTTTATTACTTATATTTTTATCCCACAATATTCCACTGTGGCAAGCAAATACAAATTTTCCTTTATTATTTCTATTTCTTATTTCCTCTTCATAACTCCCATTTTTATTTATTTTAATTCCTAAATATGTGATCTCACTACAAGATTTTATTGTTTCTCCAGTCTCCATAGTTAATTATATATATATATATATATATATATATATGGTATGATAAGAAAAATAAATGCCTGGACGGGATTCGAACCCGGATCTCTGAGTCTGTACCTCAGCGTGATATCCATTACACTACCAGGCGAATCCAATTCAAACACTTATTTTTCTTATATATGTATTATACTCTCCATTATTACTAGATATCGCGAGAACAATGTCTTCACTGCCATCTAGTAGCTGACTATATCAAGTAAGCAAATTAAAGAGAATATTTATTTTACTTTACAGCAGTGACGCTTTATCGATGTTATAATTAAATCTTTAACATTGAGCAATGCAAGCTTAATATGGTATGATAAGAAAAATAAATGCCAGGACGGGATTCGAACCCGGATCTCTGAGTCTGTACCTCAGCGTGATATCCATTACACTACCAGGCGAATCCAATTCAAACACTTATTTTTCTTATATATGTATTATACTCTCCATATATATATATATATACATTATGATTTAATCGTACGTAATAACTACCAAGTTTCAATGCGACAAAACGAAAGTTACACCCGGTAAAAAATGTTCTCTCAAAAATCTCATCTTTCAGATTAACCCCAGTTTTAATGGCCCCGAATCTCCTAATTAACGAACTAAATCTTTTTTTTTTGTTCGTTATTACGCGCGAGTTTGATTGTGAGAAAAATTTAGTGGCCTCAAGCAATTTTTAAACTTTGGATTTCAAGAAAACAAATTTTAATGGAGTTTTGAAACATTTTAAATTGTTTTATTATATATATATATATATATATATATATATATATATATATATTAAAGTCCACCGCTGTGGTCTCGAGGTAGCGTGCTACCTTGTCACGCAGCGGCCCGGGTTCGATTCCCGGTCGGGACAGACTCCTGGGTGAGTTTTTTCGGGTTTTTTTCTCACCTGTGGGACAAATGTCAGGAGGCTTACGGCCCAACGGTCCCCGAAAATCATCATCATCCTTATCATCATCATCATCCTTCACAGGTGTGGAAAGCAACGGGAAGCTACCACACCTATAATTCCCTAGTAAAGCTGCAAAGCATAGCATGAAAATGCTATGATTGCAGTGAAGGACCTGCCTGCGGTCAGAATTACTATGGATGGATGGATATATGTAAAAGTATAAATTGCTTGTGTTAATCAATAACATTGTGGAAGCCTCAAGAGTACAGGGGAAATTGACTTGAAGGATTTGAATTTCAAAGAGAAAAGAAACATGAAGGGAGATGAACTTGGCTCAAAATGTGGACTATGTGATGGAGGCGCTATGCTCAGGCTAGCAGATAAAGGAGATGATTCTAAAACATATGTTTTCGAATTGGAAGCTGAAGAACGTTTAAAGTAAACAAGTAAAGGTAAAAAGTAAAAATAAGAAATTTATATAATTATGAATGAGGTATCCACATTCCTGTCGGGAAGCCGAGCGCAGTGCCTTGGGAGACAACCTTCACGTCATACAATGCATTCTGACAGATATCCTTTCCATTGTAAATTGTGTTAAATGTAACAATTTTTTATTTACTGTAACTCGCTTGTGCAACTGCACATGTCATTTCCGTCCACATGCAAAGTGTAAGTAATGCAGTTACATTATCAATTAAACGCTCCACGGTATCTTTACCTTGTGCTGGTGGATTGACTTTCGTGCTTAAATGACAGTGAGACCTAAGCTAACCATGCCAACAGGTCAAAGGCGTAAACAAGACGAAAAAAGTACCTTCGTCGAGATAATGACGATCTTTCACGGTAAAAATATAACCGGACATGGGTTCCACTGGGGTAAAACTTTCAGAAGATAAAATAGTCCCACATTCAGATATCCAGGTGGGGACTACTACATGACAAAGGCTCAAGCACAGGGATATGGATTTTATGTTGAAGATCTTCGGGTAATGTGGACCCCTATTTTGAATTTGTTTTTCTTCTATTAATAAAGGGGTTTGAATTTTGTTTAATTACAGTGATTATCATTAGTGTCAGATTTCTCTTACTTAGGAAGTGTATTTGCAGAGTATAAGAGTGACATTGATTCAAAATTACAAAAATATAATAAAATGAATGGGGTAATACGAAGACATTTTGGTAAACAGATGAGGACAGAGACAAAACTAAGATTACATAACGTCACATCAAAAGCTGCTCTAAAATACGGAAGTGAAATTTGGATTTTAAATAAAAGAAACTCTCATAAACTTCAAGTAAGCCAAATGCGCTTCTTACGATCATTGTTAGGAGTTAATAGACTGGATCACCAAAGGAACACTACTATCAGAGGAAAACTTGGAGTAGCAAGTTTAAATGAAGATATCCAAAAATACCAACAAGAATGGAAAAATCATCTGAGAAGAATGGCAAGAAATAGACTTCCAAAATTGGCATTCCAATATACCCCAACTGGACATAGGGACCAAGGAAGACCAAAACATCGGTGGAAAGATCAAGACCATCTTCGCTAGGTTTACCGTACAGGCCACATGGCCTAAAACGAATTTGTTCATGATTATGATGATGATGATCATTAGTGTTGTAACTATGAAATATATTGTTATTTTATTCAAATATGAAAACATCTTTCTGATTTATAAACTTTTTTACATTACAAGAAAGGTCCACTTTAACCTCCATATTTGGATAAACTGGACCCCGAATCCACCCTAGCTTTTAGTATATTTTTAAGTTTATTTACTCTATTTTTTACAGAGAGGCACAAATAAATATGAAAGTATTTATGGCTGATCGTAATTAAAGGCGTTGATAAGTATTTAATGTTCAGAAAAAATATTGTTAATTATAACATTCACATCATTCATCTGCAGACAGAGACGGTTTTTGGGTTTAGTAAAATTACAAGGATATAAAATAAAATTAATTAAGTTAATGTTTTTTACAGATAGCATCCTCATTTATAAAATGTACGTATTCGTGAACCGCCTCGTGGAGGGTCCACATTAACCGAATTCCTTTGTTATTTTAATTATCTTACACAGCCGCTATGTCACATAATATCAAACCAACCCCGTCATCATATATTATAAGAGCATCTATATAATACAAAAATATTTAGCAGATTTCTCAATATTTATAATATTCAATAGCTGAAATTAAGAATTAATTCTTAGCTTGAAAAAAATTTAAAAATGTTATTTTTATAAATATCACACATAAACCCTTCTTCGCACAAAGAATAAAAGAAACTGGTCTTGAACACGTCAAAGTTATTGAGGGAAAGAAGTTAAAATATTTCCTGTTCGAGGGCAGCACCAATTAAAGAAGATATTAACAGGGTCCACTCAAACCGAAGGGTCCACATTACCAACTTCCTCTAATACTGAGACACTATAAATATTAACAAATATGTCTCTTGGATATAGTCGCTTTACAGGAAGTTAAGTCCCGCCGACTGCGATATAACATATGGGGAAGGAGAGAGTGACTTTGTTGGAAAACCAGAAGGAAAGCGCCCACAAGGTATGCTACGAATGACGTGCGAGAATTACATTAACCATGATGCTGATGATGTAGTACTATAAAACCGGATATTTATCCCCATATAATAATAATAAGGGTTTTTGTTTTGTTTATAATTATATTTATTTATATGAAGAATGGACATCAGATTGATTTATAGAATTCAAATTTTTTTATAAGTATAAAAAAAAATAACTAGTCAATATAAACTGTTAATACAGTTAGATGTTTTTATAAACTGATGCAGTATGTAAAATACTTCAAATATTCAAATTGATAATTTTATAAAGAAATAAATGGGATTGGACGAAGAGGATAGAAGTTAGCTTGAAAATACTCCTTCCTTTTCTGTTGGACCAATCAGAACCTAGAGGTTATTACATAATAAAAAAGATGGCTACAATACTTGAAGATGGTCGGTCATGTTCAGCGACTGCTCCTTAAAGAATAAGGAAATAATTGTTTATTTTATTGATGTTGGTTGAAAGAAATAGTGTTAAAAGTATGAAAGATTATATAGTGATATAATAGTCATCCATCTTAGCGAAAAACAGTTTCTAAGTGAAAATAATGAATAATAATGACTGGATTGACCGTTAGCATTCGTCATCCATTAAATACATAAAATGGTAATCTTCTAGAAGTGAAAAATATCAACCGAAGCCGGAATCTTTTGGAACTTTTAAATTACAAGATTCATCTTGACCAAAGTGAGAGTTTTAAATAAACTAACTTATCGTTCAACTGTTAATAAAGTGTTGTTATTTGTGTAAGAAACATTTCCTCATTCCCCTGAAGAGAGTTATTAGTGCCGTGGCAGATTTAAAGTGATTTAAGTTATATCACAATTCTTCAACTTCGGATATCTCACCGAGAAACCCAACTTTAAATGTCTCCACAACGAGGGGCATAAAATTAAACACAACTTCAAATGGCGCATCAACGAGGGCTCGAATGGGAATCCAACCAGGGACCTGTAAACCTGAATCGAACCAAGGACCACGAGAATGAGGAAAGTAATGAAAAATCTTCAAAAGTGAGTACAGTTAAAATTTATATGTGAAAAGTGAATTAGTGATAATAACAATTAATGCTTTTAAGAAATAAGAAAATATTAAAATACCCAACAATGGCCAATAACGAAAATATAACTTGTAAAACTGTTAATATTGAAAACGAACAAATTAGTGAAGGCCAAGAAAATTTAATTTTGTGTAACAATGAAAATAATGAAACTAATGATACACCTCCTTGGGTAGCATTATTAATAAATAAATTAGAGAAGAATAGTGCAGAATTAAAAGAAATTAGGAATGACAATTCAATTCTCAGTAGTAAATTAGAAGCTAATGTAACTAATCTTAGCAATAAATTAGAAAAGAATAGTGATGAATTAAAGGAAATTAGGAATGACAATTCAAATCTCAGTAATAAATTAGAAAAGAACAGTGATGAATTAAAAGAAATTAGGAATGACAATTCAATTCTCAGTAGTAAATTAGAAGCTAATGTAACTAACCTTAGCAATAAAATTGATGCAAATATTTCCAATCTCAGTAAAGAAATTAAAGAAAATAACTTAAAACTAGATCAAAAGTTAGAAAGCATTAGGTTAGAATGCAAACAAAACAATTCTAAACTGGAACAGAGAATAGTAAATGTAGCTAAAGACTGTGAAAAGAAAATAGATATTTGTAAAAATGAGGTAGAAAAATGTAATGAAAAGATTGATGAAACACATAATCAAATAGAAATATCTTTGATTGAGGTAAGGCAAAGTTGCCAAGATAAAATCGAAGAATTAGGAACTAAAGTCGAAGATAGACTAAAAATTTCCGAAGAAAGTGTTATCTTAGGTAATGAAGAACTTCAATCAAAGATAACAAATGAAGTAATTATTATAAAAGAACAAGTTGAAGGATGGATAACTAAGATTGTTGAACTTGAAAACAAATATGTGTCAAAAAATAGTGAAAAGGAGATTGAGGTTATGTCAGGATATTCTAGTAATGTTAATAATGATCCTCCTTCTAGTAGTAGTAGTAAAAATGTATGTAAAATTCCTGCTAATCTTTTAGGGGAAATTAACTTACCTAATTTTGGTGATACTGTAGGCCAAAGCCCTACTGATTTCATTAGGGAAATTGAAGAATACTTCGAAATCAAAGGAATAGAAGACAAGTTCAGAATGTTCTTCATAAGAAAAAGTTTAAAAGACAATGCAGAGTCTTGGTTTAAGATAGCTTGCCATGATTCAATGACTTATCAAACATTTAAAAATGCTTTCTTAGGTTACTACTGGGGACCAGAAAGACAAAACAAACTAAGGTTAGACCTAACTAGTGGAAAATTCTCCAACAATGGTAAACAAGGTTATCTTAATTATTTCTTGGAGAAGGCAAAAATGGCATCATTGTTACAGCCTCCAATAGATGAGAGAACTTTAATTTCTATGTTATCGCATCACTTCCCAGATGAGATTAGATATCATTTGATAGTAGCCAGACCACAAAATGTATCTGAAATGTTAGAGTTATTGGCTCTACTAGAGAATAAAAGAGAAGTAGATAAATGTAGTAAAAGAAATTTATTTGGGGAAGGGGCAGAGCCCTATAATAAGAAAGGTAATTTTGTAACTAAAAGAAATGATGAATATCATAATGAGAATAGAGAAAGAAATTTCAAACAGGGCAACAATAATAATAGGTTTGTTCAAAATAGAAACAGCCCAAATAAAAATAGGATGACTAATAATTATAGTAACAATAACCAGAATGGATGGTTCAAACGTAATGAAAATAGGAATGACAGACAAATTAATTATATGGATGTTAACAGAGTAGGAGAAAATAGAAAATAGGTATTGGACTTCTCCCTGTAGAGGTAAAAGAAGAAGGAATGCCTATGGTAATGAAAATAAAGGGTATTTCCAACGACAACAAAATTGTCAAATTAATGAAACTAGTGATAGGACAGAGCAAAATAGAATAGACTCTGTAACTATTCACAACCAAAGTCAAGATATACCTAGTAATGAAAATGACCACGAAGTAAATCACAGGATACCTCATGCTTTAAACGCATAGAAGGTACATTAAAGACTCCGCAATGTACCTCAATCGTTATGAACTTAGGGGTCCAAAATAGATGCTTTGATAGGTTTCAAAATTTAGAAATTGTACCAGCAAAAATAATAGAGGAGATAGTAAGTTATGTACCTCAAGACAGCGAGATAGCATAATAGTGAATAATCATTTGAATATTTCTAAGAATCAGGATACTATGCCTGTTACTAATAAAGAATTAAATGTCATAGGACGACCACCCAAAATTAAAGTAAATATTTTTAACAATGATGTTACTTGCATAGCGGATAGCGGCTGCTCAAACACAACAATAGATCAGAAATTTTATAATTTCTTAGTCAACAAAGGGAATAAGATAATGACTGTAAGAATATGTGGAGTGTATTGTACTCTTGCGATAGGCAAGAAGAAACTGCCAATTAAGCTTCAGTGCCTTCTAGATTTATATATCGGAGGATATTACTTCAGTGCAATATGTTTAATTTCTCCATACTTGTCTTGTGATATGTTAATAGGCTGCGACCTGTTGGAGCAATATAATGCCATAATAAATTTTGAGTGTAAGAATATTTCCTTGTATAATGAAGATAATGTGAGAGTCGTCATCCCATTTGATAATGAATATGAGGAGAACAAGAATCTAAGTAAGAAGGAGAGTGACATTGCTGAAGAACACATTTTTATAGAGAATATTGTTGTTCATGAGGAGAGGGAATTGGTGAATGGCCGTGGATGCCAAATGCAAGATAATATTGCAGTTAATTGTACTTCCGACAAAAGTGTCGAGGGCGAAGAAAGCCTTAATAATGAAAATGGTTGTGCTGACGATAATGTCGCATGTAAATGTTTGTGATTTAGAATGTGTCTCTTGCAATACTGAGTATGATGAAATTCCTCTATTATATTGTGTGAGTGACGAACTTGATAAAGACATCTGTGAAATGATAAAGGAAAAAGTTAAAGACACTCATGGCATAAACAATGAACAGAAAGGCATGTTGTATGACATCTTAATGAAAAATAAGAGTTCTTCTTTTTCTTCGAAGCCAGGATTGTGCAACTGTTTTAAATATTCCTTTAAAGTGATGGAACATCCACCTATAAATATTAAAAGTAGACCCATCCCTATTGCCATCAGAGAGCAGGCAGATCAAATGATAGATGACATGTTAATGCAAGGAATAATACAGAAATCTGATTCTCCTTACGCCAACCATATTTGCTGGGTGTTAAAACCTAATGGCAAAATTCGCCTGTGTTTAGACAGTCGTAGGACAAATTCTTTCACTGTCCGGGATAATTATAGGCCCGAGACAATTGAAGCATCTATAGCAAATATGAAAACTGGTAGATTTATTAGTTCTATTGATTTAACTTCTTCATTTTGGCAGATAGAACTAGACCCCAAAGTTCGACCCTATACAGCTTTTATACATAAATGGAAAGTATATGAATTTACCAGGTGTGCATTCGGTCTAAGAAATAGGCGGAAGTGCGCTTCTTAGAGCCCTAGATATTGTACTATCTGATGATGTTAAAAGACATTGTACTATATATGTTGACGATGCAATTATTATTGATAATGTTTTTGAGAATCATATATCTCATATTGATTTAATGTTGTCTCAATTAAAGAATAGTGGAATGACAGTCAGCCTAGAAAAGTCTGTGTTTGTTAGGTCGGAGGTTCAATTCCTAGGATACAGGATCTCTAATAAAGGGATTACTCCTGACCCAGACAAGGTTCAAGGAATCTTAGAAATTCCTTCACCAAAGAACATAAAAACAACTTCGTAGATTTTTAGGAATCTTAAATTACTATTCGAAGTTTGTCATCAACTATGCCTCAGCGGTTAGTAAGCTGAGAGGGCTGCTGAAGAAAGATAGTAAATGGAGATGGACAGAGGACCATCAATCTACTTTTGAATATGTTAAGAAGTTATTTGCAAATAGTATTTCACTACAGAGACCAAAAATGGACAGAGAATTCCATTTATACACAGACGCGAGTAAAACTGGCCTCGGTGCTGTTTTAAACTCAATTTGACGATGATGGGCAACAGTATGTTGTGTCGACAGCTTCTCGCTCGACTACCATCATTGAAGGAAATTAACACTGTTTCAGAGTTGGAGCTTACAGCAATATTTTATGCTCTAAATAAATTTAGAATTTATGTTTATAAAAACAAAGTTATTGTTCATAGTGACCACATTTCACTAAGTTTTATAAGTAAATGTAGATTATCCAATAATAAACTGAGTAGGATGATCATGGAAATAATTTCCTATGATATTGAAATAAAACACATAGAAGGAGAACAGAATGTGTTTGCTGACCTCCTGTCTAGATTGAAAAGTGTTGGGAAAATACCTGAAACTGTACATACTCCTAAACACGAAGTAGTAATGTTTAATGTAAAACTGTATAGAGACAAAGGATTTTCATTGTTGATGAAAGACATTGTTGAGCATCAAAAATCTGATATAGAGTTACAACGATTGAAGTATAGTGCGAGAGATATAAATAATGATGACAAAAATGGAATTGATTGTAATAAGAAAATCGGTATAAAGGATGACATTCTTTACAAATTACATGGGAGAAATGTGAAAAAATGGAAAGTTATAATTCCTAATAATATGGAAGTTCCACTATTTAGAACTTTTCATGTCGGCTTAAATCATGCAGGTTGTGAAAAATTAGCTCTCAACATAAGTGAATTTTTTTATGTTAAACATTTAGATAAAAAGTTGAGAAAGTTTACTTCTTCATGCATAACTTGTCAAAAAGCCAAATGTATGAACGTAAAATATGATATAGTTCCACAAAACATATTAAGGAACAAAGTAAATAGCTTAGTAGTAATGGATACTCATGGAGAAATGCCTACTACACAATTTGGTTACAAGCATATTCTTGTATTATCTGATGTATTCTCAAAATTTGTAAAAATATATCCATTAAGAAGTGTAAATAGCAGAGCTTGCCTAGGTAAAATTGTGAGAGATTATTTACCTAATTATGGACCTATTGATGCACTACTTAGTGATAATGCTTCAGTGTTCTCAAGTCCTAAGTTTAAAGATAAACTTACTGCGATAGGAATTAAATTGTACCATTGTAGTAAATATCACCCAAAAAGTAATCCCTGTGAGAGAGTTAATAGGGAAATTACTACAAGTTTAAGAGTTTTGACCCATCATAAACATTCTGACTGGTTTAAACATATCAGCGTCATAGAGAATGTTATGAATCATTCAATTAATGTCAATACTGGGGAAGCACCCATATTCCTAATGACAGGTAAACAACCTGACAGGTTAATTGCTAATTTACCATTACCTATCATTGATAAAGTCAAATCCCGGAGACATCCGAGGAAATATGTAAAAGAGTTATTGAAAGGTTAGAATGTCGTGCAGAAAAGCGCAACAATAAGGTTAAAAGACATAAAAGGAAGTGGAATCCCAAAGTTGGAGACAAAGTTCTCATAAGGGATATTTCATTATCCAATGCTTTAAAGAAACAATATCATAGGATGAACCTATTGTATAAGGTCCCTATGAAATATTTAAAAATTTTAATGATACTACATATGAGCTAAGAGAAATAGACACTAGAAAAGAAATTGGAAAATATTCCAAAGAACTGTTGAAACCATTTCAGACTCCTATTAATTAGTTGTAGCTGGTGACTTCAAATAGTTCAAAGTGTATTTAAAATATTGTATGTAAATTTTGTAAAATTAATACTTCTATTTCATTATGTAACATGTATTTATTATAATTGTGATGTATTACATTGTATTGATTCTAATACAGATGAATCTTGTATAGAAAGAAACTTGATATTTGGGGAAAGTGATTTATTTTAATTTAGCCTCACACTTAGTTGTAGCTAAGATTAAAATAAATCAGGGGCAATTTAAAACCGGATATTTATCCCCATATAATAATAATAAGGGTTTTTTGTTTTGTTTATAATTATATTTATTTATATGAAGAATGGACATCAGATTGATTTATAGAATTCAAATTTTTTTATAAGTATAAAAAAAATAACTAGTCAATATAAACTGTTAATACAGTTAGATGTTTTTATAACTGATGCAGTATGTAAAATACTTCAAATATTCAAATTGATAATTTTATAAAGAAATAAATGGGATTGGACGAAGAGGATTGAAGTTAGCTTGAAAATACTCCTTCCTTTTCTGTTGGACCAATCAGAACCTAGAGGTTATTACATAATAAAAAAGATGGCTACAATACTTGAAGATGGTCGGTCATGTTCAGCGACTGCTCCTTAAAGAATAAGGAAATAATTGTTTATTTTATTGATGTTGGTTGAAAGAAATAGTGTTAAAAGTATGAAAGATTATATAGTGATATAATAGTCATCCATCTTAGCGAAAAACAGTTTCTAAGTGAAAATAATGAATAATAATGACTGGATTGACCGTTAGCATTCGTCATCCATTAAATACATAAAATGGTAATCTTCTAGAAGTGAAAAATATCAACCGAAGCCGGAATCTTTTGGAACTTTTAAATTACAAGATTCATCTTGACCAAGTGAGAGTTTTAAATAAACTAACTTATCGTTCAACTGTTAATAAAGTGTTGTTATTTGTGTAAGAAACATTTCCTCATTCCCCTGAAGAGAGTTATTAGTGCCGTGGCAGATTTAAAGTGATTTAAGTTATATCACAATTCTTCAACTTCGGATATCTCACCGAGAAACCCAACTTTAAATGTCTCCACAACGAGGGGCATAAAATTAAACACAACTTCAACTATTGGCCGATAGCGAGGAGATACTAAAGGCCAACACGCACACACTATTGAGTAACACTAAGAAATTAGGACTGGAAGTAAATATCAGTAAACTAAATATATGGTCACACGTAGAAATTCAGTATATAATGTAAATGGACAGCTAATGACAAATGAGGGAAATTTTGAGGAAGTGGCTGAATTCAAATACCTAGGAACAATAATCACAAATAGGAATGAGACGCACAAAGAAATTAAACATAGGCTCAATTCTGGAAATGCATGCTATTATGCATTGCAGAGACTTTTGATGTCCCAACTCCTTTCAAAAAACGTTAAGCTGAAAACATAAAACTATTATTCTACCAGTTATATTATATGGGTGCGAAACATGGACTCTTACTTTAAGGGAGGAAAGGAGATTACGAGTATTTGAGAATAAAGTTCTTAGGAAAATTTTTGGACCAAAGAGAGATGAACAGACAGGTGAATGGAGAAGACTACATAACAATGAACTACATGGTCTTTATAGGAAGCCAGATATAATAAGAACAGTTAAGTCTCGTAGACTGCGATGGGCAGGACATGTTGCACGTATGGGGAATGAAAGACGTGCATGGAAGCTTCTTGTAGGAAAGCCAGAGGGAAAACGCCCAGTTGGTAGACCAAGAATGAGGTGGGAGAACAACATTAACTTTGATTTGAGGGAAGTAGATTATACAGGGAATGATTGGAAAGCATTAGCTCAGGATAGGGATGTATGGAGAGCTTATGTCCGCGCGGCCATGAACCTACGGGTTCGATAGTGCCAGTGAGTAAGTAAGTAAGTATGATTTGAGAGATTTAAATTATACAGTCATGAATGGGAAACACTGACTTGGGTTAGGGAACTACGGAAACCTTATATTAGCGTGGTTATGACAATGGTAATCAGTTAGTTCGATTATGAAATTAAAGTAACATTAAATGCATTAGTAATGGAATGAAGTATTACCACGTACTCATTACCTAAGCGTGGCGTTCCCTATCTTCCAGATCGACTGTCCGGTTTCGATTCAGGGTAGAGAAGCTTTTGAGTTTCGTGCTGTCTGGAATAACGGCAACAGTGTGACCCTTCTCTCCTGTCTAATGAGTAATTCAGAATTCGTCCTGAGGCCAATGGCTCAGGATTTTTTTTCTTTTTACTTTGCAATTCTTCTTCTTCGGCTTTCCCCCACTTATAGGTTGCCGTCTTCAGTTTCCATTTATTTCTATCATTCCAATCTCCTTTTGCTAAATTCCTATCATCCATTATAGTACTGACGTAGATTTTCCATTTCCATCTTGGTCTGCCACGTTTATTTCTTCCAGGGGGTGACCATTGGTATATATTTATTGGCCATCTTTCATTTTCCATTCTTTGTACATGGCCATACTATTTAAGAGTTTGATTTTCAATCCTCTTAACAGATGTGGTGACATTCATTTCTCTCCAAAGGAATTAATTTCTTATTTTATCCTGTCTTGTTTTTTGGAGGCTTCTTCTAAAATAATAAAATTCAACTTTCTAATTTTATTCTTTTGTAATTCCGTCAAAGACCAAGTTTCAGTTCCATATGACAAAATATTCTGTATTATGCTCTTATAAATTTTCATTTTAATTTCCTTTGTAATATTTTTCCAAATTATTCCATGGAATGTCTTAGTTGCATTTTTTGGCATTGCAATTTTAGTCTGAACATCTCTTTCACGGATACCTAAACTTGTAATTATTGACCCAAGATATTATTGGAATTCAAGTCCACAAGAATGAGAGGATAAAAATAAAAAAAAGAGAAGGAAATGAGGATAGTACTAACCACGGACAAAATTATTAAGTAAAACTGAGATAAATAAATTATGCAGCCGGAGTCTAGAGGACACAGCAAGTGTGAGCATATCCTCCAAAGAACAATATAACCAGTGTTGTATATTTTGATAAATAGAAAAAAAAAACCTGAAACAAGAGACTTCACTATAAAATTTGTCAGGTTTTCAAGTCCATCTTTAATGATAAAATATGATGAATTCAGAGATGTTGAATAAAATGCTGGACAACCCATTTCCGAATCCTTGAAACAGAATTAAAACAAAAAACATTGTATTTACAGAAAAAATGTATTATATTCAATAAAGTTTTTAAATACCAACAATAATAATAATAATAATAATAATATTATTATTATTATTATTATTATTATTATTATTATATAATAATAGCAATAAGCATAATAATAATAATAATAATAATAATAAGACTAAACATCAAAATGGCTTACTTAAATTAAATTGAGACACAGTATGTTCATTGATATAGGCTAAATAAATAGAAGCAGAAAATAATGTTGAATATGTTAGGGCTACAAGGTAAACGCAATGGAATGAAATTTGCTGTACCTATGGTTTGGCGAGAATCTCGGGACAATGTAACAGATTGTCATTTCTGTTTGGTAGATATGGAAGGATATACTTCAAAATCCAAAGGGCAGATCCAGTACCCTAATTTACCTTCAGCCATCCGACCAGTTCCTCACAATGAACATCTTCCTGTACCTAAGCCTCCAGAACAGTACACCGTTTCAGAAGAATACACACACAACATCTCAGGCTGTAGTAGTCCTACTCGAGATCCAGACTTTCAGCCATCTACATCGTCTTTACCCTGTAATCACCAAGTGTTCACACAAAACGCCCTCAATGATCTCGTGAGGAACTTAAACCTTCTCAAACGTCAAGCAGAATTGTTGGGCTCTAGACTGCAAGAACGGAATCTTATAAATATCAATGTTAGAATAGCTTCATTTAGAAAACGACAAACTCATTTTATTGAATATTTTTCTGAGAATGAAGGAATATTTTTTTGCAACGATGTGAATGGCTTATTTCAGGCTTTGGGACATGAACATAATCCAGAGGACTGGCGCTTATTTATAGATTCCTCAAAACTAAGTTTAAAGGCAGTACTTATCCAT
Organism: Diploptera punctata; assembly: GCA_030220185.1. Taxonomy (NCBI): domain Eukaryota; kingdom Metazoa; phylum Arthropoda; class Insecta; order Blattodea; family Blaberidae; genus Diploptera; species Diploptera punctata. The sequence continues at coordinate 3,143,307 of JASPKZ010009353.1, read as the reverse complement.
ATTGGCAATATTTTCCCATCTGTTCCTATCGCATATGCCATTCATACGAAGGAAACGTTTGAGGTTATGAGTGCAATACTAAGGTGCATTGAATATACTTCATACAAATGGCATATATGTGCAGACTTGAAAGTTATTGGACTCTTAATGGGTATGCAACAAGGGTACACAAAATACTGTTTTTTTTTGTGAGTGGGATAGCCGCGACAAAGCAAACCACTACTTTTGTAAAGAATGACCTGCAAGACAAACCTACATTCATGGAGTCAGAAGTGTTTCCCATGAACCACTTGTGAACCCTCAAGATGTCTTCCTACCACCTTTACACATCAAGCTCGGACTGATGAAAGTATTTGTGAAGGCACTAGAAAAAGAAGGACAAGCTTTCATGCATCTCAAAAATAAATTCCCAAACCTAAGTGATGCAAAGATTAAGGAAGGAGTGTTTATCGTTCCACAAATAAGAGCAGTCTTCCAGGATGAAGACTTTGAAAATAAACTGTTGGAAACAGAGAAAATGGATTGGCTTGCATTTAAATCACTATGCACGAACTTCCTTGGGAATAAAAAATCAGCAGACTATGAAGTAATTGTAAGTGAATTATTACACTACTTTCACGTTATGGGATGCAATATATCTTCGAAACTACATTTTCTGGACTGTCATCTGGACTTCTTTCCAAAAAACCTTGGTGCTGTCAGCGATGAACATGGCGAGAGGTTTCACCAAGAAATATCAGCCTTTGAAAAACGATTCAGTGGAAGATGGAATGCAAGTATGCTTGGTGAATATTGCTGGTCAATCATCAGAGATAGCCCAGAAGCTGTCCATAAGCGCAAACGATCAACAAAGATATTTTAATTTGGTGTTCTTTGCAATTGTTATGTTTGTCATTATAACTAACTTGTACAATTAAAAAGTGTCATTACAAAAAGTTCATTGGCGATAGAAAATTTTGGATTTCAAAATTGAATTCAGCACATCTCAATTAGTTAAAATCACATAGTTTAATCTAAAGGACAGAAAAAAAGTGTTAAGTACAAGACAACTTTTTTGTTGTATTTATAGCAAATGTACATATGTACAAAGTGTCATTAAAGAAAATTGGTGGGTGATAGAAAATTTTGGATTTCAGAAATGAATTCAGCATATCTCAATTAGTTAAAATCACATAGTTTCATCCAAAGGACAGAAAAAAGTTTAAATTTGTTGCACAGTGTAACAAGCACATGTGAAATGAAAATCTTAAGAACTATTCAGGTGAAAACATTATTTGATAAAATGCGCAACTCAGAAATTAGGGACAAATGTCATATTCAAGACATAACCAAATGTATTATAGATAGACGAAAATATTGGAAGGGTCATATAGAAAGAATGGAAGAAAACCGACTTGCAAAAAGAGCTAAAGAAGATAGACTTAATGGACGGGAGAAGAACAAGAGGAAGACCAGCCAAGAGATGGATAGACAGTGAATGCACATCCAATACGTCTTCCTCCGAGGAGTGATTTTGGAAATAAACAGGATGAAAATCCTACAAATTAAGTTTAAGAAGAAGAAAATTTAATTTACTGCAAGTTGCTTCCACTTGCCTGACCATAAGTGCAAAATCACATCTGTCATTTCCTATCTTAAATAAAAGATAACAATATTGTGTGTTCATATGATGCAACGCCAAGGAATAACATTAAAATTATCGTTGTATACAACTCCGAGGATATTCAATTTAGGAACAAAGTTTAGAGTAAATTTCTTCTTTGTTGTGTTACATAGGATCTCCTTAATGGAATATTTTCTTTTTAGAATACTCTTCATAATAATTATATTAGATTCTTATGTTTATATTTTTATGGTATAATAAAAATTTATATGTAAATATTACTTACTATTGCAGTTTTGTAAATTTCCCATAGGGCTTAATGACCAGTAATGTGTATCCTAAAATAGAGAAATATCACAAATACAATCAACGTGCCCTTGCATAATTAATGAACAAGACACGAATATAAGCTCATATAATGTTATAGTCCGCTTGAGAACATTCACTTTTTGTGCCCATTGCTGTGTCTACAGAAAAATAGAGTTCAGCCAATTAAAAATCACTGATATATATATATATATATATGTATATATCTCGACTCGACCCTGAGTTGGACAAAAGTTGAGGATATATATGTTAAAATATGGCAGTGTTATAGAATTTTGCCTCCAATTGGTTGAGGGAGATGATGCATATATATATATATATATATATATATTTTTTTTTTTTGACATTTGGCAATGAAAACTTTAGAGACTCGAGTTCAAATCCCGACTCAAGCATTCTTTTTTTATATATATATATATATATATATATATATATATAATTCCGCTACCTCTCGTGTAAATTGAGAATACTATATATATAAGAAAAATAAATGTTTGTGTTAGGATTCCTGAGTAGGTCAGATGCTTAGAGTGTTAAACGTACAGAGTTTAGAAACTTACTTACTTACTCACTGGCACTATCGAACCCGTAGGTTCATGGCCGCGCGGACATAAGCTCTCCATACATCCTATCCTGAGCTAATGCTTTCCAATCATCTCCTGTGTAATCTACTTCCCTCAAATCATAGTTAATGTTGTTCTCCCACCTCATTCTTGGTCTACCAACTAGGCGTTTTCCCTCTGGCTTTCCTACAAGAAACTTCCATGGACGTCTTTCATTCCCCATACGCGCAACGTGTCCAGCCCATCGCAGTCTACGAGACTTAACTGTTCTTATTATATCTGGCTTCCTATAAAGACCAAGTAGTTCATTGTTATGTAGAATTCTCCAGTCACCTGTCTGTTCATCTCTCTTTGGTCCAAAAAATTTTCTAAGAACTTTATTCTCAAATACTCGTAATCTCCTTTCCTCCCTTAAAGTAAGAGTCCATGTTTCGCACCCATATAATATAACTGGTAGAATAATAGTTTTATATATTTTCTGCTTAACGTTTTTTGGAAGGAGTTGGGACATCAAAAGTCTCTGCAATGCATAATAGCATGCATTTCCAGAATTGAGCCTATGTTTAATTTCTTTGTGCATCTCATTCCTATTTGTGATTATTGTTCCTAGGTATTTGAATTCAGCCACTTCCTCAAAAGTTCCCTCATTTGTCATTAGCTGTCCATTTCCATTATATACTGAATTTCTACGTGTGACCATATATTTAGTTTTACTGATATTTACATCCAGTCCTAATTTCTTAGTGTTACTTAATAGTGTGTGGGTGTTGGCCTTTAGTATCTCCTCGCTATCGGCCAGTAGTACTACATCATCAGCATAAACTAACAGCTTATTAATACCATTCAGTTGTAAGCCTTCCTCATTCTCTAAAGATTTAATGGCATGCTCTAGTGTGACCATATATTTAGTTTTATCGATATTTACTTCCAGTCCTAATTTTTTAGTGTTACTCAATAGCGTGTGCGTGTTGTCCTTTAGTATCTCCTCGCTATCAGCCAATAGTACTACATCATCAGCATAAACTAACAGCTTATTAATACCATTGAGTTGTAAGCCTTCCTCATTCTCTAAAGATTTAATGGCATTCTCTAGTACAAAATTAAATAGTAGAGGAGATAGTGCATCTCCTTGCTTCAACCCATTCTGGATTTCAAAAGTGTCCGAAACTGTTTGCCTACACGCACCCTACTCTTTGTGACATTTAGACACATTCGTACAAGTCTAACTAACTTTTTAGGAATTCCGAACTCCAGCAGGATACTATATAACTTCTCCCTCTTAATTGAATCATATGCTTTTTTGAAGTCTACGTATAGTTGATGTACAGTACCATTATATTCCCATTTCTTTTCTAAAATTTGTCTTATACTAAAAATCTTATCTGTTGTAGACCTGTTTCTTCTAAATCCACATTGATGATCTCCTAGAACGTCATCAATATAGGGAGTAAGTCTGCTGACTAATACATTTGTTAGAATTTTGTAGGAAGTTGAAAGTAATGAGATGCCCCTGTAGTTGTTGCAATCAGTTTTATCTCCTTTCTTATAAATTGGTACGATAGTTGATTCCTTCCATTCATCTGGAAGAGCTTCTTTTCCCCAAATCATACTAAGCAACCAGCGTATCTTGTCCATCAATTTTTCTCCTCCTGATTTTATCAGTTCTGCTGGGATCTCATCTGAACCTGATGCTTTATACATCTTCAATTTTTCAATCGCCATTTCAACCTCTAATGCACTTGGTTCTGCGACTAGCATTTCTGTTGTCTGTAAATTATCCTCCTCAATGTCCTGTTCTGTATGTACATTTAATAGCTGATTAAAGTAACTTTTCCATCTTATTTAATATACTCCTGGAATCTGCAATCATATCCCCATTTTCATTCCGAATTATGTTTGTTGTAGCCTGAAACCCTTTCTTCTCTATACTAATTCCCTGATATAATTCTCTAATGTTCTTATTTTTTGCGTTCAATTCAAGATCATTAATCTTCTCTCTCAGATATTCCCTCTTTTTGCTCTTTAGTAACTTGGTGCTTTCCCGTCTAATACTGCCCAATTGTTCTAAATTTGCCTCATTTGGCTCGTGTAACCATTTCATTTTTGCTAGCTTTCTTTTCTTTATAATATCGGCACATTCCTCATCAAACCATTTCTTGTTTTGCCTCTTTTTTAAACAACCAATGCTTTCTGATGCTGACAATTTAATAGTATCTCTTATAGCCTCCCATTCTTTATTTATATCAGTTTCTTCTTCGTTTGCCACATTGTCATTTGAAGATTCCAGTACTTCAAATCTATTAGCAATTTTGATTTGGTATTCTTGCCGCATTTCATCATTTTTCAAATTTTTTAATTCAAATTTTACAGAATCATCTTTAGCGTTCAAATCCCGTTTTCTTTTCATGTCTTGTTTTGCCTTCATTGCTAAATGTCAACAATATAGTTATAACATCTAAATATACAAGTGTTACTGTTATAAAGTGAATATTCTCTTTGGATATGCTTATGTGTTATAGTGGTGACTGACTATATGGCAGTTGGAACGATATCCCGCTACCTCTCGTGTAAATTGAAAATACTATACATATAAGAAAAATAAATGTTCCTGAGTAGCTCATAATCGGTTAGAGCCGGTAAAAGGATAGAGTTTTAGAACCTCGGGCTCAAAAATCCCGACTCACATATATATAAAAGATTATAGGCCTTCATATGTTTTTTGTCATAAGAACTAATTCACCTGGCATTATCGAACCCGTAGGCTCATGGCCGGCGCAAACTAAAGCTCTCCATAGATCCCTATCCTGAGCTATTTTTCAAAACATTTCCCTGCATAATTCACCTCCCTCAATCATGGTTATATTATTTCATCCATTCTCTTCTCCACCTCTTTCTTGGCCTATACTCTGGGGGGCCCCACAAAAAGTTTCATGTTCCCCTTACATTCCCGATTATTCGTGTGCACAACGTCCTGCCCATCGCAGTTTTAACGAAGCTTATACCCATCATCTGGTTTCTCATAACGATGAGTAGCTCACTGTTAAGCAGTCTTCCTCCATTCACCGTCCTGTTCATCTCTCTGATCCAAAACATTTTCCTAACAACTTTTATTTCTTAAATACTCGAAAATCTTTTCTCCCCCCTTTACGTATAATAATATATCTCGCATCTATATAAATGTCTGTCCCAAATAAACTACAGGTAAGAAACAGCTGACCTACCACTAGATGAGTTGAAATGACTCATTTTACCCGCCTCCCTACTGACAACAACTCACAACACAAACAACAGACAATAGATGAACTAAGTCATATTCCCAACCTAACCGAGACAAATTCTTTTTTTCCTATATCTCACCTGATGACGCCAAAAGAGCAGTATTACGTATTAAATCTAAAGCACAAGGAATAGACAATATAACAATAACTCTCCTGCAAAAAATAATAGACATTATTCTCCCAACAATAACCCACATTTTTAATGCCTCTATAATGACCCGGATCTATCCCAGACTCTGGAAAATGGCTCTAGTTCGTCCTACACCGAAATCAAACACTCCCGCAACACTCGATGAGTATAGACCAATTAGTATTCTTCCCTGTTTATCTAAAGCACTGGAACACATAATACACTCACAGTTAACAGACTACCTCATTACACACGACTTACTTGATAAGCATCAGTCTGGTTTTAGAACAGGACATCATACAAGTACTACTTGACATTGTAGAGGACATAAGAGACTCAATGGACAAAAACAAACTCACCGCAATAGTCCTACTCGACTACAGCAAAGCCTTTGACACAGTAGATATAGACTTAATGCTAGCGAGACTAAATACACTACATCTGTCGGAAAACTGCCTTGATTGGTTTAGATCTTACCTCACTAATCCTCAGCAATCAGTTTCTGTTAATAATCGCATTTCTTCCTGGCGCTTGGTGAGGAAAGGGGTACCTCAAGGCGGCGTCCTCGCTCCTCTTCTCTTCTCCATTTATATTAATGACGTGACCAAGAAACTACAAAACTGCAAGCATCATCTTTACGCCGACGACCTACAGATTTACACACACTTTAGGCCTGACGAAATTAATTAATATATTGACAAAGTAAACACTGACCTCAGGCATATATCTTTATGGTCCAGACAATATGGGCTGAAACTAAATGTAAACAAAACGCAAGCAATAATTATCGGACATCCAAGGCTATTACACTCCATAAACAATGGCAATATGCTGGCTGTCATATTAGATAATGAACAAATTCCTTATACCGACGTCGTTAAAAACTTGGGATTTTACTTAGATTCTAATTTAAATTGGCATGTGCAAGTAAAACAAACATCTAAAAGGATCTTCTCCATAATGCATTCCCTAAAGCGACTTAAACATTTTCTTCCTACAACTCTTAAAAGAATTTTAATCCAAACTTTAGTGATGCCGCATTTTGACTACTGTGACGTTCTACTAACTGACATAAGTGACGGATTGTCGGACAAACTGCAGCGTGTCCATAATATGTGTATCAGATTCATATTTCATGTTCTAAAATACGATCACATTTCTCCATTATTCCACGAATTGTCATGGCTACATCTAAAAGAGAGAAGAAATCGCACTGTCTAATTCTCCTATTTAAGATCCTACATACCTCGATTTCCAATTATTTATCGTGCCGTTTCCAGTATCTATCCTCAAACCACAACTTAAACACAAGATCACAACATAGTCTCTTGCTTAATATACCGCAACATAGGACATCACATCACTCCATGTCATATACCATCTTCACTTCTCGCAACTGGAATTCCGTACCACAAGAAATATGGGGCTGCCGGACATTGGCATATTTTAAAAGAAATCTAAATTTATATTTGCTCTAAACTCGACTTCATTATTATCCAGTGTAAGGTATATATATTAATTGGTGTTTCTCGTATAATGTATCATATTTATATAATAATAATAATAATAATAATAATAATAATAATAATAATATTATTATTATTATTATTAATATCGTATCATTATTGTTATTGCCCTATAAAATGTTGTTTGTACATGACATTTACATTGCTACATTATTATATCTTTAACTGTTTATAATTAGTATAGTGCATATCTATATTTGTCAAATATTTATTTGTATTTGTACTGGTTGAGTGGAAGAGAGGGCCTTACGGCCTTAACTCTGCCAGAATAAATAAAGTATTATTATATTATTATTATTATTATTATTATTATTATTATTATTATTATTATTATTATTATTATTATTATTATTATGTAATTGGACTTGTCATAAAACATTTTTATAAAATCGTAGTAATAATAACAAAAAAATAATAACAATAATAAGCATGGGCCCAAAAACTTGGCAAATTAACGAAGATGATATCATACACTCAGATTCAACCCAGGAAGTTACTATGTGTTTGGAATAGAGAACTGGGTTGCCATTTTAACAGTATTTTCTTGAGAGAAATCCTTATATAAATCTGAAGATTGCAACACAGCAGGTATATAGTTGTAAATTGTAGCCGTCCAAGCCACCCCTTCTTAAACAAAATAAATAATAGTTTTAAAAAACAAAAACAACACGCTTTATTTGAAAACCGAACTAAAAAAATGAAATACAATCTTAATTTCCAACACGCTTGGGATAAAATTAAAGTGGTCAACAAAAAATCATCTCCAACACATAGGCCTATAGAATAAAACTAGAGTTATCAACAAAAAGAAAATTTTACCATGAAAAGAGTGGGTGCTCTATATCAATTAATATATTTGATAATAAACAGATATTGGTAAAAGTAAAGTCTCTAAGAAGAAAATGTAAAAATCAGAAAAAGCACCCCACGCTTTTGATGGTAAAATTATTTTCTTTTTGTTGATAACTCTAGTTTTATTCTATATGTGTTGGAGATGATTTTTTTGTTGACCACTTTGATTTTATCCCAAGCGTGTTGGAAATTAAAATTATTTTTCATTTTTTTAGTTCGGTTTTCTAATAAAGCGTGTTGTTTCAGTTTTTTAAACTATTATTTATTTTTTATTTTTTAGTTTTAATATTTTACAGAATAAGGTAAAAATGTAAATATCTTTAAATTCGATACTATTGTAGTATGAGCTAAAAGTAATACTCTTCTAAAAAAATCCTCCCAGCCGGATTTGAACCAGCTACCTATGGATTACTGAAATTATATACCACTACAGTTCACCGCTCTACCATCTGAGCTCTTACAACGATTGACTAAAAAGTCGACAAGTCGGCAACCTATTATACCAGTTTTCATTTTTTTTATTTTCTGATGATTCTGGCCATGATTTTAGAAACAAGATATGAAATTATTATATTGTCACGGGTCCTTTACAAGTATACAAAGTTTCAAGTCGATCCAATGTTTCTAAGTGGGTGAAAATCGTGTTCAAAGATTCCGTTACATAGATACAAAGACACTTTTTTTTTTCTGATGATTCCGGCCAGGATTTTAGAAAATAAATATGAAATGATTGTATTGTCACGGGTCCTTTACAAGAATACAAAGTTTCAAGTCGATCCAATATTTCTAAGTGGGTGATAATCATCGTGTTCAATGATTCCGTTACATAGATACAAATATACTTTTTTTGATTTTCTGATGATTCTGGCCAAGATTTTAGAAAAAAAATGAAGTGATTGTATTGTCACGGGTCCTTTACAAGTATACAAAGTTTCAAGTCGATCCAATGATTTTAAGTGGGTGAAAATCGCGTTGAGAAATTCCGTTACATAGATAGATACAGGTCAAGCTAATATAAAGCGTGTAAAAACAGTTACCACTTGTCACTGAGCTCTTGCGGATCTGTACTATCCTGAGTGAAAGTGTCGACTCTCATATTTACTATAAAACTAGTTTACATGCCATAAAAGAAAAACTATGTTTTTTAAATGTGCAATCCATATATTTGGACAAAAGTACTGCTAACCTTGCCGCTCCACCCCTCCTTAACAAACAAATACCGTAATTATGAGTTTGGCAACATCTACCCTCTGCAGATAGGGGGACACTGGCATAGCCCAAAAGATCCGTAGTAACTTCCTGCGTTGAATTAGAGTGTAAGAGAAATAAAACTATTTAATTAGTCTATAGAATATTTTCTTAAACATATTTTTATGTAATAAAATATGTTACCTTCGATGAAGTGTTGATATACTGTCCTCCATGGCATTTGACTCATTATACTGGACACGTCCACCGTTGTGGTCTCGAGGTAGCGTGCTGCCTTGTCGCGCAGCGGACCCGAGTTCTATTCTAGGTCGGGACAGATTCCTGGGTAAGGTTTTTTTTTCGGGGTTTTTCCTCACCTGTAAGACAAATGTCAGGAAGCTTAGGGCCCAACGATCTCCGAAAATCATCCGGCCATCATCATCATCCTTATTATCATAATCATCCTTCACCGGTGTGGAAAGCAACGGGAAGCTACCACACCTATAATCCCCTAGTAAAGCTGCAAAGCATAGCATGAAAATGCTATGATTGCAGTGAAAGATCTATCCTCGGGCAGAATTACTATGGATGGATACTGGACATGAACAACTACGGTGTTGTCAGGGGAGGGAAGGTTTACATGACGTCAACACTGCCCCTCTGATCTTCTTCCAAATACGCTCCTACTATTGAATCGAATTGCTCATCCGTTGATGATGACTTCTCTAATCAGAAAATTTGTTTTCTTAAATTAAATTACGCAGTATATATTGTGAACGAAACAAATTTGGACAAATATTAGAGAAAATACAAAATACAAATTTGAATACAATAGTAATACATGTTGTTAAAATAATTAGGCTATATTTGGAAAAACAATGTTTGAAATGGTAGAATAGTAATTTAGTTATCAAAGAGTTTGGTAGAGAGGGCGGCATTGAGTCAGCGAGTACTTGGACAATGGAATGTCCATATGGACACACCTTTCTTTGTATTCAAAGGTCAATCAGGGTCATAATTATGATACATGGAGAACAAAAGACATACGACATACTAACACCAAACATGTACACTGCAGTTTTGACCTTCATTCCTTATTCAAAAGTCCATTAAAATATGTAGATTGTGTGTTGCCTTTACACACATATGGATGTAAAATAAATGTATAACATTATGATTGAATAAATATAGGTAGTAATAGGCTTAACACTAAGAAATTGGGACTGGAAGTAAATATAAAAAAAACTAAATATATGGACACATATAAATACATTATATAATGGAAATGGTCAGCTAATGACAAATGAGGGAAATTGTGAGGAAGTGGCTGAATTCAAATAACTAGAAACAATAATCACAAATAGGAATGGCATGCACAAACGAATTAAATATAGGCTCAATTCTGGAAATGTGTGCTATTATGCATTACAGATATTCTTGTCGTCCCAACTCCTTTCAAAAAACGTTAAACTGAAAATATATAAAACTATTATTCTACCAGTTATATTATATGGATGCGAAACATGGAATCTTACTTTAAGGGAGGAAAGGAGGTTACGAGTATTTGAGAATAAAGTTCTTAGGAAAATGTTTGTACCAAAGAAAGATGAACAGATAGGTGATTGGAGAAGACTACATAACAGTGAACTATATGTTCTTTATAGGAAGCCAGATGTAATAAGAGCAGTTAAGTCTCGTAGACTGCGATGGGCAGGACATGTGGCACGAATGGGGAATTAAAGAGGTGGATGAAGCTTCTTGTAGGAAAACCAGAGGCAAAACGCCCATTTGGTAGACAAAGAATGAGACGAGAGAATAACATTAACTATGGTTTGAGAGAAGTATATTATACAGTGAATGATTGGAAAGCATTAGCTCAGGATAGGAATGTATGGAGAGCTTATGTCCGCGCGGCCATGAACCTATGGGTTCGATAGTGTCAGTGACTGAATAAATAGGCTTAAATAAAGATAAATAAATATACAATCTACTCTTAAGAAGTCTGGTCTACATCCCCACGTGGCGAGAGTTTGTTCCTAGCTACTTTAGTTATGCTTATTTTCCCTACAAATGTCAGCGAGTGACAAGGTGTTAGCACGTCGCCTCAAAGAGAAACGTAGTAGGAAAGTAATATATTACTTGGATGGGAAAGGCTATTTAATTTTTTTCTCATCAACACTAATGTACAGTAGGTTGAAGTTGTTTTACGATCTAAAACTGTTCAGACTCAGGATCCACAGTTTAAAGTCCCTCCCGCAGGATTTGGTCCTTGAATTTTTCCGTCCTAAAAGAACATTGACCCCGGCCAGGATTGAACCCGCGACTCTCGGGACCAGAAGCAAGGAAATTAACCCCTAGTCCACCGAGGCCGGTGGGCACTCTTTAATGTACTCAGACCAATTCAAAACTGCACCTAAGGCCAAGACATTTATCTCTTATTTCAGACATAAGTTTCTTTCACGTGTAGTAGAATCTGGACACAAGACCCACGGCATTGAGTCACAATCAAGAGTTTGTGATCTAAAAAAAGTATCGATCCCGGATGAGTTTGAACTCGCGAATCCCGGATATACAGATGAGTATGGCAACGAGAAGACCACCGGTATTAATTTTTTTAAATCTTTAGAAGAAAGATGTTTTGTCACGTGTTATCATCGATGTTACGTTTGTGGTAAACCTCCAGGTTCCAGAGCAACAGCCTCGATTGGAGTTTTCGATAGAATATATAATAAAATATCAGAGAAAACTGATTTTTTTTTTGCAAATGCCCAAGTTGTCTTTCGACATGCCTGGTTACTCTCGTGGCATGGCGTTCTTGTAACCCACTTCTGAGGTTGGGGCGCCTGGAAGGCGGAGTTACATTGCCCCGATGATATGATGGGTGATGATGATGATAGTGGTGCGCTAGGAGAGCCCCTAATCCTAAACTTAATCTAAGATGAATATGAATGATGATTGCGATGACCATATGATTTCGGGGACCGTTTGGGCCTTACATTTTTCCTGACATTTGTCTTACAGGTAAGGAAAAACCCCGTTAAAAACCTCACCCAGAAAAACTGCCCCTACCGGGAATCGAACCCGGGCCCGATGCGTGACAAGGCAGCACGCTACCTGGAGATCACAGCGGTGGACAAAACTGAAATATTTAGGATATTATTAAATACAGGTAAAAATACTATAAGGAACATACAGAGAAAATAGAAAAAAATAACTAAAGACGATAGACCTGTGCATGGAAAGAAATGGAGAGCAGCTGAATATTGTCACTCTTCCAGGGGATGATTTCCTTCTTAATAAACACGACGCATGTTCACATAACATTTTCAAACTCACTTTATTAGCTTCACAAAATTCAACTCGTTCTTCTTACATAAATAACGTTTCATGATTTACCAATGTAATTATAGAGAAAGGATTTTGAGGTGCGGCACCTTTCCAAAAAATGGCTCTTTCATATCAATAGTTTAATATATGTATTTGGGGGATGAAATGAAGCAAAATGAATACAGTTTGTTGCACATGTTTGCACCTTTTCGTGAAATTACTACGTTTCGTCCCTTTATCCCTCTTGTTTTATGCTTCAGCACCTTTTCCTATACTCGTCTCCGAGTTTTTAAAAAATAGGACTGAAAAATGTAATTTTTTTTTTCTTCAACATCTTTTTAAAATCTCAATCAGAAATCAACAATATTAAATAAATATTAAAATATAATTTATGTAATTTATACCCCAGAAACAATGGTCAATATGCATGTGAAGTCAATAATAGTAAATAATAAATATTAAAATATAATTTATGTAAACCATCAGTAATTTATATCCCAGCAACAATGGCCAATCTGCAGGTGTGAAGTCAAATTTAAATTTCAACAGTGTTACTGTAACAGTTTAAAATAAGTTCAGTTAATACTGACAATAATTTGACAGTTTTCTATCTACCGACTTGTTGTTCGCAGTGTTTTACTAGTCTAAACCATAACGTTTTTTATTAGTACGAGTATTACCACTGGGTTTTCACAACAATAACATGGCGAATGTTAAGAAGGATAAGTTGTATGCACTTTCAGAAGAATTCAAAACGCAATTTATCGATACTGATGCGTCATTCTTGGATGTTCCATCTGCGAAGTAAATATTGCAATAAACTAAAGAACTATGAATTGCATCTTATGGACTCTCTAAAGAAAAACAAATTGATGCAAAATGATATGCATATTATATAAACTGAGTTAATGTAACTGATTTGAACCTTCATTCAATTGTTCCAGCAGCATCTTTTTTTGCACCATTTTGTATGTATTTTCAGAACCTTTTTTTCCACCTTTTACGACCAAAATTTGCACCTTAAAATCCTTCCCCTAGTAATTACCACAAACATTCCAAGTCACGAATAATGTCTTCAGTCTCTCTTCACGTACAAACTGATTCCTCCCAACGATTTATATATTATGTCAGACGTAGAGCCGACATTTTTCCAGATAGGAAGTTTCGGGAATCGAACCTTGCGGACTTGGAGGAAAAGATATGTAGAGAATATTGTAACCGGGTCTTTCAACTCGCGAGTCGATAGCTTGTGAAGCTTTTCCTACCACACAATGCGAGATGTATGTCGCCGCGCCGCGCTGCCCGCGAAATTCAAAAGATAAACAACAATGAGTTATAACATCAACAGAAGAAGCGGACTGAAAGGGAAATAAACAGGATCTGCACCCTACGACAAAATAAGAAGGAAGAGGAGAAATGTTCAGCACAACCAAGAAAACTTGGACGTTTCTGATCTTTCTATGTCTTCATGGTGAAAAAAAAAAAATGTAAAGTACGGTAGACATCAGCAAACACATATAACAATAGTATATTAATTACAATGCGAGGTTGGAAAGTAGTTTTTTTCAGAATCGAGGAAAATGTTTAAAAACCGTGCGATAGCGAAGTTTTTAATTTCCGAGATCCTGTAAAACACTTCACAAACGTGCGTTGCACATTATTTTTTGCGCGATGATATTTAAAAATAATAAATAACAGTAAAACAATAACAACTTTGTTGGAAATATTTGCGTTCATTATAGACAACTAACTAACGTTAACAGTGTGGGCAAGGTTTATTAGTTGAAAAAAAAACAAGCTGTGAGACCAATTGGTGATAAAATGGCGGCAAGAACGTATTTTCTGTTTTATATTGTTTTAAATAAAGTTCAGTTCATTTAAAATGCTATGATTGGTATCGTATAATGTATATTAACACTACCTTTTGGATATTTTTTGTATATAAATTGTATGTAGTAAACATAGAGGGCAGAGGTTTTATTTCCCACACGCGTGTTTGTAATATGTAATATTACAGTATAGTTATTTTTATTACAGTATAGTCATTTAGGTTGAAAACCCCGAAATGTAGGAAATTAAACTTTCAATCATGGTCCCCATTGCTGTAAGTACGACAAAACGAACTATCGCGCAAAAAAGCTATTATCGCCACACTATAATGGTTGTCATTTTATATAAAAGCAGGTGCCGTGAGACAATGCTTAACATGCGGAATTATTATAGTGGCAGTAGTCGGCATCTTTGTATTAAATTATATATATATATATATATATATATATATATATATATTATATAAGCTGCGGGGAAACAAACCGAGCCGCTGACAAGCATCATAGTGAGGCGATAATATCACAAAGAATAATACAATTCTGCCAACTTAATCTACAACTTGCATATCAATAGGCTATCGTGACAAATTGTAACAAATTATAGAACCTATTTTTATGATAAAGCTTACCGTTTGGCTGAAAAAATGCAAAAACCCATATTCGCGAACTTTGACCTTGAATAATTTTTTTGCAGATGTGGTATCGATGGGGACTTTTCACATTTCATTCATAATGGTGTTCCCAACATTCGTACGAATTTTCAGCTCTATGCCAATTTTTGTAAATTGAAATGTCTATTTTGACCGGACTATTAGCTCTCAAAATATAAGTAATTTTACATATATTCATCATAAATATTCAATGAAAAGAAATAAACGTTTTCTGCGAGAGAAGTGAAAGTTACAAGAAAAAATCTCCATACCTGAGCCTGACAAAACTAACGGCAAGTGGTAAAATCTTGTAAGCCCTTGTTCCCCTCAATGAAATTTAGGCGCTCTCCCCCTACGGGGAAGAATTTGAAATATACTAATTTAGTTACACTTGTTTTCGTATAGATGTCATTGGAGTGGCCTGTGGTCAGCGTTCCGCCTCATACTGCCATCTCGGAAACCGAAGTAGTACTAGGACGGAAAAATTCGGTAAATTTTGCATACAGGCCTTTTTATTCAGGCTTAAGGATCTTTTACGAGCCTGAAAATCGTCAGACTCGGGACTTACGGCTTAAAATCCCTCCCGGAGAATTTGCTTCTTGGATTTATCCGTCCTAAAAATGCATCGACCTCGGCCGGGTTTGAACCCGCGACCTTCGGGACCAGAGGCAAGGTGCATAACCACTAGTCAACCGCGGCCGATGATTTTCGGTGTTAAAAACACAATTTTTGATAAAATGTTCTCTTATAATCATCTAAATATGACAAACTTAGTATATTTCGACTGGTTTTAAAGGAATAGCACTAAGGTAATGGAGGTACGGTAATTGTACCCGCGGAACATGTGTGCCCCCCTGCTGGGAGGTTTCTTAACCAAACGAAATTAGTTACGCTTTATTTCAGTACATATGTAAGCGAGTGTCATGTTGTTAGTACATCACCTCAAGGAGACACTAATATAATACTCGTATAGAAATGAAAATCATTCATTTTGCTCAAAAGTATTTTTATTCAATTTATTTAAGACAAAATTTTATGACTTCACCCTCACATATCCTTTTTCTTATTAGAACCGGTTTCGGGACCTTATTTTGTTTTCTATCTTCAGCACTTATACGGTAACGACCGGTTCAATCTATTGTCGTTTTGAAGAACTGCCTTATGCTCTTTCTGTTAGTTACCTGAAAGAACGCTTCAAATCAACATCACTTTCTCCGGGAATTCCAAAATTCATTAATTTCTCTTTTTTTTTTTTAATGTTAATTCTTTTCCAAAACCTTGAGCACTTTAGGGTTTTCTTATTTTTGTTTTATAATTTAGAGCCTTTGTTTAGATTTGAATTTTTTTCTGACCATAGGCGTGGGTTGTCTACTGCACATTTTTTCTACTTCTTCCATTTTTGACATTCCTTGAGCTGTTTTTTTTTCACTTTGGGTTTTTAATTAAATTTTCTCTTTGTTTTCCTTATGTACACTTTATCACATTCCTCCTCACATTCCTCCGCATATTAATAACTGTTAATCCCAATTTTTTCTTCTATTTTATGTTTAGTTAGATGTAATTAATCTAATGATGTTGAAGTCGTTTTGATATGTCTTATGTTGATATTTTATTTTTATAACTTATGGCGATTCAATGGATTATATGTAAATTTCTTACATTTTATATTTTATTCTTTTTCTTTTAGAAGTATACTTTGATTAATACATTTTGTCTTTTGAACTTGTTTACTTTCTTGTGTATCATTCTTTCTTCAAATCCAATATTTGTTGCTACGTTGATTATGTATTCTTTTTGTTTTCATATTTTTTTCTGTTCATGGGTATGCTCACTAATCTGTGTGTCAAACTATTCAAAATTGCTTCTTTCTGAGCTACGTAATTAAAACCAGAATATTTAATATAGTTGTTTACATGTCTTCTTTCTGTATATTCCAAATTAACACTACTTTTTGGATATTTTTTGTATATACATTCTATATATAGGGCAGTGGTTTTACTTCCCACACGCGGTTTGTAATATGTAATATTACAGTATAGTTATTTTATTACAGTATAGTTATTTAGGTTGTCAACCGCGAAATTTAGGAAGTTGAACTTTCAATCATGGTCGCCATTGCTGTAAGTATGACAAAACTCACTATCGCGCAAAAAGACTGTTGTTGAATTCACTTCGTTTAAGCAGTTCCTTCGTGATGCCCTTTTTATAAATAATCCCATGCCTTACTTTATTATTGGTCTTGGAAACAATTAACATTGTTGCTAGGCAGTTACATAAATACTGAAAAACCATAAAATATAAAATGTACAATTGGGAATAAGATTTGTTTTAATGCAGTTTAGAAAGGAGGTATTAGATGTGACAAAACGAAGCGGGAAATATGGAGCAGATAAGAAAAGAATAATAGAGACTATCAGAGAGAAACTTTCCAGCTAAGGTTGCAGTACAACAATAATAACATGGCGAGTTTGATCAAGGCGTTATGACTGAACAAGAGGGAAGATTTACATTGGGCAAAATAAGAAGACCTAAGTTGTCCAAGTTTAGGGGGAACGTATTTGTTGCTCCGAGAAATTAAGGAGAGTACTATTACCTGTAAATCTAACAATATATCAAAACCTGAAAATAAACCATCCTGAAGAACGAGGAGGTGAACAAGATCTGTAACTAAAAAAATGCAAGCAGAGGAAAAATAGTAAAACTAAGGCGGGTGAAAAAGCAAGATTTAATAAAGCAAAGGTAATAATAAAACAGGCGAAAACCAGCTTCAAAAAGAAATAGAACTAAAAAAGGAAACAATGACAGAGGAAAGTAAAAGATAAATAATACAAGAATGATAAGCGTTGTTATAAATAAGGTCACTAATACAAGAAATGGCGACACCTAGACATCTAGAAAGAAGGCTACAGAGCGAAAACGTAAAAATGGACACTGGAAATGTTAAATTAATATAACATGTTAAGTCATTAATGGAGATTAATTTGTATTAAATACCTAATAGTCTTTAATTTAATTGTTAGTGTTATCTGTTGTTTTTTAGTATTTGTTCGTTATCAATAATACTACCCAGGGAGTGGATTTGTATGTAGGCGTACTAAAAGTTATGATTGCAACATAGTATAATGAGAAGTTAGACTTATGACTGTCTTTTGTTTTGGTCCCACACACAAACAGTTGAATAGTATAATGAGGAGTAAGATTTTTGACTGTCTTTTATCTTGTTTCACACACAAACAGTTGAATAATACATACTATCTGCATTGCAATCTTATCTTTTATTACATAAAAATCCGCTCCCTAATCATTAGTCATTCATTTCAATTTGTTTACCGCTGTGGCCTCGAGGTAGCGTGCTACCTTGTCACGCAGCGGGCCCCGGTTCGATTCCCGGTCGGGACAGGCTCTTGGTGAAGTTTTTTCCCGGGTTTTTTCCTCACCTGTAAGACAAATGTCAGGAAGCATAGGGCCCAACGGTCCCCGAAAATCATCCGGCCATCATCATCATCATCCTTATCATTATTATATTCATCCTTCATCGGTTTGGAAAGCAACGGGAAGCTACCACGCCTATAATTCCCTAGTAAAGCTGCAAAGCTTAGCATGAAAATGCTATGATTGCAGTGAAAGACCTGCCCTCAGGCAGAATTACTATGGATGGATGGATATATTAGTTCGTATATGGTGATAATGTTGCATTATTAAGTGACAACGAGAAAGTACCAAAAGACGCTAATTCTCTTAAATATTACTAAGAAACTAGGGCTGGAAGCAAATATCAATAAAACTAAATATATGATCACACGTTATAAATAATAAAAAAACAGTTATGACAAATGAGGGAAATTTTGAATTCAAATAGCTAATAGTAAAAATTACAAACAAGAATTCACACACTTGCTCAACTCTGGAAAAGCATGGTACTGATCATTATAGGATTCTTATGAGTAAAAACAGATAAATCTATATGTGAATAGAGAAGATTACATAATAGTCACCCACATGATCTTTATAAGAAACCAGATATAATAAGAAGAGATAAATCTTAATGGGCAGGACTTGTGGCACTAATGGGGAATGAAAGAGGGGTGTAGGAAAACCACAGGCAAAGCGGTGATTAGGTAGGCCAAGTATCAGATGGGAGAATAATAGTAACCATGATTTAGAGAAATGAATTATACAGGGAATGATTGGAAAATAAAACTCAGGATAGGAATATTTGGAGAGCATGTATCCGCACGGCCTGGGTTCGATAGTGGCAGTGAATTAATTAGAGAGCAAAATATTTCTACTTTGGGGAATGGAAAAGTATTAAATTAATGTCTACAAATGTTCACAAAAAAGGAAAAAAATACAGGAATTCCATTATTTGTATGATATTGTAGCGTGCACACCTCAAACATTATAGGCTACGTGTTTTAAATAGGTGGTCGACACTACATCGCAACTTGTTGCTGCCCAGATCATGCGATCTGCTTCGTAACGGTACTAACAAACTGTCAGTTAAAGCCCGCAACTGATGAGGTCCTTACTAAACATCCCTTCTGCCAGAATAATTTCAACATATGATTTCAATGATAGTTCCGTTGTTAGCCTTTGTTTAATTTTTCCCTTTAGGCCTGTAAGTGCTTTCACCCCACCGGAATACAACCTGTAGCGAAGGGATGACATGAGTGATCAGCTCATCCCAGGGACACTTCCGAGACAACACGAACATTTAAGTTAAGACACATACTGTTAACTTATCAATTCGTACTTTACAATAAATATGATAATAATAATAATCATCAACATCAAGGCTTAGGCCCTCTGGCCTGTCCCGACTTATAGAAATTTGGTCTTTCCATCTGCAAATGGTCTTCCTTGATTTCTATATCCTGTGGGTCTGTAGTTTAAAATAATTTTAGAAGGTCTATTATCTGGCATTCTTAGATGTTCGTACCAATTTTGTCTTTGTTTGTCAATAATAATAATAATAATAATAATAATAATAATAATAATAATAATAATAATAATAATAACGTTATTTTACCCGTAGAGTTAAGGTCTTGTTTATCTTCCAAACAAGTTAGAAAAAAAATACTCTTACATCTAAATTACAAGAAACAAAATTATTACTTGGTATATCAAGAATACAATTATTATTTACAATATATTTTGATCTATTCTTAATTTAACGAATGAAATATAAAATGTACAAAATAAAAAATGAGAGAAAAAGTACTCTTAATGACATAGAACAAATTTAGTTCTGGAGAAAAATTAATTATAATCCATTGCGTCACCATATGTTTAAAAAAATACAATTTCAACATAAGATTGGCACCGAAAAATTACTTCAGCATCATTAGATTAATTTAATCCAAAAAAATAACAAATAGAAGAAAAAAATGGGATTTATCAGATTAAATGCGGAGACTGTGATAAAGTCTACAAAGGAAAAACAAAGAGAAATTTAAAACCAGAATGAAAAAAAAAATCTCAAGAAAGTTAAAAATAGAGAACTAGAAAAATCTGCAGTAGCAACCTACGCATGGTCAGAAAAACGCCAAATTGAAAGAAAGGCTAAATTAATGAAACAAACAGAAAAACCTAAAGAACTTACGGTTTGGAAAAAATCTACACAAAAAAACAAAAAGAAAAAAATTAATGAATTTTGAAATTCTCGGGAAAAGCTATTAGATTTCGAGGTTCTTCAGTCTGCCGACAGAGTGAACAGTAGGCGGTTTTTCAAGATGACATAACAACGGTCGTAAAATTACTGAGGATGGAACATAATAAGAACCCGAAACCGGTCTTATAAGAATAAGGATATAAGGTGAGGTTTCTTAAATAAATAATACTTAATGTTGTTAATGTTTATTCATATTCGTGGTTCTTTTATGAGCCTGAAAATTTTCAGAATCGGGACCCACGGCTTAAGGTCCCTCCTGGAAGACTTGCTTCTTGGATTTTCCCATCCTGAAAACCCATCAACACCGGCCGGGTTTGAACTCGTGATCCTCGGGACTAGAGGCAAGCAACATAACCACTAGACCACCGCGGTCAATGATGACAGTAGATATTTATAAATTACAAGCATAAAACGTCTATCTAAATGAATAAAATATATGTAATCCATCCTGATGCATATGTGGGATAAACTGGAAAAATTTTGTTCGTAAGCGTCCTGCTGTGCCACAGAACCTGGAAGAACTTTCAAATACACTCACCGAGGAATGGGAGAAAATCTCACAAGTTTCTGTAAGAATAAACATGGACATGGCTCGTAGGTGTAATGCGGTCATTGAAGCTCACGGAGGACGCACTAAATACTGAGTGTTAAAATAACCATGAAAACGTTGATTCCTAAAATAATAAACCTAAAATGTCTACTTTTTTTGTTACAAATGATAATTTGTGTATATTTCTAATACTACATAATAAAATATTGTTTGAATGTCTATTCTAATTTTACAAAAATCTTCAATTCATAATTACAAAATATCAAAAATTGAATTGTTTCAATATTTATTTTGTGGCTTTGGTTTAAACATGTGTTCCTCTAAGTTTTTAGTAATATGTATATGTGACATAGAAAGAAAAATAAATGCCTGAGTCGGGATTTGAACCCTAGTTTCTAAACTCTGTACGTTTAGCGCTCTAACCATCTGAGCTACTCAGGAATCCTAACACAAATATTTATTTTTCTTATATATACAGGGTATAAATGAATTATACCGTACAAATTTAACTACGTATAGGGGGGCATTATATCAGCAATTTGAGATAATAAACTAATGGTCTAGGAATAAAAATGTCCAAGTTATGATTCAATTTGTAAAATGGTTAGCACGCCACTGATTATTTCAAATTAAAATGGAAATAGTATGATAGACTGTAACTTGCAACAAGCATGCGCCTTTAGCTCAGTGGTTATAGCAGTCTTACCAGACGCAAATGTAAGATTGATGCATGACGTTCGAAAATACCTACAGTATGTGTACACTTTTTTTTCTTTCTTCCTTTATTTTGTACGTACTGTAAATTAGTTACGTACGTAGATTTACTTCTGGTTTAATTGTTTATTCATTATTTTACAGAATACGGTATTGGAATGTCGGCGCAGTACATGAGTTACAATAATATCTACGTACGTATTGTACGGACACTTGTTTGAAAGATTGTAATAATAATGCGCATACTGTAGAGTACAATAGGTCTCGTAAAGAAAATGTGCAATTGTACTTATGTACTTAGATAAATTATAGTGCAGCGATCACAAGAGCTGGTCTTCGTGCAGGACTTTCCATATGATTTGATGGTTCGTGCCCATTAAACTTGCGATAGCACGAGTACTAGTAGAAGGATCATCTTCCACCGTATGAAGAACATTTTCTTCGAACTCTGCAGTGCGGCGCATACGTCTTTCACCGCGTCTATTCTGTTTACCTTCAACGTCCCATGCCTATCAACAGACTTGAAGATTGTTCGGTGAGGATGGCGTCTATTCGGATACCGCTACGCGTACGTGGCAGCAGCTCTTGCACTTACCTTGTGCTGCACCATACATCAGATGCATTTTGGCAAGTTCAGCATAAGTGTAAATATGTTCCATGATGCTTTCATGTTATGCGACTGATACTTTTAATCATATGTTAATATAATAACCAATACGGGAATAGGTATTTTGCGCATACTTATACTGAACAAATTTCAGTGTCAACATATCACAGTACACACGCAAGGAAAGAAAGAAAAAAAATAAGGGAAGGGGGGGAAAAAGTGACCTGCCGTGATTTGAACCATCAATGTCAGAATCTCAAATCCAAAGCGTTAACCATTAAGCCAGACGTTAATTATACAGATTCTGCGCGTTTCACTCTGAGCTAAGGCTCACATTGTACCGATTCTGCTTTAACCAGTGCAATGGCGTGCAATAATCTGCTAAGTTCATTTTAAGGAATTTGATAACCCAATATTTCATAAACGTTGTTGATGAATTATTAGAAATCAGAATCTCGGAATTAATACAAAGATCCGAAGTTATTCTAGTATAATTTTCTCTCCTACTTTGCTCTCCTGTTGATTTATCTGTATTAATTGTCGGTTACTTTGATTCCCGATAACTCGCCCATTTTCCCTCGTAGACCATTGGTTCCCTATATCTAATTACTTGTATAATACCCCTCTGTAAGCAGTTAAATTTGTGCGGTATGATTCATTTACACACTGTATGGTATTCTCAATTTACACGAGCGTTAGCGGGATATCGTTCCAACTGCCATCTAGTGGCTACTGTAACATGTAAGCATGTTTAAAGAGAATTTACTTTATAGCAGTGACGCTTGTGTATATATACTGTGTATATATATATGATAATTATATATATATATATAATATATATATATATATATATATATATATATCTTAATATATAAAAATTTCGTGTCACGTTGTTTGTCCGCGATGGAATCCTAAACTACTGAACTGATTTTAATAAAATTTTGCACACTGTGTGCAGTTTGATCCAAATTGAGACTTAGGGTAGTTTATAACTAAATTTATAGTCGCGTTAGGACTTTATACAATAGTGGGGCACTAGAGATATTAACGCGGGAACTAGATAAATCGCCCTTGGATATAGTCGCTTTACAGGAAGTTAGGTGGCCAGGAGAAGGTAGTCAGGAATCAGGAATCTTTGCATTATTCTATGGGGGTGCAGAAAGACCTGCATTTGGAACGGGTTTTTTAGTCAGAAGGAGGATCCTATCCGCTATCCGAGATATTAAGTTTGTTAATGATAGGATATCATACATAATTCTAAGGGGTAAACGACATGATTTTATAATTGTAAATGTACATGCCCCCACAGAAGATAAAGATGACAAGATCAAGGATGAGTTCTATGAAGAATTAGAATGCTTATTTGATAGCCTTTCACGATATCATATGAAAATTGTCTTAGGAGATTTTAATGCAAAAGTGGGGCGGGAAGATATATTCAAACCAACAATAGGCAAATTCAGTCTTCATGAAGATAGTAACGACAACGGGGTTAGATTAGTCACATTTGCCAACATCAAAGAATCTGATTGTTTAAGAGCACAACATTTCAGCATAAAGATATTCATTAAATACCACCTGGACTCACGTCCCCAGATGGAGAAAACTCGGAACAAGATAGATCATGTATTTAGTGGATAAACGCGGCACAGTAGCATCATTGATGTTAGATCAGTTAGAGGGACAGACTGCAATTCGGATCATCATCTGGTCAGAGTGAAAATCAGACAACGGCTATCGCTTATGAGAGGAACGAATGCTAAAGATGATTCTGTAAAATATGAATTAAAAACTTGAGAAATGATGAAATGCGGCAAGAATACCAAATCAAAATTGCTAATAGATTTGAAGTACTCGAATCTCAGATGACAATGTGGCAAACGAAGAAGAACCTGATATAAATAAGAAATGGGAGGCTATAAGAGATACTATTAAATTTTCAGCATCAGAAAGCATTGGTTGTTTAAAAAAGAGGCAAAACAAGAAATGGTTTGATGAGGAATGTGCCGACATTGTAAAGAAAAGAAAACTAGCAAAAATTAAATGGTTACACGAGCCAAATGAGGTAAATTTAGAGCAATTGGGTAGTATTAGACGGGAAACCACTAAGTTACTAAAGAGTAAAAAGAGGGAATATTTGAGAGAGAAGATTAATGATCTTGAAATGAATGCAAAAAATAGGAACATTAGAGAATTATATCAGGGAATTAGTATAGAGAAAGAAAGGGTTTCAGGCTAGAACAAACATAATTCGAAATGAAAATGGGGATATGATTGCAGATTCTAGAGTATATTAAATAGATGGAAAAGTTACTTTAATCAGCTATTAAATGTAAATACAGAACAGGACATTGAGGAGGATAAGTTACAGACAGCAGAAATGCTAGTCGCAGAGCCAAGTGCATTAGAGGTTGAAATGGCGATTGAAAAATTGAAGATGTATAAAGCATCAGGTTCAGATGAGATCCCAGCAGAACTCATAAAATCAGGAGGAGAAAAATTGATAGACAAAATACGCTGGTTGCTTAGTATGATTTGGGAAAAAGAAGCTCTTCCAGATGAATGGAAGGAATCAATTATCGTACCAATTTATAAGAAAGGAGATAAAACTGATTGCAACAACTACAGAGGCATCTCATTACTTTCAACTTCATACAAAAATTCTTACAATATATTAGTAAGCAGACTTACTCCCTACATTGATGACATTCTAGGAGATCATCAATGTGCATTTAGAAGAAACAGGTCTACAACAGATCAGATTTTTAGTATAAGATCGATTTTAGAAAAGAAATGGGAATATAATGGCACTGTACATCAACTATATGTAGACTTCAAAAAAGCATATGATTCAATTAAGAGGGAGAAGTTATATAGTATCCTGCTGGAGTTCGGAATTCCTAAAAAGTTAGTTAGACTTATACGAATGTGTCTAAATGGCTCAAATAGTAGGGTGCGTGTAGGCAAACAGTTTTCAGACACTTTTGAAATCCAGAATGGGTTGAAGCAAGGAGATGCACTATCTCCTCTACTATTTAATTTTGTACTAGAGCATGCCATTAAATCTTTAGAGAATGAGGAAGGCTTACAACTGAATGGTATTAATAAGCTGTTAGTTTATGCTGATGATGTAGTACTATTGGCCGATAGCGAGGAGATACTAAAGGCCAACACGCACACACTATTGAGTAACACTAAGAAATAGGACGTGGAAGTAAATATCAGTAAAACTAAATATGTGGGTCACAGGTAGAAATTCAGTATATAATGGAAATGGACAGCTAATGACAAAATGAGGGAAATTTTGAGGAAGTGGCTGAATTCAAATACCTAGGAACAATAATCACAAATAGGAATGAGACGCACAAAGAAATTAAACATAGGCTCAATTCTGGAAATGCATGCTATTATGCATCGCAGAGACTTTTGATGTCCCAACTCCTTTCAAAAAACGTTAAGCTTGAAAATATATAAAACTATTATTCTACCCGTTATATTAGATGGGTGCGAAACAGGACTCTTACTTTAAGGGAGGAAAGGAGATTACGAGTATTTGAGAATAAAGTTCTTAGGAAAATTTTTGGACCAAAGAGAGATGAACAGACAGGTGAATGGAGAAGACTACACAACAATGAACTACATGGTCTTTATAGGAAGCCAGATATAATAAGAACAGTTAAGTCTCGTAGACTGCGATGGGCAGGACATGTTGCACGTATGGGGAATGAAAGACGTGCATGGAAGCTTCTTGTAGGAAAGCCAGAGGGAAAACGCCCAGTTGGTAGACCAAGAATGAGGTGGGAGAACAACATTAACTATGATTTGAGGGAAGTAGATTATACAGGGAATGATTGGAAAGCATTAGCTCAGGATAGGGATGTATGGAGAGCTTATGTCCGCGCGGCCATGAACCTACGGGTTCGATAGTGCCAGTGAGTAAGTAAGTAAGTATTATTTTTTATTGCAACTGATTTGTTTATTATTTAACAAAGAGTTATACTTCTCTGTGAGTTCCTTACGATTCTAACAGATGGCGGTGTAATTATCTGCGAGTTCCATACAATTCTAACAGATGGCGGTGTAAGGTAATTTGGTAAGGTAATTAGTTTATTATTTAACAAAGAGAGATCCAGATGGCTGTGCTATTTGTTGCAACCGCGAATTTCAATTCAGTTACAAATATTGATTATTTCGTAATTTAAGTGTGTTCAGTGTTTAATTTCGTGTGTATTAGTTTTAAGTAATCTGGCTGAAAGACAGCAACGTAATTTAAATTTTTAACGCATACCTTAGCCACAGCAACGCATGGCCGGGACTCCTAGTATATATATATATATATATATATGATAATTAAACGTTAATGTCTAATACAATTAAAAACTAACAATGTCTCATATAATATAAAGTAAGATAATAAGTGCGGTGACGTGTTATTGATGGTTAAATTTCGACCAATGAGCGAACACTAGTTCTCTTAAACATGTATTGTTTGGCTTAATACTATTAAGGGTAACTGTATCACGCTGGCGACATTAGCAATTCACAAAGCGAGAAAATGAGATATTGAGTTGTAAGAACTTGTGTATAATTAACATTTTAATCAACACAGGACACAAAAACAAGATTAATAATGTATGTGATCTGTCGTGTTACATTATTTTCTTGTGTGTTTTATTGAACATATCCTCCTGTTGGCTTGTAGGCAGTAAAATACACACCCACTCGTACTTAGATCATATCCTGCATGAGGTAAGCACCACTGTCTGCAATTAAATCTCGTTGATGAGAATCGACCTTAGGCTGTAGAGTTTAACATTTACATTTAGGAATTCTTGGGTTCAGATCTCGGTGCCGAACTACCTGAGTTTTTTCTTAAGTTTCCACAGTTTTCATAAGTAATGCCACGAGTGATTTCCAATTTATCTAGAGGATTTGTAAATCAAGAGTGGCATTTGTTAGGACTATTTAACGAATAAAATTAAGCTGTTTACTCAAATATAATTATTTAATATAGTTACCGGTACTTTAGAATATTCATATATTTAATGTAAACGGCGATTTTTGAAAACAAATCAGAAATGAGAGGTTATATAATTCACCGCAACTTGATCATATTATTTATTGCCAAATATGATCGCAATATTGTAAGAATGCACCCTAGTGGAGAAATAATGAAACCCATAAAACTGTATATTATAATCAACATTATAGGTTAGTAATTTATCTGTTTTAGTAAACAACTCGTAAAATCAAGGAATTTGTTCAATATTTGCTATATTAAATGTATTTGTTGGAGAAAATTAATGCTATGACCTGATCAGAATATTAAAAAAAGAGGAGCTTTCTTTCTCACAAAAGCAGGGGCTTATAAAGAGAAATCGATAAAGAGCTAGGTGAAACACGACTGTGATTGGTTGTAAAACAAAATCCATTCAAATGTGATTGGTCAATGACTACCATTTAAAGCACGAGTTAAATAGTCATAATTAATGCTATGAGTGATTTCCAAATTATCGATTAATTCAGAATGTCACGGAGTGACGAGTGAATTTATCTAGAGAATTTGGAAATTAAGAGTGGCATTTGTTAGGACTATTTCACGAATAAAATTAAGCTGTTTACTCACAAATCATTATTTAAATACAGTTATTTTAAAATATTTATATATTTAATGTAAATGGCGATGTTTGAAAACAAACGAGAAACGTTTATTATGTTTCATTTGTTCATCACTGCAACCAGATCATATTATTTATTGCCAAAGGAGAGCAATATTGTAAGAATGCACCCTAGTGGAGAAAAAATGAAACACACAAAACTCTTTATAAGCAACATTATAGATTATTAGTTAATTTATGATATCCTATGATGTAAATATGTCAATTATATTTTTCTGGAACGTAAATTCTGGGAAATAATACGTTTAATAAAGTGGAAACAGTGTTTTTTTTGTGTGGTATAATCAATCACTATGAATGCTTTTCTATTATATCTCGCAAGAAGAATCTGGTTACATTCATGCACTATATATACAATCTGGAAGCCACTTGATAAAATGAAAGCGATGAAATGAAAGTGATAAAATCGGGGTGAAAAACGACTGTGATTGGTTTTAAAACAAAATTAATTGAAACGTGATTGGTCATTGACTACAATTTGAGGCATAAGTTAAACAGTCTATGTAAATGCTAGTTTGAAATGTCATACCCTAGATGAGTTTTGTTATTATAGTCAACACTTATGATGTCATCAACATTAAATATATGGAAAAAAGCATGACAAACACAATAATAGACATCAACAGCCTACTGGATACACCTGACGATGCCGCAGCTAATATGAAGCGGTTAGAAGCAAAGGAGTGTAAGTGATTTTTTCGTAAAAAAAAAGAAATAATTTTGTGCATAATTACATTCTTGAAGAATAATTATATTTAGTGGCAAAGGGATATATATGTATGCGTTAGAAGTAAAATAATTATGATTGTTACTTTTAGTTACCTATGATTTTCTTATAACTAATTCATTGAATATATAGAACCCGTACGTTCATGGCCGCGCGGACACAAGCTCTCCATACATCCCTATCCTGAGATAATATTTTCCAATCATCGCCTATATAATTTACTTCCCTCAAATCATGGTTAATGTTATTCTCCCACCTCATTCTTGGTCTACCAACTGGGCGTTTTTCCCTCTGGTTTTCCTATAGGAAGCTTCCATGCACCTCTTTCATTCCCCATTTGTGACACATATGTACTACCATCGCAGTCTAAGAGAGTTAATTATTCTTATTTATCTGGTTTCCTATGAAGGCCATATAGCCACTGTTATGTAGTTTTCTCCATTCACCTGTCTGTTCATCTCTCATTGGTCCACAAATTTTCCTAAGAACTTTATTCTCAAATACTCGTAATCTCCTTTTATCTCTTAAAGTAAGAGTCCATGTTTCGCATCCATATAATATAACTGGTAGAATAACAATTTTATATATTTTCAGTTTAACGTTACTTGAAAGGAATCCCTGTCATGCATAATAGTATGTATTTCCAGAACTGAGCCTATGTTTAATTTCTTTGTGCATCTCATACCTATTTGTAATTACTGTTCCTAGGCACTTGAATACAGCCACGTCATGAAAATATCTCTCATTTGTCATTAACTGTCCATTTCCATTATATAATGTATTTCCATATGTAAACACATATTCATGTTTATTGATGTTTACTTCCAATCCCAGTTTCTTAGTGTTACTCAATAGTGTGTCAGTGTTGGCCCTTAGTATCTCCTCGTTATCGCTCAATAAATCTACATCATAAGCATAAACTAACAGCTTATTAATATCATTGAGCTGTAGGCCTTCTTCATCCTCTAAAGATTTGATGGCATCGCTCTAGTACAAAACTGAATAGTAGAGGACATAGTGCATCTCCTTGCTTTAACCCATTGTGAATTTCAAAAGTGTCCGAAAACTGTTTGCCTACACGCACCCTACTCTTTGTGCCATTCAGACACATTCGTATAAGTGTAACTAATTTTTTTAGAAATTCCGAACTACAAGTTCTAATTTAAATTCTTTTTTTTTTTTAATACCGCTAAACTTGCACTTGTATCCCTTTGCTTCTAACTGTCTCGTACGTTGAAGTGTTCATAAATAAGAATTTAATTGAATATCTCTAGAATTTTTATTTTATTTATTTCATTACTTACTTAATACAGGCTTTCCACTTTACAGCAGTTTGCCTTTGATTCCTGCTTTCCACAGATTCCTATCTTCCCATTGTCCATCTTCCATACCCCTCTTCATCATGGCATCATATATTCCCTCATACCATGCTCTTCTACTTCTCCCCCTCTTCCTTCTGCCTAGTACCGTCCAATCCAACACCTGTTTAGGCCACTGGTCTTCCGACATCCGCTGTACATGTCCATACCACTGTAGAGCTCTCTTTGTTACCCTATGTATAACAGTTTTTGTGCATCCATTTCTTGTCTGATATATGTATTTCGTATATGTTGTAGCCTGGATATTCTCATACTTCTCCGTTATCCATCCATTTCTGTCGCCAAGATTCTTTTCTGCATCCTTTCATTTATCGCCCAGCTTTCTGATCCATATGCAAGTATACTTTCTATTATTGTCTGTATAATATGTTTTTTTGGTCAAATTTCTATTCCATAAAAGACCATTCAGGGATCTAATCGCCTTCCTTGCACAATTTACTCTGTTAATAATATATTTTTCAGAAGTACCAGATTTATCTATTATAGATTCAAAATATTTAAATTCTTCAACACATTTAATTATCATATTATTTATTTGTAGGTCTTCTGAATTTCCTCCGATTACCATATATTCTGTTTTGATATAATTTATCTTCAGTCCACCTACCCAAATACATCTACCAACTTTCTAATCATATATTCATATTTATTTCATACTTAATCAAATAATACGTTAGGTAAGTTATAGTTTAAACATCTAAGATCACATTGCTTCGAGAATCTTTGTATTCAAGTAGGCTATACGTATATGGCAGTAAATTAGTTAATGTTACCTCTATGACAAAAAAATAACAAAATAATATTCCGGTATATATTCTATTCTATAATGTTCTGCCCTAGGGCAGGTCTTTCACTTCAACCATAGAATTTCCATTCAATGGTTTGTAGCTTTACTAGGGAATTATAGGTGTGATAGCTTCCCGTTGATTTCCCCACCGTGGGATGATGATGATGATGATGATGGATGGCCAGATAATATTCGAGGATCTCTTGGACCTCAAAGCTTCCTGGCATTTGTCTTAAAGGTGAGGAAAAACCTCACCCAGGAAGCTTGTCCTGACCGGCAATCGAACCGGGGCCCGCTGCGTGACAAGGCAGCACGCTATCTCGAGACCACACTGATATATATCTATATGTGAGATGAAAAGAAAAATAAACGCCTGGACGGGGATTTGAACCCGGACCTCTGAATTGATACTTCAGTGCGCTACCACATAATCTATCCAAGCATCCTAGCCCAGACATTATTTTTTCCTTCATATCATGAGAGTTAGTGGGAACTTGGTCTCACTGCCCTCTAGTGGCTACCATAACAAGTAAGCAAATTAAAGAGTTTTATTTTTAAACTTTATAGCAGTGACGCTTCTTTATTTGGATGTTATGTTTCTTTTGATGCCATATAGCCTATACGTAACTTTATAGTTGTCTTTGTCGTAGATATAGTATAAACTAACGCTAATATAATTTAATTATATTATTTAACATAGCGGTAATACTATCTAGCTCACTGGCATTATCGAACATTTTGGGCGGAGATAAGCGCTCTTCATGTTTTCCAATATTTGCATTAATAATATTCACTTCCCTCAAATTGTGTTTAATGTTTAATACTTTCGTTTCTCTCAGTCTTGTCCTGGCAGCTTTTCTCTGCTTAACCTACATGAAGTTTCCATGTCCTTCTTTTATTCATCATTTGTGCCACATGTCCTGCCCATCTACGAGACTTAACTATTCTCATTATGTCTGGTTTCCCATAACGATCATGTAACTCATTATTATGTAGTTTCCTCCATTCACCTGACTGTTCTTCTGTCTTTGTACCAAAAATGTTCTTAACCACTTTATTAGCAACTATTAGTAATATTTTTTTCCTCTCTGAAAGCATGATGCCATGTACAGTAACACACACAGAAGATCCATGATGTACAGTCTGACCAACGGAACTGTGCCCCCGTAAGGTATGCGAACTAAACAAAAATTTATTTTCTGCCTCGGTAAATCACTTCTCTCCCTTTATTCCCATCTCTCTCTTTTCTTTTGCCCCTCCCACTACTCACAATTTCGAGCCTTCTTCGGGGACAGGTTATTTGCACTTACAGTCCAGTGTTGTCAACTCAACATTAACACTGTAGCTCGGTGAAATAAATTTATCATCATCATCATCATCATCACTCCAGGGATTAGGCAATTGCGTCGTTCCGACTTCATAATGCATCAGTCCAACGTCTTCTAGGTCTTCCAACATCACGTCTTCCTCTTGCTTGATAATTTCTTGCTAAGAATGGATATCTCTCCTTACTCATTCCATCCATATGATCAATCCATTTCTGTCTGTAATTCGTGACCTTATCCAATAAAGGCTGTACTTTCAATTCTTTTCTTATATCCTTATTTCTTATTCTATCAAGTCTTGTACATCCTTTAACTTGTCTTAGGAACCTCATCTCCACCGTCTGTATTCTATCCTTCTGTTTTTTCATTGGAGCCCAAGTTTCACATCCATACAATATTGTGGGAACCGCCATAACATTATACATATTTATCTTTGTTTCTTTTCTAATTTTATCCTTTATTCCAAATCGTATCCTTTTATCTTGCTTGGGTCGGTTCCTTTTATGACAATCCGGCTGATTTCCATGAAGCTTCTCAGTAAGATGAATGTCTCCTGGAAGCGTTACGAGCGCTTCGCAGGACAAGGATGGTGGAAAGGCTGCTTCCTCTGAGCCTCCAAACATGCTCCTCTGGGTATCCACCCCCCAAGAGAGGGCTGCTTCTTCCGCTCTTCAAGCCCTACAAGTTTAGCTGTGCTATTCCTTATCGCCCTGTTGACCGTTGAAGACTTGACGAAGATGTGGCCGCCCAATATGGATACAGACGCCATTCCCTCGTTGTGAGCTATACTTAGTTCCCCTCGCCTCTTACCCACCAGCAAGATTAACCTAAGTCAATCTTCTCCAGTAGGGTCGTCTGGTTCATCGGGTACTAAGCCCCCCACCACGTCAAGGTGATAGCTCGTGGGGGGGGGGGTGAAATAAATATTATTAACCAAATAATAAAAGCCAATCAGCGTCATTAAATATGAAGAAGTAATAATTAACCTTACATTATTCAATATTCAGGACCCATGACACTGTTTGGAGGAAGTTTGGCAACATCCTCACTCGGAAAAGTATCGTGGCTGCTGGTGGAATGGTGTGAGTACAGGTATTAACTTTTCTAAGAACGACTGCAGCGCTTAAGAGGCAAAGATAGCTACGTTAGTCCGACAATACTTTAATCATTTCCACTTGACCAAATAGTTTTTCCCAAGGAATACACTTGAAACTAGTAAGTGTTATCAGTTTTCTATTGGAACAACAGTAATCTGTCTGGCTAGAAACATTAAAATCAGTAACTAACGATTTAGAAATATATAAATTAGGACAGTTTGGTGGATAAGAAAATATATGTTCAAACAGTCAATTGAATAGTTGCCCCGAAAAGAGATCTAACTAACAAAAATTTGAAAATTGAATTTTCAGTGGATTAGTGATCTATCTGGAGAATATCACAGTATGGTGCATGTAAAACTATCCCTAGAGTCTCCCAAATCTATTTTATTTAATATTTTTAAGTTGGCGTGAAGTAAATAGTGATCTATCTGTTACAAAATGGCGGAAGCAGTTAGTCAAGTCATGAATAGTAGTGCAAAAAAAAATATTGCACATGTGTAAATTCATTTCACCACAGTTCCGTGAATTCTATCAGAATCTTAGAGAAATTGAGTGAAATAAGACACAAAGGAATATAACGAAATAATATTAGATGAAAATAAATATTGAACACTGATTAAGTTAGAAAATTTTCTAACTGAATCAGTGTTCAATATGTACTTTTCTATTTCTTATTGTAGCATTTTTAGTTGAATATGAGATAGATCATTTTTCGACTCTAGAAATATAGATCACTTTTGCACTCAATTCTGTACTAAATTGTTAATATTCAGTTATTAGCATGTTATTTTGAATTCAAATTGGCTGTATGTTTCCAATATGATGAGAGATTAAAGTGTATATGATATAACAAAGGCAATAGCCTCAAAATGAACATTGTGCGTTTTTTTTTTTTTTTCCCCAACAATTTGTAGTTTGTGGGTTAGATTTGTTTTCGGGGCAACTATTAAATTGTACGTCGGTAGCAGGAATTCATAATCACCATTTACATACAGGATTCTTCTTCAGACTATTTAACTCACGCCCCCAATGGTAGTCAATGACCAATCACATTTCAATGAATTTTGTTTTACAACCTATGACAGCCGTGTTTTATCTCGCTCTTTATCGATTTCTCTTCATCAGCTCTTCCTTTTCTGATAAAGAAAGCTCCTCCTTTTTAATATTTTGAACAGCTTCCTTGATTTTACTGAGTTGTTTACTAAAAAAATAAATTATTTCTCAACTAGGGTGCATTCTTACAATATTGCGATCCTGTTTGGAAATAAATTATATGATCAAGTTGCAGTGAATATATATAACCTCACATTTCTGATTTGTTTTCAAACATCGCCGTTTACATTAAATATACAAATATTTTAAAATACCGATAACTATATTTAAATAATAATTTTTGAGTAAACAGCTTAATTTTATTCGTTAAATAATCCTAACAAATACCAGTCTTGATTTCCAAATCCTCTAAAATAAATTGGAAATCACTCGTGGCATTACTTACGATAAACATTACATCAGCAGTTTATAAAAATTGAACAATATATCGGTGTAAAACAGAAATACTTCTATTAAAGGGAGGAAAGAAGCCGAAATATTCGAACAGAGGATCCTTAGGCGAATATTCGGTCCCATAAGGGATCAGAATGAAAAATGGAGAAA
Source organism: Diploptera punctata (assembly GCA_030220185.1). Classification (NCBI taxonomy): domain Eukaryota; kingdom Metazoa; phylum Arthropoda; class Insecta; order Blattodea; family Blaberidae; genus Diploptera; species Diploptera punctata. The sequence goes on along the minus strand of JASPKZ010009353.1, from coordinate 3,107,840 downwards.
CCTTCACAGCGTTAAACTCTATAATATATATTATTGTCCTAATTGTTGGGGTTAATAAGTACAGGCTCAGCAGGTCATACAGCTCGAATGGGTGACAATAGAAATTATACATTAATTTTTATTGAGAAAACTTTGGAGGAAAGATCATATGAAGGCCTCAGGCGTAGTTGAGAGTAGAATATTTGGTTCGGTCTAAGGGGACTAGATATCAGATACATAAACTGAATTCAATTGTTTAAGGATATGGACAGTGAAGGAGCACCCCGTTACATATTAAGACAAGGCAATACATTACAAGTCGGAAGGTCGCCGATTTGATTCTCGATAGGAAGAGAATTAATTAGCCTAAAACCTTCCCGCGGCACCATAGCCCTATGGTCCACACAGCTTCTAACATAAATGAGACCAGTTTATGTTCTGGGAGTAAAGGCGGCCGTCATGCAGAGCTGAGAATCCGACTGACATGCCTTGCTCATTGTCTAAAAAGGCTGGGGCTCTAACCTCCTGCCTCTATTTTACCATTACATTCATTAATGAACCTATAGATTCCATTCGTCCATCGTTTACCAACCTGGGGTTCGGCAAATATTTCAAGGGGGTCGCCAAAACTTTTCTGTAATGGCGGGTTACGAGGCTAGGTCTATTATTATTTCCTTAATTTCTGCAGCATTGTAATATAATAATAATAATAATAATAATAATAATAATAATAATAATAATAATAATAATAATAATGCTAATAAAAAATTATTATTATTATAAAATTAAATTAACCCTATAATGCTCCTTGTTAGATATGTGTAACATCGGGAATTTATCACATTATTTCCACAATAAATTAATATTTACCACGAATGCCTGATTTACAATAATGTAACAACGTTAAGAATGCATTTGATTTCGCTACAACTAGGCCTACACGTTGTGTAACTTTTAAGCCTAACTAGAGTAACTTTAAGTTTTAACCCTTAAGGGTTAAGTTAATTTAAGGTCAATACTAGTAAAATTCATATGAAATTCCGCTGAGGTGAAGTCATATCATGAAAGTTAAAAATTAAATTGTACCTGTTGGAAGGTGCCGTCGTTCTCAACTTTGTTAAAATATTGTATTAAAATTAACTGGAGCGCTTTCGGAAGTTATCTTCCATCTTCTGCAGGTTGAGTTTCCGCTATTTGTTGTTGTTGTGTACGGTGATGTTTACTCCAAATGTTTGTAGCAGCAACTGACTTGTTTTTTGACGATCTCGTATAATGGGTTTGACTGGGGTGCGATCTCATTGAGAAGTGAGGTGTTGTTTCCTTTATTTAAGGTTATTAAACCGTTTGCTAGGAATTACATTTTATGCATGTCTACTGTAAGTATATTTAGAAGTCAGTGGTTCACTCAACTCAGATCGTTGTGGAAGAGATTCGCGAGTCGATAAAGGTTGGGAACCGCTGCATTAGTCATACACTGAGAAAGACCAGTGGATAGCCTCAATGTACCTATGGCTTCCAAGTTATAGAATGAGATATCTAATTATTTTACATCCTGTAGCCTGACAGAAGTGCGCGATGAGATATCTAATTATTTTACATCCTGTAGCCTGACAGAAGTGCGCGATGAGATATCTAATTATTTTACATCCTGTAGCCTGACAGAAGTGCGCGATGAGATATCTAATTATTTTACATCCTGTAGCCTGACAGAAGTGCGCGATGAGATATCTAATTATTTTACATCCTGTAGCCTGACAGAAGTGCGCGATGAGATATCTAATTATTTTACATCCTGTAGCCTGACAGAAGTGCGCGATGAGATATCTAATTATTTTACATCCTGTAGCCTGACAGAAGTGCGCGATGAGATATCTAATTATTTTACATCCTGTAGCCTGACAGAAGTGCGCGATGAGATATCTAATTATTTTACATCCTGTAGCCTGACAAGTGCGCAATGAGATATCTAATTATTTTACATCCTGTAGCCTGACAGAAGTGCGCGATGAGATATCTAATTATTTTACATCCTGTAGCCTGACAGAAGTGCGCGATGAGATATCTAATTATTTACATCCTGTAGCCTGACAGAAGTGCGCGATGAGATATCTAATTATTTTACATCCTGTAGCCTGACAGAAGTGCGCGATGAGATATCTAATTATTTTACATCCTGTAGCCTGACAGAAGTGCGCGATGAGAGATATCTAATTATTTTACATCCTGTAGCCTGACAGAAGTGCGCGATGAGATATCTAATTATTTTACATCCTGTAGCCTGACAGAAGTGCGCGATGAGATATCTAATTATTTTACATCCTGTAGCCTGACAGAAGTGCGCGATGAGATATCTAATTATTTTACATCCTGTAGCCTGACAGAAGTGCGCGATGAGATATCTAATTATTTTACATCCTGTAGCCTGACAGAAGTGCGCGATGAGATATCTAATTATTTTACATCCTGTAGCCTGACAGAAGTGCGCTATGAGATATCTAATTATTTTACATCCTGTAGCCTGACAGAAGTGCGCGATGAGATATCTAATTATTTTACATCCTGTAGCCTGACAGAAGTGCGCGATGAGATATCTAATTATTTTACATCCTGTAGCCTGACAGAAGTGCGCGATGAGATATCTAATTATTTTACATCCTGTAGCCTGGCAGAAGTGCGCGATGAGATATCTAATTATTTTACATCCTGTAGCCTGACAGAAGTGCGCGATGAGATATCTAATTATTTTACATCCTGTAGCCTGACAGAAGTGCGCGATGAGATATCTAATTATTTTACATCCTGTAGCCTGACAGAAGTGCGCGATGAGATATCTAATTATTTTACATCCTGTAGCCTGACAGAAGTGCCCGATGAGATATCTAATTATTTTACATCTTGTAGTCTGACAGAAGTGCGCGATGAGATATCTAATTATTTTACATCCTGTAGCCTGGCAGAAGTGCGCGTGTGGCACATTAACTTAGATAATAATTGCATAAATATACATGAATATTGTATAATTAGGAAATTGACACTTGGTGATATCAAAGTGTTATGAGAGAATGTAAAAGCAGGTTTGTGGAATTGTTGCGTGCGTGAAGCAAAAGAGGCTGCACGTAACTTAACTTCCTTGTGTTACAACTTTCTTCCCGGGAAGTATTTGGTTCGAACTTGAGGACGTTAGTGTGCGAGACCGTCATGCTCCATATTATCAAACTTTCGTCAATACAACACTGCATTCATGTGTTTTCCCTCTTTGCCATTTTCTTGTAGCGAGTTCAGAAGGATTTTTTCTCATTAGAAGATCTAATTTTTAATTTTTACAGAACTTCACCCATCATATCTAGTAAAAACCGAAAATGGCCATGACCATTAGGCCCATATATATATATATATATATATATATATACTAGAAGTCCCGGCCACGCGTTGCTGTGGCTAAGGTGTACGTTAAAAATTTAAATTAAGTTGCTGTCTTTCAGCCAGATTACTTAAAACTAATACTTACACACGAAATTAATACGTAATATTGAAAATAAAATAAACACTGAACACACTTAAATTATGAAATAATCAATATTTGTAATTCAATTGAAATTCGCGGTTGCAACAAAAAGCACAGCCATCTGGATCTCTCTTTGTTAAATAACAAACCAATTACCTTACCAAATTACCTTACATCGCCATCTGTTAGAATCGTATGGAACTCACAGATAATTATAACTCTTTGTTAAATAATAAACAAATAATTTGCAATAAAAAAATAATGCGACTATAAATTTAGTTATAAATTACCCTAAGTCTCAAGTTGGATCAAATGCACACAGTGTGCAACATTTTATTAAAATCGGTTCAGTAGTTTAGGATTCCATCGCGGACAAACAACGTGACACGAAATTTATATATATATAATATCCATCCATAGTAATTCTGTCCGAGGGCAGGTCTTTCACTGCAGTTATAGCATTTTCATGCTATGCTTTGCAGCTTTACTAGGGAATTATAGGCGTGGTAGCTTCCCGTTGCTTTCCACACCCATGAAGGATGGTGATAATGATAAGGATAATGATTTTGGCCGGATGATTTTCGAGGACCGTTGGGGCCCGAAGCTTCCTGACATTTGTCTTACAGGCGAGGGAAAACCCCGAAAAAAACCTCGCCCAGGAGCCTGTCCCGACCAGGAATCGAACCCGAGCCCGCTGCGTGACAAGGCAGCACGCTATATATATATATATATATATATATAATTCATCTATTTATTCATTTATTTATAAACATCTTCCTGTGCCAAAAACATTTTAAATTTGTATTTTTTTCTCCATTCTTCTCTATCTTTATATTCCAATTCTTCCAGACCTATCTCCCTCATACTTCTTCTTATATCATCCATCCATTTAAATCTAGGTCGACCTCTCTTTCATTTTTACAGATGGAATCCATTTCGAAACTTTTCTCGGTAATATTTTCTCTGGCATCCTATGCATATGACCATACTATTCTAGTTGTCTGTATCTCACAAAATCTAATATTGAATTTTAGACTTTCATTTCTTCTCTGATTATTGTATCTCTGTTTTTTTTTATTTTTAATCTAGAATGTTTACTTGAGCGTGTGTGTATATATATATATATATATATATATATAATTATATGAAACGAAAAATGAATGCTTGAGTCGGGATTTGAACCCGAGTCTCTAAACTCTGTACGTTTAGCGCTCTAACGAACTGAGCTACCCAAGTATTCCAATACAAACATACATTTTTCTTATATACGTAATATTCTCAATTCACACAAAATAATTGCAACTTTAATAAATTTTATAATCTTATCATCTATATTATATGAAAATCGCCGTCCCCGACTGACATCTTGTTTGCAACACGAAGAATTCGCCATACAATCTTAAAGAGAATGTATCCACGTAGACTTTCACGGCCGGAGTTGCTGTGATGATCTTGATGAAGATTTTCGGGCTGTAGGCCGTGGTCGTGAGGCTTGTAGTTCCCCGACGTTTCGCCAAAGACTGCGTCTGGCATCCTCAAGGGTTGTCTTGAGTCAAAGCGAGAACGGTCTTAATATAAAACTCGCATAAATTTACAAATACCAGGCTTAATAAATAATATTTTAACACTATATATTGTACATACATTCAAGACTCAAATTATATAAAACTCTCGCCCTCCCGACTTTCCTGCTAGGAAGTGAAATCTGGATTCTAAAAAAGAAAGACATCATCAGATTAAGAGCTGCAGAAATGAGATTGATTCGCTGAACTTGCTGGGTATACTCTACTTGACCATCAGAGGAATGAAGCAACTCCACATGCAACCTTTAGAAGAAAAGATACCCACCTACAGAGACAGCATGTATCCCGAATGTCACCAACTAGGATCCCTAATGCAGTTCTTCGGTATCGCCCACGAGAACGACCTGAACGTCCACAAAAACGACTTCTAGGCCCTGTCTAAATTAGACAGAAACAGGTCAACACGGGCCTATATTCACGAATGATGTATGATATATATATATATATATATATATATATATATATATATATATATATATATAAGGTAAAGGCCCCAAATAAGAGATACCTTTTGAAAAATCGCTTCTGTATCAGAATGGTAACTGATGTATTACATTTAAAAATGATAATACATGTTTCATATTCTTTATTTTGATATTCCATAAAATAAAACCTCGTTACATAGTAAGTATTTTAAAAAAAACTCTAAGAACAATAAGAATTGTAAAAATGGAAAATTTTGAAGAGGGTTCCAAATAAGAGATACCTACATTTGCTACTATATCTTTAGCAAAAACATTCAAATAATCCAGTAGATTCAAAACAAAAACACTTTAATCACACACAAACTAATAATTAATTTCACTATACATGTTAATAGTGTCTTTTTCAGAGTAGATAATTAATTTTGCTTCTTTGAGCAAATAAGCAGACGAATGGTTCCTCATCAGCCCCGCAATCTTCATGAGCCCAGCGATGACAGTCAATGTACTGAGCTAATTTTTTCTCCTCTTGTGTCCTCTGAATACAATCCAGTGCAAAATAAACACTCAGCATCAGCATCAATCAGCACCAAACTCTGAATCATCATCGCCTGAATCAATTATCTCCATTTCCCGTGTCTGTTTCTTCGCTTGAAGAACTCAGTTGGCGTTTTCTTGACCGAGACTTTTTTAGATTTTACTGAATTTGTTTTTTGAAAAAGTTGCTTCATTTTAGTTTATTGGTTCTATTCAAACTGTCCTTTAGTTCTTGGCGATACGGACTGCCTGTCAGAAGGACTGCTTTTCCGGTCTCTGCTTTTTCCTTTTTTTCTGGTTCTCGACTTGTTGATGGTTGTTGGATCTGAGGGAGTGGTGACCCATCAGTAAGACCCATGAGAGTTCCTGAATCAGGAACTACGATTGCATCACTCTTATCTCCGGTGTGGATGGCAAAAATCGCTATCAGAAAAATGTTCCTGTTGCACGGAACAAGCCCTGTCTTTCGAAAATGCATTGATCGAAATTTGTAGAGTAGCAGCCGGGGTGACAGCCCGGTTGATTCCTCGGTCCGATTTTCTAGAAAGACAGAAGATATCTTAACCTTCTGCTATATAAATGACCTCTCAGGGCCTATAATGTGACCAATTAATTTTTATAAAGTTAAATCGCGTATTTATCAAACGAGATGAATATGTTTCAGAACATGTAGCGTACTTGTATACAGGAGAATCTGCATATGTCAGGGTAACAACTTCTGGGTTCCTAATAAGAGACACTATCTCTTATTAGGAACCAGAAGTATCTCTTATTAGGGAACGGCACGGTCGCCAATTCCGTGGCTGGTCAGACTGTAATAAATTGTGTCACTAATAATCACTCTAGTTTATAATAGTCTGCATTTCATGAGCTTTCGGGAAAATAAGTAAAATTAATATCAGAACTCACCTTCACAGTTATCCACAACTTTGAATAGCGTCACTACAAAAATTCAATTGTCGCGAAAACAAACACAACCTTCTCTGCTTCGTTTCAATCAACCAAGTGACACCAAACAAAGACCACGATGCTATAATAGTACAAAGCTCAGATTTTTGTTACAAACATCAGATGACAGCTGTTCATGGACTAGATAATAAGGTATCTCTTATTAGGAGACTATCTCTTATTTGGCGACTTTACCTTATATATATATATATATATATATATATATATACTAGAAGTCCCGGCCACGCGTTGCTGTGGCTAAGGTATACGTTAAAAATTTAAATTAAGTTGCTGTCTTTCAGCCAGTTACTTAAAACTAATAATTACACACGAAATTAATAATATTGAAAATAAAATAAACACTGAACACACTTAAATTATGAAATAATCAATATTTGTAATTCAATTTAAATTCACGGTTGCAACAAAAATCTCTCTTTGTTAAATAATAAACCAATTACCTTACAAAATTACCTTACAACGCCATCTGTTAGAATCGTATGGAACTCAGAGATAATTACACCGCCATCTGTTAGAATCGTATGGAACTCACAGATAATTATAACTCTTTGTTAAATAATAAACAAATAATTTGCAATAAAAAAATAATGCGACTATACATTTAGTTATAAACTACCCTAAGTCTGAAGTTGGATCAAACTGCACACAGTGTGCAAAATTTTATTAAAATCGGTTCAGTAGTTTAGGATTACATCGCGGACAAACAACGTGACACGAAATTTATATATATATATATATATATATATATATATATATATGCTGTGTGTGTGTGTGTGTGTGTGTGTGTGTGTGTGTGTGTGTGCTCTAGCGGCCGAAATTGTGTTCAATCGAAAGCAAACGTGACAGGTTCCAGTTAATTAAGAAACAGTACACATCTGGAAAAGTCGGTTCTGGTGGATTAGTGGTTATCATGTTCACCTCTGTTTCCAAGGTTCGCGAAATCAAACGCGGCCGAATTTGATTGACTTTTAAAGGATATAAAATTCCTAACGATTGTTCCTCGGAAGAGAAAATCCCGTGTATTATATTTAAAGCACATACAAGAAAATTTCAAACCTGAGATTTGAGGCCTCTGTATAAAATTTCTCGGTCATCTCACTCTCAGATTTGTACTGCAACGTAATTTAATAAACGAAAGAATAATTTAACATTTTTATTATCAAAATTTAATTCAAAATCAATTTACTTCACATTATATTTACTATCAACATCGATTAGGTGTTTTGTTCGTCATTTTAGATGTATACTACGATTGACTTGTCTGACAAGCATTCTAGAGGTACCGGATTCGATTTCAGATTATACCAAAGCACATTCTCTTGACAAGGTATGTACAGTGTACAGACGAATTGTATGAAAGCACTACGTATTTCATACTCAGCACATTATATCATGAAGGATTGTACTATAACTTACCTTCATTTAGATGCTGATTAGGGGTTTAGTTCCGAGTCTGACGGACACACTTCAAAACTTTAATCATCACCCTTACCTCACAGTGAACTACGAAACGTTAAAATAGAAATAACTAAACTGAATAAGAAGAGCAAATTTAATTACCGTAATACATAAAATATAAAACATAAAACTGAATACGCCTGAAATAATCTACAGATGTGAGTGACATCATGGACTGTTCCTATATTCTCAGGCAGTAAGCCATTGTATCGCTTGCAATTTCCCGTGCTCCTCTTCGTCCCTTGCTTTCATTCTTCTCGTCTGTGTATCTAGACTGGACTCAAGTTAATCTCGGAGAACAATTGAATAGTTACAAGCGTAATACTGAAATTAATGTACTCTTGCTTGCTGTTCGCATGCAATAAAATTAATGAAAGTAACAGAGAAAAAAATTCTGTCAAAACTTAGATTTTAACCCAAGATCTCCAGCTTTACACGCTGGTGCACAAACCATTATGCTACTAGGAATTCCAAGAACAGACATCAATCTCTATATGTTTCAATTCCCCTCTTCATCAACTTCTGTTCACATCAGAACAAGGTAAACGTTTACTAAGAAGATATTATCAGCTGTAATGAGTGTCAAGGTTATGTTGAAGCTGATTGTTTAGAAAAGAAAAAAAACTTTAATGTTTTTTTGGACCCTTTACATAACAAACATCCACCGCTGTGGTCTCGAGGTAGCATGCTACCTTGTCATGCAGCGGGCCCGGGTTCGATTCTCGGTCTCGACAGGCTTCCTAGGTGAGGTTTTTTCGGGGTTTTTTTTCCTCGCTTGTAAGACAAATGTCAGGAAGCTTTAGGGCTCAATCGTCCCCGGAAAATCATCCGGCCATCGTCATCATCCATATCACTATAATTCACCGATGTAGAAAGTAACGGGAAGCTAGCACACCTATAATTCCCTAGTAAAACTGCAAAACATAGCATGAAAATGCTATGATTACAGTGAAAGATCTGCCCTCGGGCAGAACACTGTAGGATAGAATATAACATATCAAACATGACCAATAGAGTGATGTCTGCTTTGTTAGGGGTTCAAAATATCCATTAAAGTGCTTCTTTCCTAAAGAAACAGATTCAACATAGCCCGAGTTTAACCGTGGCACTGATTACACTAAAGAACAAAAAATAAACTTTTTTTTTTTGTCTCAGAAAGAAAAAATATGTGTGATTCTGATAGTGTTTTTTCTCCTGAATTCAAATATGATATCGGTTTTTCTCCATCACGCAAAGTTTCCGAGAGACAGGAATTTATAATTTCAAACACTTTAATATTTTTCTACATTCGAAACTAGACAATATTCGAACATTCGGACTCCCCATGAACGTAAGAAATGACGATTTTCTGCTATATTTCTCCTATGGAGCATCCCTCTTGATGGTCCAACAATAATCGGCCAGCATATTAGGGTTCCATTTGCCTTTATATCCCTTTTCCATAGCTGAAATATCCTGAGGTAGCTCATTTGGTTTTATTTTACAATGGACAAATGGACGAAGAAACGTTTATTAAAAAATAATTATTTAAATCCATTAATTGAAATTAAAATAAAAAAACTGTGGGTGATGGAGAAATTCCGAATACATATTTGAAAACAAGATAAAAACTGCATTAAGTACAACTATTAGTACTCATGAGACAAACATCATGTTGACCAGTGTTATAATTACAAACGTAATGTATTCACGGTTTGCTGTTTGCATACAATGAATAAAAAGTAAAGTAATCCCACAACAGGCCCGGAGGCCCTCTGGGTAGTAGGAGGTTAAGGCTCCCACTTTTTCTAGACAATCGGCACTTTATGTCAGCCGGGTTGTCAGCCCTGCGTGACGGCCGCCGTTACCCCCAGAACAAGCATCTGGTACTCATTTCCATTAGAGGCTGAGTCGACCCCAGAGCCATAGTGCCGCCAGAGGGTTTGGGTCAGTTTAAAAATCCTGACCCCAACGGGACTTGAACCCTCAACCCTCCGGCTTGTAGCTCAGTGCCTTAACCACTACGCTACGGCGTGCCCCGCATACAATGGATAATACAACTAAAATAAAATCGGGGATTTTAAATAGAGAAAGATCTGTGACTGCTCCTGAATTCCTTAAGTAACACAACGGTGAGTGATTCCCTTCGTAAACCTGTAAATTTTACATTCAAATCCCGGGTTAAGAAGAAATCTTTCTCTTTAGTTGTATTAAGAATTGAATACAGATAGTTACTTGTTAGGTGAAACAAAATCTGCATAACTGACTAAGAAGGGAACTGTCATCTATTCCGTGACGACTACGTTGAAATTTCTCTCAAAGGAGCGTTTTGATGTAACAAGGTCATTTAACATTATCCAATACTGTTATTTTAACACAGTTCCAATAATAGATCATACTATAATATTATAATGATATTGTGAAAAGAAAAATTAATGTCTGGAGCAGGAATCGAACCGTGGACCTCTAGTTCTCCAGATTAGTGTGCAGCCCGCTACACCATTCTAGACTTGGCACAAACATCAACAATTATTTCCACATATACAAATATACATAATTCTCGTTTCGTCTGCTGTCAGGTAGGTGCCATTGCCATCGCCAACGGCCGGCTTCGTTTAGAAGTAGACTATCTATATTTGAGAATTTTTACACCACCACTTTTATAGGCAGTAAACTATGTTAAATAATTTGCTACAACTCGGAAGGACAAGAGTTCAAGTCCAGAAGGGGTCAATATTTTAATTTGTTTCTAAACCTTTAAGCGGCACTATGATATTGACATCGACTCAACATCTAAAGAAAATGAGACCATACTATTTTGTAGGGGTGTAGACGGCCGTCACACAAGGCTGACATCTCGTGCCGAATGTGAAGAAAGCTAGTGTACACTTTACAGACGCGATAAGGAGTAAAGACACAAGTTTAACATGAACCACAGAGTATGGACGGACCTTTGGCTACGAAAAGAAGTTTGTTGAATAGCGGCTGGAGGAAGAAGAATATTAAGATATAAACTTAATAAATGGATCGTTTAGACACACGAATAGAAAAACAGGTGAGAGGAAAGAATATAGTATCACGGGTTTGCAGAGAAGGACCTGTCCATAGATAGCAAACTAAGCATAGGCCGACATACAAATATGTAAAAAAATACTACCATTAAAACAATTCGAAGGTACCGAAGACTGGAATATATTTGAATCGATTAAATTTTAATCCAAGTTAACTGTGAAAACGATGATCAGGGTGAACTTGTAACTTGTGAGATGAAAAATGTAGCTTACACTGAAATTAAAGGAAAGTTCATTGTTCCAAGTCTCCGCCTGTTTGGCCTCTGACCTCCCTCACACCGGAAACGTGTCACATCAACAAAATTTAAACACAGGAGAGGGTCCACCACAGTCCATTGTGATCCTGCAAGGCGCCAGGTTAAAAAAAAAAAATGAACCTAGTCGACCGCCCGTGGCTCGCTTCCCCCTAACATAGTCATTGTAAATATGGTACACTTTTAAACTCAGTTTGGAAATCAAATACATTCACTCCATGGCGGACTGTTATGCAGCCAGTGTAGGTCAGCCTGTCAGGTCCTTCACCCGTTATACATGAATTTCTCAACCTGGGGTCACTACTCATTGTAGCCACCCAAATTTCCTATGCTGCTGGATGGGAAACGGTCCTTTTCTAGCCAAAATTCCATGAAAAAAACTTCTTCCTCCATGGGGACTGGAATCAGAGCATGTCCCATAGCTTAAATCGCTCGGTTACGGCTAAGCCTGAGATTATTTTAAACGAAAATACTGAAAATTTCATCTTCTCCGATACTTACTATTTTTTGTTTACCAAGGAAAAATATCTGTAGAATATAAAATTAGTTGTTACTTTAGTGAAAATATTAGTGATGGAGGCGAACATTTGACAATTATAAAATATGATGAAAGTTAAAAATTAAATTGTACCCGTTGGTAGGTGGCGTCGTCCTCAACTTTGTTAAAATATGTATATAAAATTAACTGGAGCGCTTTTGGTGTATGGTGATGTATACTCCAACTGTTTGTAGCTACAAACAATTGGAGTATACATCACCATACACAACAACAACGAGTAGCAGAAGCTCAAGCTGCAGAAGATGGAAGATAACTTCCGAAAGCGCTCCAGTTAATTTTATATACATATTTTAACAAAGTTGAGGACGACGGCACCTACCAACAGGTACAATTTAATTTTTAACTTTCATCATATGGCTTCATCTCAACGGAATTTGATATGAATTCTACTAGTATTGATTAATTATAAAATAAGTTACATAACTCAGCCAGTTTTTAAGATATTAAACAAACGTATGCCCATAGATGAATTGACAAAAAAACCTATAATATCACTTCACTTGATTGATTTGCAGGAACTATATAATAAATGTTTTCAATTTTTTTCCGAGTGATCACCAACTCTTTAATCTCCGAGCAGGAACAAAACACATCCGCAAACTTTATTCTATCCTGTGCTATCTTCTTTCCAAGTTACTCCTATCCCTGCAATTTTGTCCTGTGCGGTTCTTCTCCAGGTTTGTATTACTCTTTTTGCTTCTGAGGATTCCGTTCTAACGCCACTTTTTCAACTGCTTCATTACCATACTTCCATGTATATTCCATTCATATTATTTCTTTTCGGTCTTCTTTTCGCATAGCTCTTTATTTGTTGTTATCTCCGGTTATTTGCTTCATAAAACTAATTCTCTATTGAATATTAAAGTAATATTTAATTATGCTAAAATCTATGCACAATTTTAGTTTTCTATCACTGGTGGTATTTGAGGTACGTGAATCGATTTAGCATGGAAGACAAATGCGAGAAAAACAGCAAATTAAAAGTTCACAAGAAATAAATGTTGGTTTTTTAAACTATGAGGAAGTTTATGAATAATTAGAGGCTAACATTTTACACAATGTTACTAAAGTACAAACCAACTGGACGTAGAAGTGTTGGACGCCCATTTACTAGATGGGAAGATTTATTAAATCCCACTTGATGTGAAAACAGGTCAAAAGGCCTAATTTCATGAAGTAGAAGAAGAAGAAGAAGAATTTTACACAGTTATTGAAAATATTTATGAAAAGATTATTTTAGATTGATAATATTTTAAATAATCAAATTTCAGTATTATTTTCTCTAAAGTTTTAGAAAAAATCCGTAATGTATTCATTCACATTATCAGATATAAAGTTGTGAACAGTGCTTATTCCAATATATTACTTCAACTAAGTGCCCTTATAAAATATCACGACATGGATTCAGTATTACACTGCAGTTCAAGAGTACTGTTTAGTGTTATTACACGCTTCTTACACGCTTTATATTAGCTTGACATCCATCCATCCATCCATCCATCCGTCCGTCCGTCCGTCCGTCCGTCCGCCCGTCCACCCGTCCGTCCACCCGCCCGTCCACCCGTCCGTCCACCCACCCACCCACCCACCCACCTTTTTAGTCAATCGTTGTAAGAGCTCAGTTGGTAGAGCAGTGTACTGTAGTGGTATATAATTTCAGGTCGCTGGTTCAAATCCGGCTGCGAGGATTTGTTTAGAAGATTATTACTTTTAGCTCATACTACAATAGTATCGAATTTAAAGATATTTACATTTTATCTTATTCTGTAAAATATTAAAACTAAAAAATAAAAAATAAATAATAGTTTTAAAAAACAAAAACAACACGATTTATTAGAAAACTGAACTACAAAATGAAAAATAATTTTAATTTCCAACACGCATGGGATAAAGTTGAAGTGGTCAACAAAAAAATCATCTTCAACACACATAGAATAAAACTAGAGTTATCAACAAAAATAAAACATTTTACCATCAAAAGCGTGGGATGCTCTATATAAATTAATATATTTGATAATAAACAGATATTGATAAAAGCAAAGTGTCTAAGAAGAAAATGTAAAAATCATAAAAAGCACGCCACGCTTTTGATGGTAAAATTATTTTATTTTTGTTGATAACTCTAGTTTTATTCTATATGTGTTGGAGATGATTTTTTGTGGATCACTTTAATTTTATCCCAAGCGTGTTGGAAATTAAAATTATTTTTCATTTTTTAGTTAGGTTTTCTAATAAAGCGTCTTGTTTTAGTTTTTTAAAACTATTATTTATTTTTTATGTTAGATTCTTTAATAGAGAACCTAACCATCGTGGACTGTATACATATATAATGACGCTGGTAAAGTTTCAAGGAATCAGTGATTAAAAATGTGATGCTTTAATCATTAACGAAAATAACATTGTAGTGAGTAACAGCATGATTTAATTTCACCATTTAGCACTACTTTGATTATGTAGCACACTTTGTTCACTGTTTAATAAGACTTTAAAACAACTGACTTTCACGGCCGGAGTTATTCTGATGATCTTGTAGAAGATTTCCGGGCTGTTGGCCGTGGTCTTGAGGCTTGTAGTTCCCCGACGTTTCGCCAGAGACTGCGTCTGCATCCTCAAGGCCAACTATTGTTGTCCTCAAGGGTGTCTCAAGACAACCCTTGAGGATGCCGGACACAGTCTCTGGTGAAACGTCAGGGAACTACAAGCCTCAAGACCACGGCCAACAGCCTGGAAATCTTCTACCAGATCATCTTTAAAACAATTATTTAAAATCTCACGTTATCACATAGGCCTATGAGGATCCATCGAACCTAGAAACCGTCACAAATGAAGTATTTATTCTCGAAATAAAACAAGTTGACCATCTTCAATAAAAATAATGGGCACACATCACCCACCACTTAGTATTCACAATATTTCTTTCACTGTGTGAACCAAAATTATCCAAAACACATTCTCATATCAAATCGAACATGGGCCATCGTGTATGAACCAAGATGTCTCTTAGAATTTATATTAACAATACAAATTTAGAATTATCTTTTTTAACAATAACAGACCAGCCAATCATAAATTGAAATGTTGACAGGGAGTTTGTAATTTGTAAGACAACAAATGAAAGTAAGTTCACATAGAGACAATAAATTATACATTAAATAGCAAGTCCACCGCTGTTGTCTCGAGGTAGCGTGCTGCCTTGTCACACAGCGGGCCCGGGTTCAATCGCCGCTCGGGACAAGTTTCCTGGGTGAGGCTTTTTTCCTGTTTGTTTTTTTCTCACCTGTAAGACAAATGTCAGGATACTTTAAGGCCCAAACGTTCATCTGGGCATCATTATCATCAATATTATATTCACATCATTAGATTAAATTCAGGTTTAAGGCCTCTCCTCGCGCATCATTGCCCATCGTCATCACCCATCATATCATTGGGGCAGCACGCCCCAACCTCAGAAGTGGGTTACAATACGCCAGTGCCAGGAGAAACCTGAAATGTCGATTGATAAACATGTGGCATTGAACAGAAAAAAAATAGCAAAGGCATATTTAAAGTATTTTTCAAATTATACAAACATCATCTTCTATGGATGGAGTAAGTGGCACTTACAATTACTTACGAAAAACTACTCTTGCAAATTTAAAGAAAACAAAAAAAGCAAATACCATCCTGTAAAAGTAGGAAACTGACAGCCCGATAGAAATGTCACATTCTTCATGAGCAGCCATTAGCCAGTAAAATAGCATTTATGTGAGTCTGCAACCTCAAATTTTAGAATTTTATAATATAATGTATTGATGATGATGTGTGAAGCGGTACGGGTTCGATTCCCGGATATAATCTAGATTTGGGAGAGAGTTTGGACGACTGATGTTAATAGAAAGCTTCAGGAATCACGTGACTTGCTACATTGCCGTGTGAAAACACTGACTTCAATAATTAGCAATTGTTGAATTATGAATTATTTATACAGTTTACCATTTAACATAAGAGTCACAAGATGTTAGTTGTGACGGCTAGTTGGTGCGTTTCTATTGTCAATTTGTAAACTACCTTTTAGACGAGCAAAATATGATTTCCTAATATTTGTCTTACAAATGAGGAAAAATCCTTAAAGTAACTCGTTAAGGCCAAGGATCGAAACTAAGTCAGCTGCGTCTGAGACAACACGCAGTTGGACGTTACGTTTTTAACTACTTTCTATTATAGATCAGGACTTGTTTGGTTTATGCTCGGGGCATGGAAATTTCTACAAATTAGCGACATTCACGACATGCGAATATGTCCAATGTGCGGGAGCTTTGATGACGATTATATATACACTGCTCAAAACAATTAGAGGGACACTTGTAATAAATTGAATAAGTAATTGTTTTTTAAAGCTGTGATGCTGAAAGTTGGATAATGTGTAAATTGAATTATTAATTTTATCATTGGATACAAATTTTAAAGATCCATGGCCTAAATGCAGAGACATTACCTCAAATAACAAATATAGAGAAATTTTTTATTTTGGAAGGCACTGGCCACTTCTAATTGGTAAGCTTCCTGATGTTGCTATAGTGACGAATGTTGATTATTGCCTTGTTTATTGAAATCTCTGACAAAATGAGGCATTTAAATGAGTTTGAAGTGTATCATGCTCTACATCTTTTACGGCAAGGTCAATCTCTGCGACAAGTGGCTAGAGAGCTTGGGGCTTGGGGTTTCTCTTACGTGGTGTCCAGGTTACGCAACAGGCACAGAGAGACAGGTCAGTATTGTAGAACACGTGGCCAGGGCCGTAAATTTAGAACAAGCCCCCAGGATGACAGTTACGTTGTTCTTTCTGCTCTTCGACTGCGTACAAAAACTGCAAAAGACCTGCAGAATGACCTTCATATGGCTTGCGGAATCCGGGTTTCAGACCAAACCATAAGGAACAGATTAAGGAAAGAGAATATTCGTCTAAAAAGGCCCGTTAAAAAAAACACGCTTAACAAGTGGGCATAAGGCAGTAAGACGTACGTATGCTGAAAACCATGGTGATTGGAACCTGAACCAGTGGGGGTCTGTGCTCTTCTCGGACGAATCCAGGTATCGTCTTACACGTTGTGATGGTCGATTGAGGGTGTGGGGGCGGCCAGGAGAAAGATTTTCTGCAGTGGCTGTACAGGAAATTGATAGATTCGGAGGAGGTTCCATAATGGTGTGGGCCGGAGTTATGTACAACAATCGTGCGGACCTTGTACTTATTCCCCAGCGACTGAATGCTGTCCGGTATATCGAGCACGTTCTGGAAGAGCATGTAGTACCTGCTGCCATTGGAGTAGGCCCTGGATTTCTGTTTATGCAGGATAATGCCAGGGCACATTCTGCGGCTGTCACCAGGGATTTCCTGAGGAGGAATGAAATTGAGGTAATGGAGTGGCCAGCGGTCAGCCCAGACCTCAACCCTATTGAACACTTGTGGGATCTTCTAGACAGGAAGGTCAGGAACCGACATCAAGCTCCACAAACTCTGCAGCAACTTGGAGATGCTCTGAAGGAGGAATTGGGAGAATATCCCGCAAGAGGAAATCCAGAATCTTATTGGGAGCGCCACGAAGGTGCCAAACTGTCATCGAATGTCCTGGAGACCATACACGATACTAACTCTATATAACGAGTGTTTAACTTTGAAAAATAAGCACAAGATTCAATTGCTTACATAGCGGAAATATTTGAAAAGTTATTTGTCAGCGTTATTCATTTGTTTTTACTGACATGAGCAACAAATAAATAACCACAAATAATGTACCTTATTAATTTCATGTTTGTACCTTTATCCAATGAAAAAATATTTGCATATTTCATAGTGTTACTCTAATTGTTTTGAGCAGTGTATATATATATATATATATATATATATATATATATATATATATATATATATTTTGTAAGCCCATGTTTTCCTTTTACAGAGATTTAGGCGCTCTCCCTCTCCAGGGAAGAATTTGAACAATACTAATTTAGTTACACTTGTTTTCGTATAGATGTCATTTTGAATGGTCCGTGGTCAGCGTTCCGCCTCATACTGATATCTAGGAAACCAAGGTAGTACTAGGATGGGAAAATTCGGTAAATTTTGCTTAGAGGCCTTTTCATTCAAGCTTAAGTATTTTTTACGAGCCTGAAAATCTTCAGACTCGGGACCCATGGCTTAACGTCCCTCCCGGAGGACTTGCTCCTCGGATTTTTCCATCCTAAAAAATCCTTCGACCACGGCCGGATTTGAATCCGCGACCCTCGGGACTAGAGGCAAGGAGCATAACCACTAGTCCACCGCGGCCTACATATGTGTGTGTGTGTATATATATATACATACAGTAAAACTTGTTTAATCCGGAACGTGGATAATGCGGAAATCTGTCCAATGTGAACAAATTTCTTGATCCCTACAAAATAATAGTAATTTTACATATATTTATTTTACATCAAACGGAATCTGTCAAACGCGGAAACGGAAGGATATTTCTACATAATTCATGAAAAAAGTTTTTATAAAGCGGAAAGACAGAGAGATATATAAATTAGTTTCTACTTCAATGAATTCCCGTTAAGCAAAATAATAATAATAATAATAATAATAATAATAATAATAATAATAATAATAATAATAATAATAATAATAATAATAATACGAAGGCATGATTCCTGCCGCCAGGTGAAGTAGAGATTCTACATGCACCTGAAATTTTGTTTCGGTCTCACTGCACACCGGTTATTGAATATCTGTCTTACAACAAATCTTAAATTAGTTTAAGTTCTGAAACGGATTTTTTAAAAGGTAGAATTCTGAATTACGGAATAAAGATGGCTAAAACGTATGTATCATTCTCATTAAACGAAAAAGTGAAAGTCAATGAAGATAAATATCCAAATTTCCGGACCGATGCTCCAAAGTCAAGCTAAGATAAATCTCCAAATTTCCGGACCGATGCTCCAAAGTTAAGCTCTAGCTGTTGCAAAATAATAATGATTTCAAGGCATCTTCAGGTTGGCTGGATAGTTTTAAAAGAGAACACAATGTAATGTGGAATGAAATTTGCGGGGAATCAAAGGATGTGGACAAAAGTGTAATTAGTGAGCGAAAACCAAAACTGCATACTTTAATTTGAGGATACGCGCCTAAGAGAGATTTTTAACACTGACGAAACGGGACTGTTTTTTTTTTTCGCGCGTTACCGTACAAGTCGCTCATACATACTATACTTCACTTTTCAAAGGCAGCAGAACTACAATTAATCCAAGGTATGTAAAAGAATATATAAGGTACTCTATAATCTAAGATTATTAATAAGTTTTAGTTATTTATAATGCGGAATTTTGTCCGCTTTGAGCAAGTTTTACTGTATTAGAAAAATGTAACGATTTAGAATATTGGAGGCATCAGTTAATACCTGAAAGATTTCTACATTCAAATCGTGGAAGATTGGCATGCTACGAGTTAATGATAAATCCAGTAAAATTGGATAAACTTGGGTAAATGTCTGGACAAAACACGGAAAATAAGAACAACACTAATTCTTCTTCTTCTTATTCATAATTTGTAGGATTTTCATCCTATTTCCAAAAATCACTCCTCGGAGTAAGACGTATTGGATGTGCATTCACTGATTTTGTTTCCGTCTTTGATCCGAGGCTTGATCATTGGGACTGCGAGCAATGTGTAAGATATACTTTGAAGTGGGTTGCTAACCCGTTTTCATGGCGGGTTTAATATTCGGGGTTTATCTCCCTAGGCCGATTTCCTTCACCCAGCTCCAGAGCTCAGCCTGCCCCGTTTTATTTCGGAGTTGTCTCTCCTAGATGGGTTGTCTTGCAGGACTAACGAACCCTATCCGCCCGTTCGTCAATCTACACTCATTCGTGAATAAATAAACATGTTAGCAAAATGTAACATCATTAATTCTTAATAATTCTACGTAACTTAATTAATGTATAATGTTATTGTATTATTATGTAATTGTAATATTATTGTGTTTTCTTTTGTTTTCTTTTACGTTATATTATTACCAAACATAAACTTATTGTAACGGACTGTCAATAGCACGTACGGATTACTGCCCATGCGACCCATATTTGTAAAAAGCATTATATGTATCTTACTTTCAGTCTAATAAAGTCCTACTATTACTACTACTACTACTACTACTACACACTTAAACATGTTTGCTATATTTGGCAGGTTTAAAAGCTAATATTCAGTTGTACTGCCCTTTTTAAATAATGTTTTGTTTCTGTAGACACGATATTTTTTTATGGCACAACTTTTGCTAAACACATTTGAATTGTTACGAAATTCACGCAATTAATGGGTAAACAGTTTTGAATTAATTAATTTAATTTGCTTTCCTTCCTATGAACAGCAGAAGCTAATAAAGTGTAAAGAGAAAGCGCCATCTATCCTGACTACTGATAACTAATTTAAAACTTTCCGAACTTGGGAAACTAATTAATATGGACATGAACTTGTAAGAAGAGGGTGTGGGCGACCGGAAGAGGTCGAGAGGTCACCAATACTTCACTCAGAAGAGAGAAAGTTAGAAATTACTCTTTCTTTACCATTATCGTTTGTCGTTTAACATTATGGAAATGTATGATGTATAACATGTGGGTTTTGAGTCTTGTTTTCTTCTTGCACAGAAAGCTCTCATTCTTTCCGTTACATATGCGCCTCTACGTCACAGGAGAAAGCGGAAGCTCAATTCTTATCAGATAATTTAATTTATATTATTATTATTATTATTACTACTACTACTATTACTATTATTATGTTATTATTCTGGGGCACGCCATAGCGTAGTGGTTAAGGCACTGAGCTACAAGCCGGAGGGTGGAGGATTCAAGTCCCGTTGGGGTCAGAATTTTTAAACTGACTCAAACCCTCTGGCGGCATTATGGCCCTGGGGTCGACTCAGCCTCTAACAGAATTGAGTACCAGACGCTTGTTCTGGGGGTAAAGGCGGCCGTCACGCAGGGCTGACAAAAAGTGCCGATTGTCTAGAAAAAGTGGGAGCCTTAACCTCCTACTACCCCAAGGGTCTCCGGAACTGTTGTAGGATCACTTTATTATGTTATTATTATTATTATTATTATTATTATTATTATTATTATTATTATTATTATTAGTCACTAGCTAATATCCAGCGTGCGCTGCTACTCCTAAATAAAATACGTTAATGTGTTTTTACCACCAGCTTTGAGCTGCTATGCTTGCCCGGGGATCAGCTTATCTCGGTCTTCTTGCCATCAATGAGAGACAAAAATGGTTATTGTGAGTTATCCGTAAGAGATAAACATATGCTGTCGGGGACTTTTTTGTAGAGTTTTTTTAGATATTCAATTCTGTGTACATTAATTTGGTATATTTGTTATAGTTTAGGCAGCGTACGCCATTTAAGCGTCAAAATAGGGCCTTTATTTCACGTTTTTCGCTACAAAGGGTGATTTTTGGGGGTGAAGGGGTTGAGTATTACAACTCTCTTATAGCCTACGTTCATCCCCGGAATCTCCTGAACATTTTTCAAAAAGCCCCATCACAATCGGATGAACGGTATGGCCGAGCACGCTTGCCAGGGAATCTACTTATCCCGATCTTCTTGGAATCAATGAAAGACAAAAATGGTTATTGTGAGTTATCCGTAAAAGATAAACATATGCTGTCGCGGACTTTATTATAGAGTTTTTGTAGATATTCAATTCCGTGTACATTAATTTGGTGTATTTGTTATGGTTTAAGCAGCGTAAGCCATTTATTTAAGCGTCAAAGTAGGGACTTGATTTCACGTTTTCCGCTATAAAGGGTGATTTTTAGGGGTGATGGGGTTCAGTATTACAACTCCCTTTTAGGCTATGTTCATCCCGGGAATCTCCTGAACATTTTGCTAAAAAAACACCAAAATCGGATGAATGGTATGGCCGCGCATAGAATAAGAACAAACAAACATCCATTTTTGTATATTAAGATTATAACGAACGAAAGCTCTAAATTGGAAATATTACACTATTTCTGATGTTGACTGATCTTGTAATATTGAATATTTTAATATCATTCTTGAATTGTCAAAATATCTTATTCTGTGTTCCTAACGATCTTGTGTTGGCAGATTCTTACGATTTTTTTTTTTTCAATTTATACTTATTTATATATGATCAGGATGTTATGTAAATATAATAATAATAATAATAATAATAATAATAATAATAATAATAATAATAATAATAATAATAATCCATCGTAATTCTGCCCGGAGGCAGGTCCTTCACTGCAATCATAGCATTTTCATGCTATGCTTGCAGCTTTACTAGGGAATTGTAGGTGTGGTAGCTTCCCCTTGCTTTCCACACCGGTGAAGGATGATGATGATAATGATAAGGATGATGATGATGATGATAATGGCCATATGATTTCGGGGACCGTTTGGGCCTTAAAGTTTTCCTGACATTTGTCTTACAGGTGAGGAAAAACCCCGATAAAAACCTCACCCAGAAAAACTGCCCCGACCGGGGATCGAACCCGGGCCCGCTACGTGACAAGGCAGCACGCTACCTCGAGACCACAGCGGTGGACAATAATAATGATATTATAATAATATAATAATAATAATATAATAATAATAATAATAATAATAATAATAATAATAATAATATAGTAATATATTTATCCTGCTGGGCTTCCAAATTGTTAAATAGTTAATTAGACTTATTCGAATGTATCTAAATGATACAAACAGTAAGGTGCGGGTAGTCAAACAGTTTTACATACTTTTCAAACTCTCAATGGGATAAAACAAGGAGATGTACTCCCTCTTTTACTATTCGTATTCGTCCTAGAGTACACCGATCAATTCTTTGGATGGCTATTTAACTCATAACCCAAATGGGAGTCAATGACCAATCACGTTTCAATGAATTTTGTTATACAACCAATAACGGTCGTGTTTCACCACGATATTTATCGAATTCTGTTTATCAATAGTATATTGCGGTACAAGTGAGGTAAGCACTTGTTACTGGTCGAGAAAAAGTTTGAAAAAAAAACGAGGCGCTTGCGCCGAGTTTTTTCAATTTTCGAGATCTGTTACGTGCTTACCTCATGTGTATTGCATACTAATTTTTGGTCGATGTGACTAATTTTTATTAAATATAGATAAATGAATTAAAATATTGTTTGGATGAAAATGACTTCTATGAGAAAGAAACATTTGGTGATCGTTGCTATGTAGCTTTACCTTTGTTTTATTATAAGCAAGGATTGTTGGCTGTGGAGACATTTTTATATGTAGTACCGTGATTAGAATCTGATAATTTTACTATGGAAGTAGTTATGGTAGATGATACAGAACTTGAAGAAGGCTGGAGAGTGGGATGTTCTGCATTAATTCCGGAAAAGTCTAAAGAAAGGTACGAGTTAGTTACAAAACATTCAAGAAATGTTTTATTTTACTTACCGAACGTGTGCTTTTTGAGTTCATATCAGCATTGCGATTTCTATTGTTTGCATAGCAACCAGGTTAGATGTGGGAACGCTGACTTACTTCCAGTAACAATATTGGTAAGTATAAGAAATTAGTCACATCGACCAAAAATTAAATAAAGTTCCTCCTTTTTAATATTCTGAACGGGTCAGAACATTATTTTGCAGTGGATGACGCTCCAACAAATACGTTGAATGCAGCAAATAATAAACAGATTCCTTCGAACTACACATTCGATAATTCTGTGTTCAATAATTGTGTTTTTAAATAATTATCTTATTGAGTATTTTATAAAAAAATAATAACCTATAATGTCAGTTATAATATACAGTTAGATGTATTTAATTTTTTCTCTCCACTAGAGTTAATTCTTACAATATTGCGATCCTATTTGACAAAAAATAGTATGATCAAGTTGCAATGGATGAACAGATGAAACATAACCAAACATTTCTCATTTGTTTTCAAACATCGCCATTAACATTAAATATATAAATACTTTAAAATAACTACAGAGTAAATGCTCCTTATTCGCGGGGGATATGATCCGCAACCGCGAATACGGAATGGTAATTTGTATGGGTATATACGGGAAACGTTCCAAGGTTCGAAAATAAACTAACAATTATCATAAGTAATGCCACGAGTGATTTCCAAATTATCGAAAAATTCACGACTCACGAAGTGAGGAGTGAATTTATCTAGAGAATTTGGAAATCAAGAGTGGCATTTGTTAGGACTATTTAACGAATAAAATTAAGCTGTTTACTCACAAATCATTATTTAACTATAGTTATTTTAAAATATTCATATATTTAATGTAAACGGCGATGTTTGAAAACAAATGAGAAACGATAGGTACGCTTCATCTGCTTCTTTTGTTTATCACTGCAACCAGATAATACGATTTATTGCCAAAGGAACGCAATATTGTAAGAATGCTCTCTAGTGGAGAAAAAATGAACACATCAAACTGTATATTAATTCATTTCTGATGTCGTGTGATGTAAATATAACAATTATATTTTTCTGGATTATTACCTGGGAAAAAATATATTTAAGAAAGTGCAAACAGTGGTTTCTTTTTTTGGTGGTATAATAAATTGCTACAAATGTTCTTATATTAACTCCTGCAAGCGCTATGTGTTGACATTCATGCACTATATATACAATCTGGTAGCCGTATTTCTTATGGGTTCAGTCACTGCAAAATAATGGTCAGACCTGTTCAGAATATTAAAAGGGAGGAGCTTTCTTTAATATGGTAAATATAACACTGATAAATATTTCGTGAAACACGACTCTGATTGGTTGTAAAACAGAAATCATTGAAACGTGATTGGTCATTGACTCCCATTTGGGGTATGAGTTAAATAGTCAAAATAAATTCAATTAATGAGATATTTTGAACAATTTCTATTAATTATTATTGTGAGGTTTAGGCAAGGGCTTAAATAACTTAGTAATTTTTTCCTGTTTTGCCGCTTTTAAAAGGTCTTTCAATTAAGATTGATATTCAGCTGTGAATTCTGCGATATAATTCATTATTTTGTCTTTAGATTTCTTAATGAATCGAACAGTTGATTCATTGACATTGAAACAGCGTGATATAGACGCAAACGACTCGCCAACGCATTTTTATTTTTACTTTAAGCGATTACACTGCTTTTTTTCCGCTTCGGAACTAATTTTCTTTTCTTTTACTCGACATTATAAATTGACAACAAAGCAGAAGTGACACGTGTTATTCAATCAAAATCATTGCAACGAATGACAACTTAAACAATGAAACACCAATAGTGGCGAGGGTTGCATTTATCAACGGACATAGCGGCACGTGAAATACCACGGCGGTGGCTTTTAACAACGAACTTTAGGCTTAGTGACAATAAGATTTGTTTTACTTTGATTTTATTAAGTCATAACTCCTTATTCGCGGTTCTCTTATTCGCGTTTTCATTATTCGCGGGTTAAAAAATTGCGACACAGTTCCTGTATTCGCGGCTAAAATTTTTTTATTCGCGGATCCAGTCGGTATATTAGAAGGATTAGTATCCTTTATTAACGCATGGCCAACTTTTTTACTGGAGGCACGTGCCAAGGCGGTTTTTACAAAGAGGAATTCAAACCAAATGGGCAAATATCAAAGAAAAACAAACCTTATTGTCACTAAACCTAAAGTCCGTTGTTAAAAGCCACCGCCTCAGTATTTCACGTGCCGCTATGTCCGTTATAAATGCGGCCCTTGCCACGATCGATGTTTTATGTTTCAACTTGTCATTCGTTGCAATAATTTTGATTGAATAACATGTATCTCTTGAGCATTGTTGTCAATTTATAATGTCGAGTAAAAGGAAAGAAAAATTAATTCTGAAGCTGAAAAAAGTAGTGTTCCCGCTTAAAGTAAAAATATAAATGCTTGACCGTTTATACGCGTCGGCGAGTCATTTGCGTCTATGTCAAGCTGTTTCAATGTTAATGAATCAAGAAATTCGAAGACAAAAAAAGAATTCTATCGCAGAATTCACAGCTGAATATCAATCTTAATTGAAACACCTTTTAGAAAAGCGGCAAAATAACAAAAAAAAATACTAAGTTCTTTAAGTCCTTGCCTAAACTGACAGTAATAATTAATATAAATTGTTCAAAATCTCTCATTAATTGAATTTATTTTGACTATTTAACTCATGCCCCAAATGGGAGTCAATGACCAATCACGTTTCAATGATTTCTGTTTTACAACCAATCACAGTTGTGTTTCACCAAATATTTATCAATATGAAATTTACCATATTAAATAAAGCTCCTCCTTTTTAATATTCTGAACATTTCTGACCATTATTTTGCAGTGCTGAGCCTATAAGAAATACGGCTACCAGATTGTATATATAGTGCATGGATGTCAACACATAGCGCTTGCAGGAGTTAATATAAAAACATTTGTAGCAATTGATTATACCACAAAAAAAAAAGAAACCACTGTTTGCACTTTCTTAAATGTATTTTTTCCCAGGTAATAATCCAGAAAAATATAATTGTCATATTTACATCATACGACATCAGAAATGAATTAATATACAGTTTAATGTGTTTCATTTTTTTCTCCACTAGAGAGCATTCTTACAATATTGCGTTCCTTTGGCAATAAATAGTATGATCTGGTTGCAGTGATAAACAAAAGAAGCAGATGAAGCGTACCAATCGTTTCTCATTTGTTTTCAAACATCGCCGTTTACATTAAATATATAAATATTTTAAAATAACTATAGTTAAATAATGATTTGTGAGTAAACAGCTTAATTTTATTCGTTGAATAGTCCTAATAAATGCCACTCTTGATTTCCAAATTTCTCTAGATAAATTCCCTCCTCACTTCGTGAGTCGTGAATTTATCGATAATTTGGAAATCACTCGTGGCATTACTTATGATAATTTTTATTTTATTTTGTAACCTTGAAACGTATCCCCTATGTACCCATACAAATTACCATTCCATATTCTCAGTTTCTGTATTTGCGACATATGTATGGAACATATCACCCGCTGTATGTGCAAGTAGCCTTGTTGAGAATTACAATACCCTGCAAACAATCCTTCACTGATACAACTCAATCAGACGGTTTCATTCACAAGACACCTGATTTTAACGTAACTTAAGATGTAACATCCTGGTAAAATAAAAGTACAATACTGTTCATGAATTTGCAGTTACAACTTTTTTAGTTTAATTGGATTGTAAGCTAATTAAATTACTCTTTCACCCAACGCATCAGTTACTATATTTAATTGTTCTATATCCTGTTGAAACAAACTGTACGTTTAATTACTTCATCTCTAGATTGAAACGCTTGAACATATGCTATGTGGTTATTTACCAGTGGACTGTTTATTATACAAATACAGGGCAAGTCAAAATGTTGTGCAGGTTTTCAGAAATTTATTATGTGAAATGTAATGAACATATAATATCGTGAGACATTTTGTATGAAAGGTAAACTCTCAAAGTTTAGTTGTCCACTTCTAAAGTTCCGCGTTCACCCGCAAGATGTCAACAGCAGAGCAGTAAAGGAAAATGGCGTTGACTGGGGATCAGAAGTCTTTCTGTGTGCTTGATTACCATGTAAACAACTCTGTGACTAGTGTTCAACGGCATTTCCGTACCAGATACGATAAAGACCCGCCGGATGGGAGATCCATTCGTAAGTGGTACACACAATTTAGGGATTCAGGCTGTATCTGTAAACGAAAATCGACTGGCCGTCCGTCGACGAGTGAAGAGACAGTCGAACGCGTTTCGCACATGCTTCGTGCGGAGTCCACAGAAATCCACCTACCGGGGAGCGACAGAACTTCAACTACCACAAAAAACTGTATGGCGGATTCTCCGGAAACGTTTACAGATGAAACCCTACCACTTGCAACTGGTTCAAGCCTTAAAACCCGCCGATTATGCTTTGCGAGCGTCCTTCTGTGTTGATTTTCTCGCATTAATGGAAGAGAATGAGTTCCATGAGAGGGTAGTTTACAGTGATGAAGCGACTTTCCACCTTTCAGGAAAAGTGAATAGGCACAATGTAAGGATTTGGGGAACTGGTAACCCCCATGCAACTCTGGAACATCAACGCGATTCTCCGAAAGTGAATGTCTTTTGTGCCATTTCCCATGCAAAGGTTTATGGGCCCTTTTTCTTTCATGAACGTACTGTGAACGGACATGTTTTCCTTGATATGCTACAACAATGGCTCCTTCCGCAGCTTGAAGCGGATAGTCTAGATTTCATTCTGCAGTTGGATGGTGCCCCTCCACATTACCATGGCAGTGTTCGAGACCATTTGAATACGGCTTTACCACAACGCTGGATAGGCCGTGCATCTCAGGGTGATCAACAACTCATTCATTGGCCACCTCGTGTCACCAGATCTAACCCCGTGTGATTTCTTCATGTGGGGTCTTGTAAAGGATCATGTTTACGTACCACCACTTCCAACAACACTGCATGAACTGCGTGCCCGCATCACAGCAGCCATTGCTGATATCGACCGCGGACTGCTACAGAAAGTTTGGCAGGAGATTGAATATCGGCTTGACATCTGTCGTGTAACAAAAGGCGCTCACATAGAACATCTGTGAATATTTAAAAAAAAACTTTGAGAGTTTACCTTTCATACAATATGTCTCACAATATTATATGTTCATTACATTTCACATAATAAATTTCTGAAAACCTGCACAACATTTTGACTTGCCCTGTATAAGCGATATTATTTTCACTTTATTGCAAAATAACTATTAACACTTAAATTTATCATAAGTAATGCCAGGAGTGATTTCCAATTTATCTAGAGAATTTGGAAATGAAGAGTGGCATTTGTTAGGACTATTTAACGAATAACATTAAGCTGTTTACTCATAAATCATTATTTAACTATCCATCCATCGAAGGCAGGTCCTTCACTGCAATCACAGCATTTTCATGCTCTGCTTGCAGCTTTACTAGGTAATTGTAGGTGTGGTAGCTTCCCGTTGCTTTCCACACCGGTGAAGGAAGATAATGATGATGGTGATGATGATAGTGATAAGGATGATGATGATGGCCATATGATTTCGGGGACCGTTTGGGCCTTAGAGTTTTCCTGACATTTGCTTTCACAGGTGAGGAAAAACCCCGATAAAAACCTCACCCAGAAAAACTGCCCCGACGGGGGATCGAACACGGGTCCGCTGCGTGACAAGGCAGCTCGCTACCTCGAGACCACAGCAGTGGACCATTCAACTATAGTTATTTTAAAATATTTATATATGTAATGTAAACGGCGATGTTTGAAAACAAATGAGAAACGATTGGTACGCTTTATTTGCTTCTTTTGTTCATCACTGCAACCAGATCATAATATTATTTATTGCCAAAGGATCGCAATGTTGTAAGAATCCACCCTAGTGGAGAAATTTATAACCAACATTATAGGTATTAATTAATTTATGATGTCCTATGATGTAAATATGTCAATTATATTTTTCTGCAACGTTATTTCCTGGAAAATGATTCGTTCAAGAATGTTCAAACCGTGTTTTTTTTGTGGTATAATCAATTGCTACAAATGTTTTATATTATCTCCCGCATGCGCTATCTGTTGACATTCATGCACTATATATACAATCTGGTAGCTGTATTTCTTAGGGAGTCATTCACTGCTAAATAATGCTATGACCTACTCACAATGTTTCTTTAATATGATAGACTTCGGTTGATAAATTCTAGGCGAAATACGACTGTGATTGGTTGTAAATAAATAATCATTGAAACGTGATTGATCATTGACTCCCATTTGGGCATTAGTTAAATAGTCAAAGTAATGGAATTTCAACCCAGATTTTTTTTTCGTGATCGAATGATAATTATTTAAACCTTTGAGATTCTTTGGATCAGGGATTTGAACTCTGGATCTCCCGAATGCAAGTATTAACGGTAATCATTTTAGGCTACATTTTGGTCTAAAGAAATTATCCGCATTCTCTTAATGCCTACATATGGCGATTGTCATTCACTACGAATTATTAAAAATAGGCAGATAAAAATAAATATTAGCTACTAAAATAGGCAACAGAAAGCGAATATAGAAGGAACACATGTTAAAATATTTATTTATTGTACTATACAATCTACTATCAACGAAGAGGAAATAAGAAATAGAAATAATAAAGGAAAATTTGCAATTGCTTGCCTCAATGGAATATTGCGGGATAAAAATATAAGTAATCAAAATAAAATGAATATATATCATACAATTGTTAAAAGCATAATTATTTATGGAGCAGAACTTTGGCCATTAACAACAAAAAAACAAATAAGTATCTTTTGGCAACGGAAATGGATTTTATAGGAAGGGCAGCAAGAATTTCAAGAAGAGAAAAAATTAGGAACTCAGTTATAAGGAAGAAAATGAAGACTGAAGACACTATTTTAGATTATATTAAAACTCAGCAATTAAGATGGTACGGACATATCCAGCGAATGGAAGAGGATCGACTACCAAAATCTGTTTTGGAATGGAAACCTGAGGGAAGACGAGGCAGAGGAGGACCTAAAACCTCCTGGAGTCAGGGAATATGTTTATACATGAAGGAAAAACATCTACAACCAGGAGATTGGATGGACCGACAAAATTGGCTATTAGGAATCGGACAATGTCAAAGACATTTGACAACCGATTGTGAGAATTTACATATTGTCGCCGAAACATAAATTGAGAAGTTGGGACAAAAACATAAAACGTTGATAGGAGATTGTAATTCAGCTAGCATAGGTTGAATCCTATCGACCATCTGTTGTACCTGTTCCGTAAAAGGTACTTATGGAGTGAGAGCGCTCTGGTTTTGTTGTTATTGCGTTGGCAATATTACTGAAAGGCACGGTCGGATCAATTTTCCGTTATGTGAAATTACGGATGGGTTTGGAAATTGTTTGAACCTCTTTGAGATTGAGGCAATTCTGTAAAGATGTTGCATATCCGTGACACGAAGCAAGGTGCTTTGATTCGCCACATTTTGCGAATTTAAGTTTAGTTTTATCTAATTTTGCCTCCTCCTTTCATGGGCAAATCTTTAAGGTTATGATGTTGTGCACATATTGCACATTTTGGCACCAGATTACACTCTGCGAA
This sequence comes from Diploptera punctata, assembly GCA_030220185.1. Lineage (NCBI taxonomy): Eukaryota > Metazoa > Arthropoda > Insecta > Blattodea > Blaberidae > Diploptera > Diploptera punctata. The sequence continues at coordinate 3,076,368 of JASPKZ010009353.1, read as the reverse complement.
AGTGTGGAAGAGCTTTTGGCAACGGAAACACTGTTTTAAACCAGAGTGTGGTCGGTGTGTCTCATTGGAGACAACAGTGTACATTGATCTGGTAAAGTTATAGATCTCCTTGCATTTCTCTGCCTTGACTAACTGAATAGTGAAGAACTGTGTCGCCGGGCGTACGGGGTATGCTATTCTAACGAGAACAATTCATATTTTATTTCATCAGGATCCCCGACGACGGGAGACGCCTCAGCATGACCCGAAGAGGCTACTCATGCTTCATTTGAAATATGTAGGGCCATCTCTTCACATTAGTAAAGTAAGTTTCGAGGGTCCGAAAAGTCTTCCAGACGTTTAGTGTAGTGCATTAATCTTCAGCAGTTCTGTCCACTTTTAGATCACTTTTTAAAATGTATTTTGTTTCGCAATTAATTTTAGAGACGTCATTGTGACTTATTAGCGTTACAGATGGAGGCCGAGGGTCTCTTTGTCGTCCTTGGAAGTAGTCGGTATTGCTTTCACTTTATGAACCGTATCTATTGGGGCAGCGGGTAACGTTCGACTAGTTACCGATGACAGTTCTTTTTGAGTTTTAACGTTTGTTTGAGATGGGTATTAACGTTTGAACTTCCATTTTCGCTGAGGTCGGTTTGGTTTTCCGCCTTTTCTTGTTTGGTTTTTCCTTTTCTGGATTTTTCAGCTTTTTGTCAGATATATTTGTTTCACCTGTACAGGTGTCATGAATTTGGGAAGATATTTCAATAATGAATTCCAATATAGCTTGCAAATATTGTTTGGTATCTGGCACAGTCAGGCTCATATCACCTATTTTGATGACAGGTGTCCTAACACTACTGCTACATGCTGCATATGGAACACTTGTTCGTTCCCTGGCTGGTGATATCTTTGTTGCAATCATTAAGGAGATAACCCTGACCTATATGACGGTGTGTGTGATATGGGCACAGTTACTGAGAATGGTGCAAGGCCCGCTCGGCACTGTCGCCCATTTATACTTCACCACATAGTTGGGCGGCGGCCATATTGCTTGGGGGTCCCAATACTTAGTTCTGACACACGCGCACGCAACTATAAAACACAGAACATTAACAACACTTACATTTACAGTTCAAGTTACTAGTGCAGAACCGTGCGTATGAGCACTATTGTCCTTAGAGCGCACTGCACTATTAACTGCCCAGTGGGAGTAGGAGCACACTGGTCGACGCAGTATAAAAGAAAAACTGCCGAACTTTGTTAGGTTGGAGGAGGTCACTTATGATGATCAACCCACTGTTGAGAACATATAACTTAGTCCAAGTTATCACTCTGAAGCGGCCAACTCAAATTTTGTAATATATATAGTCCAACGCTGTGGTCTCGACGTAGCGTGCTGCCTTATAACGCAGCTACCCCGTCGGGAAGACAAATGTCAGGAAGCTTAGGGCCCAACGGTCCCCGAAAATCATCCGGCCATCATCATCATCCTTATCATTATCTTCATCATCCTTCACCGGTGTGGAAAGCAACGGGAAGCTACCACATCTATAATTCTAGTAAAACTGCAAAACCTATGATTGCAGTGAAAGATCTGCCCTCGGGCAGAATTACTATGTATATATATATATATATATATATATATATATATATATATATATATATATATACATATATATAATATAAAATAAGCACACAATCTCTGATTAATTCAGTGTATTATTGCCTCATGATGGATGTCCAGCGGCTCGCTTTTTTCCTCGCAACTCTTAAATGTAATTAAATATAAAGATGCCGACTACCGCCACTATAATCACTCCTGATGTTAATCATTGTCAAGCATTGTCGCGCGGCACCCGCTTTTATATAAACGGACAACCAACATAGTGAGGCTAATACTAAGGATTGTTTACTCTGGCAACAATCTAATATTGCTAAGAGATTAAGTTTGCAGCAATAAAAAACTATAAATATTATTATTGTTAACAATGAACTTCTTTTTTAATTATGTTAGAGTTAACTATTTTGTAAATAAACACTCCTAGAACAATAAATGAAATTATAATATTATTTCCATTTAAATATGGACTGCACAACGATTCAGATTAACTGTATCACAGCTTACTAGATGATGAAGAAACTAAATTTTTGATGCCAGCTTATTCAAAAGTGTCCGACTGCAGTAAAAACCAATCATGCATAATCGTAAGTTGGGCCTATTACTTATTTGTATACTGTTGTATAATTTTAAACCAATTTTACTAATATCTACCGGCCCATTGTTATATTTTTTATCAATTCAATTAAACTAATGTATGTTACAGGGCACATTGCCAATTTAAGAGTTTATTGAATTTTATGGTATACATTGTGACATACTAAACGTGGCGGTTGCTAAATTATATTTTTAATTTCGGTGTCCTGGTTAAACCCTCACTTCTAATGGTCGCATTTCGCAAATATTTGGAGAATACTTTTCCCGGTTTATTTTAATGGCATGTGCCGAGTTTCGTTGTGAAACATTTAAAACTGCGACCGGTACAACGATTTTTAAATTTTCTTTTCAGGTTTAATCCTACACATGATGGTCCGATTTTACTGGTCAACGAACTCGACCTTACTTTTTAAATTTGCTATTTGCCAAGTTTGGTTTTCAATAAAACAAAAATTGCGATTGCTATAGCGTTAACGGATTTTTTTTGGCGAGTCATTTTCTTGGAGAAGAATGAATAAAAACGAAATTTGAAAAGCAATTAAATTCAGAAAACAGAAATGGGTTTGTCATGTGTTACAACTGGTCACGCCAAAACATGGGAAGAGTCAGCCCAACATCTAATGCAAAGACGAAATAGAAACGGATGAAGTGCTGCACCGCAACGTCAGAGCAGAAGCGGGGCAAATACCAAACACGCATCCTACAGGAGAAATAGACCTGATCGATGTGGAAATGGCCATGGAGAAAATGAAAAATGGCACGGCCCCTGGTATAGATAATATTAATGTGGAGCTAGTACAGAAAGGATGGAGACACATTAAAGAGGCACTCCTGAACCTCTACAACGTGTGCCTCAAGCTTGGAGTCTTCCCCAACATTTGGAAACCAGCACAAATAAAAATAATCATGAAAATGGGGGACAGGGACGCTACTGACCCAAAATCATACCGGCCCATCTGCTTGCTGCCAGTGCTGGGGAAACTTTATGAGAGGCTAATCCTCCTACAACTCCAACCAACTCTCCAACAAGCCCCATCGAACAGACAGTACGGTTTCCAACCAGGCAAAGGTACCGAGGACGCCATCACAGTACTCTTCGATATCGTTGAACGAAGCCAAGAAAAACTGACGATCGGAATCTTCATTGACTTCGAAAGCGCCTTCGATACTCTGTGGTGGCCAAGCATTCTCCTAGCTCTAAAACGAAGAAACTGCCCTTCGAACTTGTACAAAGTAATCAGGGACTACTTCCAAAGAAGAACAGCTACCCTAGTGGAAAACCACAATAGAATACATAGAAACGTAACGATTGGTTGCCTACAGGGTTCTGTCCTCGGACCTAGCCTATGGAACTTACTACTGGATGAATTACTCCAGCTATTAGAAGAACATCCACACGCCCAACCGATAGCCTACGCCGACGACCTGGTGATCCTCATTTCGGGCAACTCCAGGAGACAAGTAGAGGAGAGAGCTCAAGAAGTCGTCCACATAACAACAAAATGGACCAAGTAGCACAAACTCTCCTTATGCCCAAAGAAAACCACTGGCATGCTCCTAAAAGGCGCACTACACCCAGCGCGCCCACCAACAATAAGAACTGAAGAAAGAGGGCTGCGCTTCGTTCAACAAATCAAATACCTCGGAGTAAGGATCCAAACAAATATGAAAATTGACGCCCATATTGAAGACATCGCGGGAAAGGCCAAAAACCTCTTCCACGCGATGGCCCGTCTGGGTGGACAGAATTGGGGACACCAGGCTATTAACTACGTAAGGCTATATAAAACGCTGTTCCAACAAATATGCGCGTATGCTGCACACGGATGGACGAGACGTCTAAAGGCATGCCACAAAAGAAGCTCCTGGCGGCACAAAGGCATGTGCTAATACGTGTCACCAAAACCTATAACACTGTATCGAGAGCATGCCTTCCAGTCATAGCTGGAGTATTCCCAATAGACTTGTACATAGAGAGGAGGATTCAACGACATCGTCTCCGAAGAGAGCTTCCCGTCCACATCGAGGAAACGATCATTACTCCGGACCTATACGCCGAACCAGATGAAAGGGACGCCGTCCGCAGAATAATCGACTCTCACCTCCTCGACAAGTGGCAACTGGAATGGGAACAGGAGCCCCATGGACGCCAGACATTCCAGTTCTTCCCAAGAGTCCAGAAAAGAATGCAGACTACATGGATAACCCCCAGCCACTACACCACACAGACCCTCTCAGGTCATGGACTCTTCCGCTCCAAACTGCACGAAAGAGGACGTGCCGACTCACCTCTCTATGATTGTTTCAACCCCGGAGAGGACGACGTAGTCCACGTGCTCTATCAATGTAGCAAGTACAATGTCTTCAGGCAGGAGCTGGAGGAAGCAGCCATGATCGGTGAAACATAATGGCCGCCCACCTTAGAATTCTGGGCCGGGAAGGAAGCCTTCAAATCCCTCACCAAGTACACAAGAAGAGTCTTGGGATTAAGAAGAGACGAAGACCAGCGGAGACAAGAGAGGCGTTAAAAACGTCACCAGTCTACTATTAATACTACTACTACTACTACTACTACACACTACACACACACACAAACAAGCACTAAACACACAGTCACATACACACACACATTAACACATACACAAACAAACAACAAAACACACTTTCTTTTAATTTAATGTAACAACAACACACTTCAAATACCCGAATTGTATATTTATTATGTATTTCAATAAAGATAAGATATAGATAGGGACATAGAGCAGACCCGGGGATAAGGGCATTATGCTCGAGGTAACCCGGGGGGTGGTGGTGGGGCTCTAAATAAAAAAAAAGAATACGGAGAGAGAATGATAACATCACAAAAAATAGCATTTGATTGGAAACCCCAAGGATTGAGAAGGCGAGGAATAAGACCTAAGGCCACAAGGAGTAATACCATCAGGGAGAAGCTGAACAGGTAGGGATGAATTGGAATGAAATTAAGACATTGGCAAACAACAGAGTTCGTTGGCGAGCTTTTATCAAAGCCCTATGCTTCCCAGTGGAGTAACAGGACTACTATCATACAGTCATTTTCGGTGTTTACTAGACAGGATCCCGGTGGGGTCAGAATTTGATACTGACCCAAACCTTCTGGCGACTCAGCGTCTAACGGAAATGAGTACCAGACGCTTGTTCTGGGAGTAAAAGCGGCCATTACGAAGGGCCGACAACCCGGCTGACAAATGTACCGATTGTCCAGAAAAAGTGGGAGCCTTAACCTCCTACTACCCCAAGGGCCTCCTGAGGCCTGTTGTGGGATCATTTTATATTTTACTAGACAGGATCGTTCAAGATCTTTATTTTTTTTCAAAAATATTTTCATGATTAAAAACCTAAACAGCTTCATTCCATCGGATCTCTCTCTCTCCCTCTCTTTAAGTTTGAAGGGGGAGAGAGAGAGAGAGAGAGAGAAAGAGAGAGAAAAAGAAAAGAGAACGAGAGAGAAAGAAAAGAGAAAGAGAGAGAAAAAAGAGAGAGAGAAAAAAAGAGCTCACGCGCCACTCTACTCATCTCCCTCTCCCCCCTCTCCCTCTCCCTCTCTCCTCTCGCTCTCTCCTCCTCCCCTCTCGTCTCTCCCTCTCTCGCTCTCTCTCTCCCTTCTCTTCTCTCTCGACCTCGCTCGCTCTCTCTCTCTCTCTCTCTCCTCTCTCCTCTCTCGCCTTTCCCCTTTCCCTCTCTCTCCCTCTTACCCCTTTCCCTTCTCTCTCTCTCGCCCCCTTCCCCCTCTCTCTCCCTCTCTCTCTCTCTCCCTCGTCCCTCTTTCGCGCCCCCGTGCTGCCCTCGCTCTCTCTCGACTCGCTCTCTCTCCCACTCTCTCTCTCTGCGGTCTCTCACTCCCGCCCCACGCCCTCTCTCCTAGAGCGAGACTCTCTCTTTTGGCCCACCTGCATTCTAGATTAGCATTAGAAGGTAAACAAGAATGTAAAAAAAAAAGCTTATCTAATTGAATAAATGCATTGTTGTGTTAATAATGAGATATAACAATGAAGTTCGTTATAAAATATAAAAGATTCACATCCGTTATGAAATCCATTGAGCATTCTCTCTTTTTCAAACGAGTGTAAAAGTTCGGAAAAAGAATATACGGCTACTTTTGATATCAGATACTATCTAAACAGTTTTCACTTTCACTGAGGCAATGAGCGGTTTTTATTGTTCAGTTAATTTTATTTGTTAGGAAACAATCTGACGACTTTTCTCTTTTTTGTTTTGAATTACGTCACACTTGGTCACCTCGCATGGCACTGTTTTCCTCAAGAAGTACACAACTCATAAAACTGCACATGTAGCATACCTCCATGCATGAATGCAACAAATTACAAAATTGTTAAGTAAATTACATGTTCAGATGATTGGACAACTGACTATGGTGGCCTCAGCCAAGAGACACAAACGTACATAAACACAAGAGTTTATTACAATACGAGGTTGGGAAGTGGTTTTTACAGAATCGAGGAAAACGTTTAAAAACCGAGATTCTGTAAAACACTTCACAAACGTGCGTTATACATTCTTTTTTGCGCGATGGTGTTTTCAAAATAATAAATAATAGTAAAATAATAACATTTTTGTTGGAAATATTTGCGTTCGTTATAAACAACTGACTAACGTTAACAATGTGGACAATGTTTACTCGTTGAAATTACAGGAGGCCGTGAGACCAGTTAGTTATAAAATGGCGGCAACTACGTATTTATTGTTTTATATTGTATCAAATAAAGTTCAGTCCATTTAAAATGCAGTGATTTGTTTCTTATATTAACACTACCTTTTTTATATATTTTTGTATATACAATGTATGTAATATACATAGAGGGCTGTGGTTTTACTTTCCGCACGCTGGTTTTTCTTGGTGAATTTAAGATGACTATTTAACTCATGCCCCAAATGGGAGTCAATGACCAATCACGTTTCAATGATTTCTGTATTACAACCAATCAGAGACGTGTTTCACGAAATAATTATCAACGTTAGGATTATCATATATTAGCAAAGCTCCTCCTTTTTAATATTCTGACAGGTCTGACCGTTATTTTGGCAGTGACTGAGCCTATAACAAATACGGCTACCAGATTGTATATAATAGTGCTTACATGTCAACATTTGTAGCAATTGATTATACCACCAAAAAAGAAACCACTGTTTGCACTTTCTTAAATGTATACGACATCAAAAATGAATTAATATACAGATTGATGTGTTTCATTTTTTCTCCACTAGAGAGCATTCTTACAATATTGCGTTCCTTTGGCAATAAATAGTATGATCTGGTTGCAGTGATAAACAAAAGAAGCAGTAGAAGCGTAGGCTACCTATCGTTTCTCATTAGTTTTTCAAACATCACCGTTTACTTTAAATATAAAAATATTTTTAAATAACTGTAGTTAAAATAATGATTTGTGAGTAAACACAGCTTTATTTTATTCGTTAAAATAGTCCTAACAAATGCCACTCTTGATTTCCAAATTCTCTAGATAAATTCACTCCTCACTTCGTGAGTCGTGAATTTATCGATAATTTGGAAATCACTCGTGGCATTTACTTATGACTATTTAACTCATGCCCCAAATGGGAGTCAATGACCAATCACGTTTTAATGAATTTTGTTTTACAACCAATCACATTCGTGTTTCACCTCGATAATTATCGAATTTTGATTACCAAATTAAAGAAAGCTCTTTCTTTTTAATATTCTGAACAGGTCAGAGCATTATTTTGCAGCGACTGACTCTCTAACAAATACATTGAATATAGCAAATAATGAATAGATTCCTTCGACCTATACATTTAATAATTGTGTGTTCAATAATTGTGCTTTTAAATACTGATTTTATTGAGTTGTTTCCGAAAAAAAAATGAATTTATAACCTATAATGTTGGTTAAAATATACACTTTGATGTGTTTCATTGTTTTTCCACTAGAGTGCATTCTTACAATATTGCAATCCTATTTGGAAATAAATAGTATGATCAGGTTGCAGTGATGAACATAATCAAACGTTTCTCATTTGTTTTCAAACATCATAGTTTACATTAAATATATAAATATTTTGAAATAACTATATTTAAATAATGCTTTGTGAGTAAACAGCTTAATTTTTTATTTTAATTCGTTAAATAGTCCTAACAAATGCCACTCGTGATTTCCAAATCCTCTAGATAAATTGGAAATCACTCGTGTCATTACTTATGATAAATAGTACATTCTTATATACTAATACCCCTATTGGTTAAAAATAATGTCGAGATCAAAAGCTAGGCGCGTTTACTTCTGACGCTCCTGCTTAATCATCTTCTTCAAGGATTGAACTGCAAAATATTCGTTCCGGGCTGATGCAGAAAACTGATTTCTCCATCGTGCTCTTAAACGTCCGAGACATCTATACTCTTTCTGGTTTATATGTGATTAACTGTTTTGTTATACGTTCTTGATCCATTATTGAATGTGGTGGCACCTACATCTTACTATACTATGTCCAGCCTAAGGAACACACTCGAGGTAAACAAATAGCCGGGAAATCCCCGATGCATGTGACTGCTGCAGTTACAGCGATTCGTTCATGGCTAAAGCACAGTTAAGCGGAAGCGAAAGAATGGGTCATGTAATTTATAAATATAATTACGTATTTGAAGCTATCTGTTTAACTATATTTGATCAGAATACAGTGTACACCAACATGTTCCTTTGAAGTTCGGAGAATAAAACTAAAAATTCGCATTTGTTTGGAACTGATCGATTCTTGAGAGAAAGTTGAATGTCAGTTACAAATATGGCGGCCATCGAATAAATTTATATTAAATTAAGTGAGTAATAAATTGTGCGATCAAAATTATAAAAAGCACCCTAAATGGAAATTATTAAAGAGTGGTGAAAAACAGATGGTGTTAAACGTATTTTTTGCGCGATAGTGCGTTGTCGTACTTAAACCAATGACGACCGTGATTGGAAGTTCAGCTTCCTACATTTCGGGGTTACGAACCTAAATAACTATACTGTAATAAAATAACTTTACTGTAATATTACATATTACAAACCATGTGTGGGAAGTAAAACCATGCCCTCTATGTATACTACATACAGTGTATATACAAAAAATATCCAAAATATAGTGTTAATATACATTATACGAAACAAAAATCACTGCATTTTAAATGAACTGAACTTTATTTGAAACAATATAAAACAATGAATACGTACTTGCCTCCATCTCATAACTAATTGCTCTCTCTTACGGCCTCCTGTTATTTTATCACTACTTGGTCTCACGGCCTCTTATTGTTCCAACTAATAAACATTGCCCACACTGTTAACGTTAGTAGATTGTTTACAATGAACGCAACTATTTCCAGCAAAGATATTATTTTACTATTATTTATTATTTTGAAAACACCATCACACAAAAAATAATGTACAACAGCGTTTGAGAAGTGTTTTACAGAATCGAGGAAAATGTTTAAAAACCTCACATCGTAAACACCGGTCGACGAGAGGCTATTGGTGATGGAGATATAGCTGTGAAACTGCAGTCTAGAAGAATAAAGGATATGAGGTGAGGTATTACAAATATTAATTCTTACACTATTGCAATTTTATGGAGCATAATATGTAGTCCACTATAGTGAATGCTATAGTTAAATTAACTGCAGAATAGAGTGATGTGTCGGAGAGTAATGTTGTACATATTCGTAGGGAATTAAAAGAAACTGATAATATCAAAACGCCCAACAATTGTAATTTAATTCTCTTTCTTACTTACTTATTCATGGTCGCGCGGTTCATGGCCGCGCGGAACATAAGCTCTTCATACATCCCTATCCAGAGCTAATGCTTTCCAATCATTCCCTGTATAATCTACTTCCATCAAATCATAGTTAATGTTATTTTCCCACCTCATTCTTGGTCTACCAACTGGGCGTTTTCCCTCTGGCTTTCCTACAAGAAGCTTCCATGCACGTCTTTCATTCCCCATACGCGCAACATGTCCTGCCCATCGCAGTCTACGAGACTTTGGCATGTGTTCCCTGAAGTAGTCCCCGCCCGGAGAACCGAATGGGGGACTATTTGACCTCCGGAAAATTTTGCCCCAGTTGAACCCATGTTCTTGACGGTTGTATTTTTACGGTGAAAGATCGTCGCTCCTTCGACCAAGGTACTTTTTTCATCTAGCGTATCACCTTCGACCAGTCCGGCATGGGAAACCCTATCGGCAGCAATGCTACCGCCGGCATAGCTCTCGGGATCATTTAAGCTCGCAAGTCACTCCACCACGACAAGGTAGAGATACCATGGAGGGAATTTAATTCTCTAAAATACCTAAATTATTGAATTCGTTTTCGACGTACGATTGCATGTGTTAATACAATCTTCAACATTAAAAAATGAAAACGATTGTTGTGCATTAATTTATCGGCTAGTAACAAACAGCCGACAGAGGTCGCATGCACTTCTACGTGTTGCGCGAGGTATTACATTCGGAAGTTAAATGTCAAAGTGTGTTTCTTAAACTAGACAGACAATATATATATATATATATATATATATATATATATCCACACGCTGTAAATCTACAGAGTATGACCCATTTTCTACTTCTTATTTTCCTTCCGAATAAAGTCATGCTTAGGAGTTTTACACTATGAAAAATTCCATTGACCATGGCCGGATTTAAATAGGCGAATCATTGATACTGAGATAGCAACTACAGGATCAGTAGACGGTACGTGTACAGGGATACAAGCGGCCGGATGTAGACATTGATTGTAGTGGGAATGTAACAGCTCCCTTCATTACAAACTTGAACTTTATAAATGAACTCTGGAGAATCGATTATCATGTCTTCGTTGCACGGAAAGTTGATTGGAAATTGTCGGGTTATGTTTGTAGACATCCGGATGCTGCTATTTAATTTAACCGGGAAGCGAATTACGTACACGCGGTTCAAGGACAGGATCCAATAAGATGGGCGTGAGAACGGTCTAAGTGAAAGTACAAACTTCGATCTACTGTGGTGGTTGACATTTTACCAATTGACCTGCTCTTTATCTGGACACAACTGGTGCCAAATTCTACCCCACACTTTCTATATATAGGTATTCTTCCCTATCCTGTTTTCTTCTTCTTTATAACACTGTAAAAATATTTAATGAAATATCTTATGACAAAGGCTTAAACATGGGTAAAATAAATAAATGTCCACTAATTAGAAACTTACTTATCATATATGAAAGTTTATCATTACATAGTTTTACATATTTTAAAAATTTTATGTAAAGTTACATATTATTTCTCTTGAGAAGAACAGTTTCATAAGCGGAAAATAATTTAAAACAATATTTGTGACAATATTTGTTTACAAGGATTATTGCATACCCTATGATCGATTAATCTCTTACATGGTTACTAACAGTCGAGAGAATTGCTGCGTCTTATTTTACTCGCGGATACTATAAATTATCCTTGCGATTAATAAAAATGTTTAAGTCCCGATACTTGAGATACTTCGGTGAAAATCCTAAGTCCCTAAATTTAAGTTACCACTGGTGACCATGCTGCCAGTGTTTGTGATGATCACGTGGGCCAGGCCCGAAGCGTAAGCACAGGTAGAATTGTCTGAGGTTCGTGTCCCTCGCCTATTACGTAAATTAGGTTCTCCCACTATATCGACCTAGTGAACCGGAGATCAGTGCTTAGGCGCACGTAACAAATAATATGATTGGTTAATGTACCCTTATATTATAATCGAGAAGGTGTTACAAATTTGTTATTGGTGATCTTTGCCGTCGGAGGTTGGGCCCTATCCGTGCTGGCTTCACGTACAGTCGGGTTACAAGTTCGTAACTTAGGCCACTGGGTTTTTCCTAGGTCATTGATATTTACATCTAGTAGACCCTAACGCTTGAGTTTCCTCCCTTCCCACACTTTTTTACTAGCGTTGTTTGTCCCAAGATGAAATCACCGCTCGTAAATTCAGTTATTGTGTTCTGACTGTCAATACAGAGTTGTTAAATCCTGTCTCACAAAAGATTGCCAGTCAAATTCTGAGAATAAAGGATTTTGTCAACATTCTAACTCTTTGTATATGTGTCGGTCACTTCAGCCTTCACAAAAGAAAGGGTGGCATTACCTGAGTTCTCTCTACCTTGTTAATGACTGGTCATTTAGTTCACATTAATGCTAATTTCGTCGGATCATTTTCTTTGCCATTTATCCTTTCATAATCGTATTCTACTCGCTTTCCTGATTAATTTAAGTAAACTCATGACCTAAGTCTGACAACTGCTTCTCTCAATGATATTTCTAATTGTTTATGATTTTAGTTGCCTGGTATTAGGATTTATTAATTTATTCAGTTACTCTATGCAAAGGCGGCTGAGTGAATGACTTGGTACAACATTAAAAATCTCAGATACCTGATTGTACACTGATACTGTTTTTTCGAACATATACAAAAGCTGGTTACAAACGGTCAAAGGAGAATTCCATTTACTAAGCACCACAACATAGATACAGGAACACTCTGAAGATTTGAGTATAGGGTTCCATATAGCAAAATATCTTAAAACTTGAGCGATCTACTCTGTTTATGAATGAAATAGTAGAAATATATAGGAGACACGCCATAGTATAGTTGATTAAAGCAATATCCTTCAATTTGGAAAATCGAGGATCGAGAGCCGATGGGGGTCAAGATTTTTAAACTGCTTAACCTTCTGGAGGCATCATAGCCCTGTGTTCGACTCAGCCTATAAAAAAATTAATACCATGCTATCACACAAGGCTGAAATCTCTTGCCGATTGTCTAGAAAGATGGGAGCATTAACCTCCCAATATCCCCACTTTATAAGAGAAACATGACAATACCCTTCTTACCACGTTGTCAAGTATTGTTTTAACACATTTGATCTATCTTCGTTTAATATAAATTTATATAAAATTAAATTTTAACGTATTTAATAGGTTATTACATATTTTAAGACATTTTTATGTAATCTTACATATTTTACATAATATTATATAAATATGTACATACATATTTTGTATGTTAATCATCATCAGCATCAAGGATTAGACCAGCTGGTCTGTTCCGATCTCATGTTAGAATTGGTCTATCCATCTTTTACTGGGTCTTCCAATATTTCTTCGTCCTAGTGGTTTGTAATGTATAATCTGTTTCGGAATTCTATTGTTATCCATTCTATTGATGTGGTCCAACCATTCATTTATGTATTGTGCAAGTCTATCTAATAGTTTGAATATATTCAGTTCTCCTCGCATATCCTCACTCCGCCTTTGATCCATTATTGTACAGCCAGCCACACTCCTCATTTCTGACGTTTCTTTTCATGTTAATATTACATAAAAATCACAGCCTTACTTGTGACACTAAACGAGTTGAGTGTTTGGTTGCACATCAGATTCACGTTAGGCTATCGTGAGTACGTCAACACATGAACAAGGTGGTTAGAGGTTACAAAAATTTCCTGTGGAAAGATAGCGGATCGCAAATTGAGGTGTTTAGATATTTTTCAGAAACTAAAAATCCTAATTATGGCTTCCTTCGTAAATAAAGTCGTGGAACCTACGTCGTAGATTCTTCTTCTTCTTCACTTGAAGGTTTACGCGATTCGCCTGTTCCGAATTCACAATGATTCCTTCCATCTATTCCTAGGTCTTCCTACATCCCTTAATCCTTTTGGTTTATAATGATATGCTATCTGGAGCAATCTTGTTTATCTCATTCTCTGAACATGCTGTTCCCAGCCGACGCGGTATTGTTGAATTCTATCATTTATAGAATATATTTCTAATTCACTTCTTATTTCTTCATTTCTTATGTGGTCCAATTTTGTGTATCCTTTGGTCCTTCTTAAAAAGGTAATTTCAGCACTTTTTATTCTACTCAAACACCTCTTTATTTGTTACCCAGGACTCACTACTGTATAAAAGTACCGGTACTCTGTTTTGTACAACTTCAATTTTGTGCCCTTCCTTGTTTTATGTTTAAGTGTTCTATGAATTGTGCCACATATAATTTGAGATATGGATCTAAATACTAGACGCGTCGTAGATTCAATGTAAGTAAAAAAAAATCTTGAAACATGAGATCTCTGATAAAAAAAATCCGATCCTTTCGCGCTCTAACTTAATTCACACAAAAATAAAATCAAACATTACTTTAGATAACTCACTGGCACTATGGAACCCGTAGGTTCATGGCCGCGCGGACATAAGCTCTCCAGACATCCATATCCTGAGCTAATGTTTTCCAATTATTCCCTATATAATCTAATTTTCTCAAGTCGTAATTAATGTTATCCTCCCACCTCATTCTTGGGTCTATCAACTGGGCGCTTTCCCTCTGATTTTCCAAAAAGAAACTTCCATGCACCTCTTTCATTCCCCATTCGTGCCACATGTCATGCCCATCGCAGTCTAAGAGACTTAACTGTTCTTATTATATATGGTTTCCAATAAAGACCATGTAGTTCATTGTTATGTAGCCTTCTCCATTCATTTGTCTGTTCATCTCAGTTTGTTCCAACATTTTTCCTAAGAACTTTATTCTCAAATACTTGTAATCCCCTTTCCTCCCTTAAAGTAAGAGTCCATGTTTCGCATCTATATAATATAACTGGTAGAATAACAGTGTTATATATTTTCAGTTTAACGTTTTCGAAAGGAGTTAGGACGTCAGGAGTCCCTGTAATGCACAATAGCACGCATAAACACTGAAAAATACTAGACGCGATGTAGCCAGAGGTGTTCAAGGATAAAAAGATAAAAAATGAAAAACAAATGCCTACTTTTCTATTTATGGTTTTAGGATATCGGTACTAACACAGATATCTGTTTCACTGTTGTGTTACATAATACCACCGGTACGAATACATTTTTTTTTTTGCTTATAAAATACTCCCATCTTAATATATATTTTAAATTTTAAAATCCCTTTCTTTTTGTTTTAAATCCGGTTACTGAATCATCATCATCATCATCATCTACCGTCACAGTTTAGACCATTTCTGATCTGTTCCGGCTCCATATTATAGTTGCTCGCCCCATCTTTTAAACGGTCGTCCACGACTTCTATGTCCTTGTGGATTGTAATTTAACATCTTATAAGGTATCCTCTCTTCACTCAATCTACTGACATGTTCAAACAATTTATTTCTATATTCTTCTATTTCTGTTATCACGCTAGTTATTTGTAATTCCTCACGAATATCTTCATTCCTCCGTTTGTCCAAAAGAGTACATTCTGCCACATATCGTAGGAGTTTCATCTCGGCTGTTTCCAGTCTTCTTATTAAACTTTTGGTGAGAGTCCAACATTCCGAGCCATACAACAGAACAGGAATAGCTAAAACTTTGTAAAATTTTAGTAGTGTTTCTTTACGAACTTTCTTTGCTAATGTTCTTCTAATTGTACCGCAAATTTGTTGAAACATATTAAGCTTTCTATTAATATCTCTTGTTTGGTCATTGCCTAGGAAAACTCCTAAATACGCTAATTGAAATCCATTACTTGTTATATTACAAAATAATTTATTGATTTATTCGATGAATATAACTTGATAATATATGTATGTTTATCTTAGTGAATGAGTGTTTTTATTTAACGCCGCTCCTTAACTACCTTGTCAATAGCATGGCAATTGGAATCTGGGCGTAAAAGGATCCACAAATGTTGCCCAGAGACCACTTATTTCAGGCTTAAATTATTTTCCGTGCCTTAATTCCACGACGAGGGATCCACGGCTTTGCTTCCTATCTGAAGGAAACCATATTCAGGATTTTTACGCCCTTGAAAATCAAACGCTTAAATGGCATGAGCATATACGAAGAATGGAAAATGAAAGATGGCCAAAAAATATATACCAATGATCACCGCCTGGAAGAAATAAACGTGGCAGACCAAGATGAAAATGGAAAACCTACGTCATAACCATGATGGATGATAGGAATTTTGAAGAGGGAGGTCTGTATGAACTTAAAAAAAAGTACAGAAGAATGTGGATTGAAGATATCTACAGAGAAAACAAAAATTATGGCATTTCAAGGTGCAGATCCTGTCAGAAGTAAAATTGTACTGAACAATAACATTTTGGAGCAGGTGAATAATTTTACATATCTAGGATGCAATATCTCATATGAAGAAGAAGTGGATGTAAATGCAAAAATATCTAAATTTTTAAGAATTGTATGGTTAATAAATTCTATCTTCAAGCCACAATCAGTCCAAAAACATTCAAGACTAAAAGTGTAAAAAACACTGGCTCTTCCAACTCTTTTGTATGGTACCGAAGTATGGACGTTAAAACAGAAGGATATACAGAGACTTAGATCTGCTGAAATGAGATACCTTCGGAGGACTGCAGGATACACACTACTAGATAAAAAAAATGAAGACATCTTAGAAGAATTACACATAGAACCTTTAGAAAACAAAATTTCTGATTATAAGTCAAGATGGATGCAACATGTTCATCGAATGGAAGATCACAGGATACCCAAACAAATGTTAAGATATCAACCTGCAAGAAGAAGAAGAAGAAGAGCAGGACGTCCACTCAAAAGATTTATGGATGGTGTTTCTCTTGAGGCCGAAACAGGTCAACAAATGGCATAAATTCGTGAATGTACTATGATGATGATGATGAGATTGGAATGATAGAGATAAATGGAAATTGAAGACGGCAAACCTATAAGTGGGGGAAAGCCGAAGAAGAAGAATAAAAATCCATCGACTCTGGTCGGGTTTAAACCCACGAATCTCGGAAACAGAGGAGTACACCGTAGCTACTGATCCCCCAGAACCGACTATTAGCCTTGGTATTTTATTTAAGAAGTTCATTTATGTCCCATAAATCTACAACACGAGACCTACGGCTTTACAGTTCTTGCGATGGAATCCATACGCATGCCCCTTAAAATCCATCCATTCCGGCCGCATTTTAACCCCCGAATTTCGGGAGCACAGACATTCACTATTCTATTGAAACTAATATTTATTTATTTTTGTGTTCATAACTTATTATTATTCTTGGCTCCGTTCCGTCCTCGAGTTCATTAAACACTTGCGACACATCAGGAGGAAAGGATTCCAGAAAACGTGATCCTAGTTATTGAATTATGCAGAGAACTTTTCTATTATGACGTTGTACATTAATAGTGTTTCCATTGTTTTGCAAAACGCACATTATGAGGATTCAAATTGGAACTCTATTAAGGTGAATGTGGAAGCAATTGTTACTCCAGCTTATGAATATTTCAGGTTATGCAATTGCAGAAAATCTGTTTAAAAACTAATATTACAGGAGTGCTAGTAAAACGTTGAGATGCTGCAACAGTTGGAAGAAATTAACACAGGATTCCTCTCCTACATGCGTCATGTTGGAAATACAATTATTATGTTGTAAAATCTCGTCCGTGCGGCTTGTTTCATTAGTTCAAAGTACTTCTATTTTCTACCTGTTGCAAATGTTTCTAAATTATTATTATTCTTCTTTTAGAGACATTTGTTATGCCTATCAAACGTAAAACGTATAGTCATTTTTAACTTGCTATGTAGTCTCTCTATAGACCCGGAGCTAAGCGGATGCTCTTGAAACAGAAAATTAAATAATCGATGTGACAGCAAACAGAAGTCAGAGGCTGGGACCTGGTATCACAATCACACCGTACGCTACTGTCATGAGAAACTGGAACATGATCAGTAGTTAGTACAACGTCCAAACAACTACTCGCTGGTTCTAAAGCAGTAAATCTGCTATTTACGCATTAAAGGGAGATTGTTTAATATCAGTATTTTTACACGCTTTGTATTAGCTTGACCTGTATCTATCTATCTATCTATCTATCTATCTATCTATCTATCTATCTATCTATCTATCTATCTATCTATCTATCTATCTATCTATCTATCTATCTATCTATCTATCTATCTATCTATCTATCTATCTATCTATCTATCTATCTATCTATCTATCTATCTATCTATCTATCTATCTATCTATCTATCTATCTATCTATTAATCTATCTATCTATCTATCTATCTATCTATCTAACTATCTATCTAACTATCTATATATCTATATATCTATCTATCTATCTAATCTATCTATCTATCTATCTATCTATCTATCTATCTATCTATCTATCTATCTATCTATCTATCTATCTATCTATCTATCTATCTATCTATCATCTATCTATCTATGTAACGGAATCTTTCAACGCGATTTTCACCTACTTAAAATCATTGGATCGAAACGTTGTATACTTGTAAAGGACCCGTGACAATACAATCATTTCATATTTATTTTCTAAAATCCTGGCCAGATTATCAGAAAATCAAAAAAAGTGTCTTTGTATCTATGTAACGGAATTTTTGAACACGAGTTTCACCCACTTAGAAACATTGGATCGACTTGACACATTGTATAGTTGTAAAGGGCTCGTGACAATACAATAATTTCATATTTTGTTTCTAAACTCCTGGCCAGAATCATCAGAAAATAAAAAAAATCGTAACTGGTATAATAGGTTGCGGACTTGTCGACTTTTTAGTCAATCGTTGTAAGAGCTCAGTTCGTAGAGCGGTGAAGTGTAGTGATATATAATTTCAGTAATCCATAGGTCGCTGGTTCAAATCCGGCTGGGAGGATTTTTTTAGAAGAGTATTACTTTTAGCTCATACTACAATAGTATCGAATTTAAAGATATTTACATTTTTATCTTATTCTGTAAAATATTGAAACTAAAAAATAAAAAATAAATAATAGTTTTAAAAACTAAAACAATACGCTTTATTAGAAAACCGAACTAAAAAAAGAAACATAATTTTAATTTCCAACACGCTTGGGATAAAATTAAAGTGGTCAACAACAAAAAATCATATCCAACACATATAGAATAAAACTAGAGTAAAGTAAAGTAAAGTGATCCCACAACAGGCCCGGAGGCCCTTGGGGTAGTAGGAGGTTAGGGCTCCCACTTTTTCTAGACAATCGGCACTTTATGTCAGCCGGGTTGTCAGCCCTGCGTGACGGCCGCCTTTACCCCCAGAACAAGCGTCTGGTACTCATTTCCGTTAGAGGCTGAGTCGACCCCAGGGCCATAGTGCCGCCAGAGGGTTTGGGTCAGTTTAAAAATCCTGACCCCAACGGGACTTGAACCCTCGACCCTCTGGCTTGTAGCTCAGTGCCTTAACCACTACGCTACGGCGTGCCCCCATAAAACTAGAGTTATCAACAAAAAGAAAATAATTTTACCATCAAAAGCGTGGGGTGCTCTATATCAATTAATATATTTGATAATAAACAGATATTGGTAAAAGTAAAGTCTCTAAGAAGAAAATGTAAAAATCATAAAAAGCACCCCACGCTTTTGATGGTAGAATGATTTTCTTTTTGTTGATAACTCTAGTTTTATTCTATATGTGTTGGAGATGATTTTTTTGTCCACTTTAATTTTATCCCAAAAGTGTTGAAAATTAAAATTATGTTTCATTTTTTAGTTCGGTTTTCTAATAAAGCGTGTTGTTTTAGTTTTTTAAAACTATTATTTATTAGTATCTATGCACCAATCGAGGTTTCATCAATATAAGGAAAATTTGATTTTTATCCAAACACAGAAAGATCAGTATATAACTGCCCAAGGAACGAGATCAGAACAATTTTGTGAGATGCAAATAGGAAGAGATAAGAACATTAGAACCTGCACAGAGCAAATATGGACTCTGATCATTATCTGATGATTTTTTGCACGTATTAGATCGATACTATCGAATGTATAGCAGGGTTTTAATATTATAATAAATATGAAAGTTAAAGTTAATAATTTTGTATTTTAAAATTCTTATAATATTTAAATATAACTTAAATAAATAAAATCATCTAAATAATTCATTGTTGGTTATTGTTGAATAAAAATATCTCAGTGACAATTAAATAAATTGCACTATATAACGGTTTTTTGTAAATAATGCTTTTAAAAATTGTTTTAAGACATTGTTGCCAAAATTATAAAGCCTGCTGTTATAACTGTAATAAAAACACCTGCATAACTTCATATTATTAAATTAAAGTAAACTAAACTCTGATTGGATGTTAAAACAATTAACTTTCTTATTTAACAAATCAAATTAAACCTTATACCGAAAAAACTATTAATCAATAGAATTTAAAAATAACATCATGTGATGTATTATTGAATCTCCAAATATTTTGGAACCCTATTTCGCCACAAAGGCATGTTAGGGTTGTAGCTTACTATAACAGTATTATACTATACATTGTAAAACAGAATTATTATCTTATGGTTTTGAATCATGTGATGTAATAATGGTCTTAAAATTATAAAAGAATTGCACTAGTAATTCTGCATACAACTTTCAACAAAGATAGTAGCAATAAGAGCTCTCAAGATAAAATGTAATATTTAATACAAGAATAATAATTGGTTCAAGAAAAGAAAATAATTTATTTTTAATTGAAGGTGAAGAACAATACCACCTACTTAATCTGCTGGGAACTTAAGAAGTGAATAAATTTGCAATTATTTCTACAAGAAACATTTTTTAGTAATTTTGAAGTGTTTTCCTATCCAATGTTACCAACTTCCGACCCTAAGAAGAGAATCCGGCTCTACCGAAAATTAAACCCAACCTGAACCAGTAATTCTTTTTCGGGACACAAATCCTTCTTCAAAATGGTACGACAACATCGGGAATGAAGAGAATTACTTCTTCAAATGTTAAGAAGGTAAGGGGAATTAAAAGTAAAAAAAAATAATGTAAATAAACTGGAAATTCCTGGAAATGTAACCTCGTGAAAATAAAATGGATGAAGCACTCATTAACAATGATAGAAATAGTACTGTGATATCGATCAACAGTGGAAGTTGTACAAACAGACAATTGCGGGGATAGCAGAAAACGAGCTTGGTTTCACGAAGAGAGTGGCAATAAATAGTTGGTTTGTTGAAGAATACGAGTAAATACCGACCGGAAAATGAAGCATAAAAGAAAATGCTACAAAATAAAAATATCAGAGGAGCAGTGGAAGAATACAGATGTAGGATAAGATTAGAAAATTAAATACACAGACAGAGGAAAAGAGAATGAGAGAAGAAGAATCTCCAAGATATAGGGTAAGACCCACTTATATTGGACCACTGCTTAAATTGAACCGATAGCACAAAAGTAAGCTACCTGTAATTTGACGCACTCTACTGATGCGAAACCGAACCTTGTATTACCATTGTTACGAGGAAGAAGTTGAAGAGTGTTACGATAGTGTGACTTGGTTTTACATATGTGTTTATTTTTGACAGTTACTACATCTAATTTTTTAGATCTACTTCTAGAACAATAAGTGGAAAACTTTCAATCTGAGGTAAGTATCATTATACATTCATAATGACAGTTTAATAATGATAACAATAAGGTATTCACATGTGTGTTCGTGTGATTAGGTTTACGAGGTGTTCTTGAAAGAAAGGAAAATGGTATATTGTTCTATATTGGACCGGTGGTTTGGTCCTATATTGGACCACTTACTACTAATGGTCCACTTTAAGAATATGAAATATAAATTCTATTATATTATTTTAGGGGAATTAAATTATTCCGATGCATGTTCTGTTATAATACTGAATTCCATTTTATTACTTCAATTAATTTCGACGATACTTCTTAGTGGATGTCGAATAGACGTAAATATGGTGTCTGGGAGGAACAACATCCATACAAATAATATTGATGCCATTATCTTGGCAATAGAGAAAGGAATAACAATTCTCTCTCTTCCGGTACACATCGCCTACAGCTCTTTGATATGATCTTCTTTAAGTCTCGTTATGTGTACTCTAACAGAGCTTGTGATACTTTGATGTGCGAACATCCAATGAAGTCTATTACTCAATTTCTAATTAATAAATTAATAATTTGCTAGAAAATTCCTACAGAAAAGTGCAACTCTGGCCAATGCAGTAAATAATTTCCAAAGAACTGGTATTTGGCCAGTTAACAGAAATATACACTGCTCAAAAAAATTAGGGGATAATGTAGAATAACCTATTAAGACTATGTTTTTTGGAATAGTATAAGATGCAATCACTTTCTATTACTCCAAGATAATGTAAACAAGAGTTTGAAGTTGTACGTAACCTCGGTACCACACCAGAGGGCAGTGTCTGTACTGTTGATGTGAAAGGGTGGTGTGGGGGTGAATGTTTTGTTGCTGTTTTTAAATCCAGTCCAGTTTTCAGTTAGTGAATGACTTACCTTAGGGACAGTAATACCTCGACAACGTGATTTACCTGAACCAATGGCTTGGAGAGCCATAGGATGGATGGAAGCTGGACAGACACAACAAGAGGTGGCACAAGCCATTGGGGTGTCTCAAAGCGTGATTTCCAGTCTTTCGAATCATTTTCAAAGAACATACTGTTCACAGAAGAGCCGGACAAGGTCGACCATGGGCAACAACAGCAAGGGATGACCGTTACCTCTTGTTAAGAGCCCGTCGGAATAGACAGCAGAATGCAACTCAACTGCGAAATACACTTCAAACAGCAACAGGACGCAGGGTGTCAACTCAAACTGTCCGTAATCGACTGCATGGAAGTGATCTCTATGCCCATAGGCCCATGGTGTGTACCAGGTTAACTCCACAACACCGTAGAGATCGCAGAAACTGGGCGGAGGAACATCGTGGGTGGAGGCATGCCGAAAGGAGATCAGTTCTTTTTTCTGATGAGTCGCTATTCAACGTGGAATGTGATAGTCGGCGTGTATTCATCAGGAGGAAAAAGGGACACGAAACAATCCAGCTTTTGTACGTGAAAGATCCCCATATGGTGGCGGTGGATTGATGGTGTGGGCAGGAGTCAGTAGTGGTGGACGTACTGACCTCTACGTCATCCAAGGTGGTACTTTGACTACGGTAAGGTATAGAGATGAGATTCTCCGACCTTTTGTCGTGTCTTATGCTGGTGCCATAGGTGATTCTTTTCTTTTTATGGACGATAATGCACGACGCCACAGAGCTGGCTTGGTGGACGACATGCTGGAAGTGGAGGGTATCGAGCGTATGCAATGGCCAGTTTCCTCCCCGGACTTAAATCCGATTGAGCATGTGTGGGATGCATTAGGCAGGCGCATTGAAGGCAGACCAGCACCTCCCACAACTGTTCCAGAGCTGCACATTGCTCTTATGGAAGAGTGGCCACGTATCCCCCAAGAACTCATTGCTAACCTCATTGCATCAGTGCCACACAAGTGTGAGGCAGTGCTGGCCATTCGAGGAGACCATACACCACACTAAAGGAACATTTTCACCCATGTTAATGTTGCTTTCTTTGTTTGCCATATTCCTAATCAGGGTCTCTTTGACATCTGGTGTGGTACAGAGGTTACGTAATGACTTCAAACTCTTGTTTACATTCTTTTGGAGTAATAGAAAGTGATTGCATCTAATACTGTTCCTAAAAACATAGTCTTAATAGGTTATTCTACAATATCCCCTAATTTTTTTGAGCAGTGTACTTGAAGATAGCGACTTTGCTACAGCACATCCGGAGGATGCTGACCAATACAACGCTTTTCATAAATTGAGAGAGGGCTATAATTTCTTCAGCAGCAGCTTGATCCACCACCATAATGAGAGCGCTACTACTTCCGCAGGAGCAGACCTATAGCTTGAATTATGAAATACTCATCAGGACAGTACTCCTTATCCAGATAAGATAATTACACCACCCAAAAACTATGTTAAGGTGCAAACCATATCACCAATGCCTAAAGAACAAAAGGCAGAAAAAGGAAGACTGCTGATTCAACAGTTTGGACCTCCTCACCCTACAGAAATTATCTAGGTAAGTCCACAAAAACAGGTTTGTCAATTCAGGGAATATGAAAGAATTGTCAATGTACCTGGTTCTGTAATCGATGCCGAATGCATGATATGAGAGACACGATACAATGTATGAAGTGCAAGGAGTGGGCGCACCAAGATTGTGCAAAAGTGGGACCTGAGAGAAAGAAGTACAATTGTGATGGCTCTAATTAATATTCTATATGTTATTCATATTTTCTCCTGTTGTTTCTACTCTGGTCCAATTTAGGAAGCTTATGGTTCAATATAGGAAAATTGAACTAGCGCAGACCATTCAGAAAATGTAATTTGTATTGTTATTCACAGAATAAATTTAAAATGATGTGCATGAATCAATAACTAATGAATGCGCTCTTAAGAAAAACTAGCTTTTTAATTTATTTTCTCTCATATTTCGTATCTATGGTGTAATGTTCTTAGGGGGACCAATATAGACGGTCATCCCCTACAATTATTTAATTTATACACAAATTACATAAACCTACAATCTACCGCTGTGGTCTCGAGGTAGCGTGCTGCCTTGTCACGCAGCGGGCCCGAGTTCGATCCCCGGTCGGAACAGTTTTTTCTGGGTGAGGTTTTTATCGGGGTTTTTCCTCACCTGTAAGACAAATGTCAGGAAAACTAAGTCCCAAACGGTCCCCGAAATCATATGGCCATCGCAATCATCATCATTCATATTCATCTTAGATTAAGCTTAGGATTATGGACTCTCCTGGCGCACCACTATCATCATCACCCATCATATCATCGGGGCAACGTAACCCCACCTTTTAGGTGCCCCAACCTCAGAAGTGGGTTATAAGTACGTCATGCTAGGAGAGAACACCAGGAATGTCGAAAGACAACCTGGGGCATTTGCAAAAAAAAAAGTATATAAACCATGGAGAATTAATTAATTAAGGGTGGGTAAATGGTAATGGATTTTGGGTGTGGGATTTATAACAGGAATTCCCGTAATGTGAGAATTTTAGGCTCGCGATCTAGTCAGGGTGGGTTCGGTGGGCTATGAGGTTCACTTTATCACAGGGAACAACGAGGAAGTTTGTACGGGCAGCGATAGTATTATCAATAATTGTAGTTTATAAATCACTCGATTTATTTAGTATAGGAGTCGCTATACATATATTTAATATAATGAAAGATGGCTTCTCTATGGAATACTGAAGAATTATTACTATTCATATTTTAATATACAAAAAATTCGAATCAGTATACTTAAATATAGATTTATTACGATGTTTTGTTCAAATATTTGATTTATTAGATAATTTAACGTAATTTGTTGGGCTATTTGAACTTGCCCTAAGTTCCCTCCTCCTCGACTAGGAATTATAATTTTCTATTTGAACTAGTAGTGGTCGTTATTTTCCCGCAGTTAAAATAAAACTTAATCGATGTTCTCCCTTCGCTAGCTGGGAGTGTTGTGTTTTGTACGCGTCTCAGTTTTTATATATTGAAAACTTCAACATTCCTTCAATCGTTCAGATCGCTACAGGAGAAGGGGTTACAATTTATTCCCATTGGTTTATACATATGTGGACATATATTACATATACATAAAGGGTGTGAATTTTCTTTGTTACTGTTTGTGACGCAGCTAATAATGGGCGTTTCCATCTCGCGCTACTTACTGACAATTTTGCCAATTTTGTTCATAGTTAGGCCTATTGGGTTTTCTATTTAGGGCCTAGCAACTTATTTAAAAACCGTTAGTTTTCATTAATTTTAACGTGTTATTCGTAGTTATCTTTTAACAAATATATGTGTCAAAATTATAATTTGAAACTTCAGTTGTCAACAATTTTGTCATATTTGTCATTTATAAACATTGTTTTGACTTGACATTCTAATAGATTTCTATTATCAAAGAGTTTGGTATATATAGGTTCCTATTGTATTCAGGTACGTGTAATTCATGTATACCTTTGTTATACCATACGTTTTCTAGACTTTCCTGCGCCGTCTATATTGGAATAACCGAAATTTAACAAAAGGAGTTGTCTTAGTCATTTATAAAAAAGTAAATCAACTTTTATATAATTAATAAAATTGATTCATTAATATGATCATTGGATTGCAAATAAATTTCTGAATAGTTTAAGTCTAAACTTGACTAATTTATCTTTATCTCAAATTTTGGGCCTATATTTAAATAATTCAGGTTTAATGAAATATTTAGTTTGTATCTGAAAATAAAACAATATGGAAGGAATTTCGGCCTACAACCAACAACAGTCATTTGTACATAGAAAGGTAGTAAAATAATAACTGAAGCAAGAAAAAAATTACAGATGTGTGTGGGTTATTTTCTAGAAATGTTAACCACAGATCTAGATTAACAAGGAGTACAAGGATAAAGAATATATTCAAATTATAGAAGCATAGACCACCAGATTAAATGGGCGTGGAAATGTCTATTGAAAAAATGAGAAATAATAAATCACCGGATGAAAACTTTCTACAATCAGAATTGTTTTAATAATGGATTTAATGTAATGTAAAGAAAGTATGAACTTTGATTTGGGAAGAAAAAAAATGCTTAAAGATTGGAAGACTGGAATAATCTGCCCTTTTCACAAGAAGAGTGATGTATTCTAATTAATGATGAGAGATAGCCCTACTTAATATCACTTACAAAATATTTATTCTTATATAAGAAACTATTACTGTTTGTAAATACCAATGCAGTTTTAGAAGAGGTAAATCCACAACAGATCAGATTTAATCTTAAAGAAAACTAGAAATCTCAAAGAAAACTAATGAATTCAATGTAAATACTTACCACCTGTTTGTAGACTTCAAGGCCGGTTAGGATAGTATAAAGAGAAAGCAATTAATACTGGTAATTATAAAGTTTAAACTCATTTCATTTTGAGATTTCCTCATCATTGAGGGTTTTCTCCAACCAATCTTAGTAATTAAAATAAGCTTTAAAAAAAGCACATAGATGAGTACGGACGTATAGAGTATCAGTTTCTAACAAATATTAAAAAATTTCCCTTAATTAAAGTTCTCCATCGTTCTCTGTCCTCTGTGACTTCATCCGTTACATCAAATTTCCTCATTGAATTCTGAATGTTATTCTTCCAGATTGTTCTTGGTCTTCTCCATCTTTCAATTTTCCATGTATAGACAGATTCTGGTAGTCTTATATCCTGCATTCTTCTTATGTGTCCGTACCATTATAGCCTTCTGTGTTCAATCTCATCCATTATACTTCTTTCTGCATTCATCCATTTCCTAATTTCTGTATTTCTCATTCTTTCCAGTCGAGAATTTCTGGCAGCTCTTCTCCAAAAATCCATTTCAACTGCAGTTATTCTGTTGACATGTTGTTGTGTCATTGTCCAAACTTCCGATCCATATAACATTATAGTTTCTATTATAAATGGAAAGAGTTTAAACTCCCAATAAAATTTGTACGTCTGGTAAGGAACAGGTAAAATACAGGTCCAAACAAAATTAAGTAATGAGTTTGAATGTATCACGTCCTTTGTTTAACATAGCTATGGATAATTTGCAGGACTGCAGAGAGATACACTCTAATTCAACCCAGGAAGTTACTACAGACCTTATGGGCTATGCCAGTGTTCGCCTACCTACAGAGGGTAGATGTTGCCAAACTCGTAATAACGGTATTTGTTTTTTAAGGAGGGGTGGAGCGGCAAGGCTAACAATACTTTTTCCAAATCTATGTACTAAAATTAAAAAAAAACATAGTTTTTCTTTTACGGTATGCAAGCTAGTTTTATAGTCAATATGAGAGTCGACACTTTCACACAGGATAGTACAGATCCTCACGAGCTCAATGACAAGTGGTAACCGTTTTTTCCTTTAAGAGGGAGTGGCTTGGACGGCTACAACTTACAACTGTGTACCTGCTGTGTTGCAATCTTCAGTTATATATAAGGATTTCTCTCAAGAAAATACTGTTAAAATGACAACCCGGTTCCGTATTCCAAACACACATTAACTTCCTGGGTTGAATCTAAGCGTAGAGAGTACTATATTCACTAATTGGTACTCGGTTGCTCGGTTAAGCGGATGATGTGGACATAATCGTTAGCTCTTTCCGGGCACTCACATAAGTCTTTTCGCCCTTGAATTTAACGCAAATAAGATAAGACTGGTTGTCAATGAAAATAAAATAAATGTCTTGTGACAGAAATTATGCTACTCACAGAAGTTCAAATAGGAAGTCACATATTTGAAACAGTTGACTGTTTCACATATCTAGGGACAATAGTCCAAATGGAAAATGATACTACGCATGAAATAAATATTCAATAAGTATGGCCAATACATGTTTTTATAGGCTGCTACAGAACATAAAAAGTCAAGTTCTGTCGAAGTACTTTTATATAACACACTCATATGCACATGCATATTGGTAAAAGTACATTCCCTATCCGTTCTCTACAAAATACTTCACACATAATCTAGTAATTATTTATCACGCCGCTTCATTACACTATCCGACAAACATAACCTGACACTCGATCCCATCAGCGCATTGTCCTTTTTATCCCTCCTCATCACACTACCTATTATTCGAAATCTTTTACAGTCTCACTTGCCAAAACATGGAATTCCCTTCCGCCCTATGTCAGGGACTGTCACACTATAACATCCTTCAAAAACAAACCAAAGAATTGTTTAATAATAAACTAACTTATACGCCTCACTGATAGTATTCTTTTCAACAATTACTTATTTTACTTACTCACTGGCACTATCGAACCCGTAGGTTCATGGCCGCGCGGACATAAGCTCTCCATACATCCCTATCCTGAGCTAATGCTTTCCAATCATTCCCTGTATAATCTACTTCCCTCAAACCATAGTTAATGTTATTCTCCCACCTCATTCTTGGTCTACCAACTGGGCGTTTTCCCTTAGGTTTTCCTACAAGAAACTTCCATGCTCGTCTTTCATTCCCCATTCGTGCCACATGTCCTGTCCATCGCAGTCTACGAGACTTAACTGTTCTTATTATATCTGGCTTCATATCAAGACCATGTAATTCACTGTTATTCAGTCTTTTCCATTCACCTGTCTGTTTATCTCTCTTTGGTCCAAAAATTTTCCTAAGAACTTTATTCTGAAATACTCGTAATCTCCTTTCCTCCCTTAACGTAAGATTCCATATTTCGCATCCATATAATATAACTGGTAGAATAATAGTTTTTATATAATTTCAATTGAACGTTTTTTTTAAAGGAGTTGGGACGTCAAGAGTCTCTGTAATGCATAATAGCACGCATTTCCAGAATTGAGCCTAAGTTTAATTTCTTCGTGCATCTCATTCCTGTTTGTGAATACTGTTCCTAGGTATTTGAATTCAGCCACGTCCTCAAAATTTCCCTCATTTGTCATTAGCTTTCCATTTCCATTATATAATGTATTTCTATATGTGACCATATATCTAGTTTTATAGATATTTACTTCCAGTCCTAATTTATTAGTGTTACTCAGTAGTGTGTGCGTGTTGGCCTATAGTATCTCCTCGCTATCGGCCAATAGTACTACATCATCAGCATAAACTAACAGCTTATTAATACCATTGAGTTGTAGGCATTCTTCATCCTCTAAAGATTTGATGGCACGCTCTAGTACAAAATTAAATAGTAGAGGAGATAGTGCATCTCCTTGCTTCAACCTATTGTGGATTTCAAAAGTATCCGAAAAACTGTTTGCTTACATCCACCCTACTCTTTATACCATTTAGACACATTCGTATAAGTCTAACTAACTTTTTAGGAATACCGAACTCCAGTAGGATACTATATAACTTCTCCCTCTTAATTGAATCGTATGCCTTTTTGAAGTCCACGTATAGTTGATGTACAGTACGATTATATTCCCATTTATTTTCTAAAATCTGCCTTAAGCTAAAAATCTGATGTGTTGTAGATCTGTTTCTTCTAAATCCACATTGATGATCTCCTAGAATGCTATCAATATAAGGAGTATGTCTTCTTACTAATATATTTGTTAGAAATTTGTACAAAGTTGAAAGTAATGAGATTGTCCTATAGTTGTTGCAATTAGCTTTCATGTCCATTCTTATAAATTGGTACGATAATCGATTCTTTTTCCATTCATCTGGAAGAGCTTCTTTATCCCAAATCATATTAAGCAACTGGCGTATCTTGTCTATCAATTTTTTTTCTCCTCCTGATTTTATCAGTTCTGCTGGGATCTCATCTGAACCTGATGCTTTATACATCTTCAATTTTATAATCGCCACTTCAAACTCTAATGCACTTGGCTCTGAGATTAGCAGTTCTGCTATCTGTAAATTATCCTATTCATTATCCTGTTCTGTATGTACATTTAATAGCTGATTTAAGTAACTTTTCCATCTATTTTATATACTCCTGGAATCTGCAATCATATCTCCATTTTCATTCCTAATTATGTTTGTTCTAGCCTGAAATACTTTCTTCTCTATCCTAATTCCCTGATATAATTCTCTAATGTTCCTATTTTTTGGCATTCATTTCAAGAGCATTAATCATCTCTCTCAAATATTCCCTCTTTTTACTCTTTATTACCTTGGTGATTTCTCGTCTAATACTACGCAATTGCTCCAATTTTACCTCATTTGGCTCGTGTAACCATTTTATTTTTGCTAGCTTTCTTTTCTTTACAATGTCGGCACATTCATCATCAAACCATTTCTTATTTTGCCTCTTTTTTAAACAACCAATGCTTTCTGATGCTGACAATTTAATAGTATCTCTTACAGCCTCCCATTCTTTATTTATATCAGTTTCTTCTTCGTTTGCCACATTGTCATCTGAAGATTCCAGTACTTCAAATCTATTAGCAATTTTGATTTGGTATTCTTGCCGCATTTCATCATTTTTCAAGTTTTTTAATTCAAATTTTATTAATAAATTAAATTATTTATGAAAATAATATTAAGATTAGCAAATATTTTCATTTGTTTAAATTTTGTATAACTGTAAAATTAGTTTTCTATATCCCATTATTTTTCTTTGTTTTTTTTATATACACATTAGACAAGGACAGCCTACCAACAACTTAATTTCTCTTGCTTGAATACATTTTATTATTAGTTTTAGTCTTAATCTTAACTATCATTAACTGGTCGTATTATAGATTTTAATATAATAGATAATATCTTATTGATGAAATCTTCATTTAATATTTAATATTAGAATCTGATGTAATATATGTTTGTTCTGGTGAGTGGAAGAGAAGGCCACATGGTCTTAACTACATCAGGTTAAATAAATAAATAAAAGTAATAAACACACTCTGCAATGAATTGAATGGAAAAAGAGTGTACAACCCCACGTGTGATAATGGCTTCTGGAGAAAACGTCATAATCAGGAATACTAAGCTCTATTTAAAGATGTGTAAATCAGTAGATTTATTAAGTTAACTAGACTTCTAAGGACAGG
The DNA here is from genome assembly GCA_030220185.1 of Diploptera punctata. Classification (NCBI taxonomy): domain Eukaryota; kingdom Metazoa; phylum Arthropoda; class Insecta; order Blattodea; family Blaberidae; genus Diploptera; species Diploptera punctata. The sequence continues at coordinate 3,044,788 of JASPKZ010009353.1, read as the reverse complement.
GAATGTAAAGAGAAAGGTAGATTTAGAAATTAGTTAGAATATGTGATAAACACAACCGGAAGGTAGTTGTAGGTGAGGAAGACCAAGACTTGACTGGAAGGAAGAGGTAGAAGGAGAAGCTAGATAATTAGGATTGAGAAATTGATGGAAAGAAGAACTGGAGGAAGTTCCTTGAGGACGCCAAGACTTAGATATGAGTTGTGGTGCCAGTGATGATCATGATGATGTTTACAGACGCATCAACTTCAGGGAATAAGTAATGAATGGCTTCATCCCGTCTAGTGCTCTGTCAATACTCGTACTTTTAATAATAATGTGGGGATGCTTATCTTTATGTTCCTGAAATATTAAGTAAAGTGAACTCTCTACACGTGAGGAATGAGATGAGATGAAATCCATATTGTAATATATGAATATGCCAGTTTGTTGTAGTCTGTCATCACAAGGACAATTTAAATCGGACGAAATGGATGATATGAGGATGGAGAAGTGGTGGAATGAACTTTTTGGCAGGGAAAACGGAAGAAATCCCAAGAAAACGCCGCTCTGGCTCCTTTAGTCCACGTACCCCACATAGAGTAACCGAACTACTGACCCAGAGGTGCAGGTTGAGAGACCAACGACTTGCGTCACGGAGTCGCCTCCTACATAAACATTACTGAATTAATAGTTCTGTTATGTAACAAATACTAACTTTGTATATATATATATATATATATATATATATATATTTGTCCACCGCTGTGGTCTCTAGGTAGCGCGCTGCCTTGTCACGCAGTGGGCCCGGGTTCGATCCCCGGTCGGGGCAGTTTTTCTGGGTGAGGATTTTATCGGGGTTTTTCTTCACCTGTAAGACAAATGTCAGGAAAACTTTAAGGCCCAAACGATTCCCGAAATCATATGGCCATCAACATCATCGTTCACCGGCGTGGAAAGCAACGGGAAGCTACCACACCTACAATTCCTTAGTAAAGCTGCAAGCATAGCATGTAAATGCTATGATTGCAGTGAAGGACCTGCCTCGGGACAGAATTACTATGGATGGATATATATATATATGTACTAAAGGGTGATATAAGCTATCCATACTCCCTATCCTGAGCTTATATTTTCGAATAAACACCTGTATAATCTACTTTCCTCAAATCATGGTTAATGTTTTTCTTCTACCTTATTCTTAGTCTACCAACTGGGAATTTTCCTACAAGGAGCTTCCATGTCCATATTTTATTCCCCATTCGTGCCATATGCCCTGCCCATCACAATCTGAGACTTAACTGTTATTATTATAGGCCATATCTGGTTTCCTATAAAGATCATGTAGCTCACTGTTACATAGTCTTCTCCATTCGCCTGTCTGTTCATCTCTATTTAAACAATTCAAGAAATCAAATGTCAATTTTGTTTAATTGTACCAGTACTGGACAGGATGGTTACGTATAAACAATGGAGTAGATTTAACAAAGGGGCTAGATTACAATTTTTTACATTAAATGCTGATAAGCTTTATTTCTGAGGCGTAATGACCCTGTTTCCACATACTGTCTCTTCATTTCTATTAGACCTATATTGCAATGGGAAGCGTTTTATGACAACATCCAAATAATTTCAAAAAAATTGTGAAACTGGGGCTCCTCCATCCTAGTAATAAAAAATTAAGCAAATAGTAAATTGGAAGTTATTTATTCAATTCCATTTTCAGATGTTTCAATATACAGGGCTATTCAGAAAGAAGAAACAGACTTCAAACATTTATTTCTTCCAAACTACAAAAAATATAAACACGATTCCAACGTTCCTGGAAAGAGAAAAGTTCAAATTTCACTATTTTATGCATTCAATATGAGCACCATGTGTTACACGACAAATATCAAAACGGTGGCTCATTTATTGCCACAAACGAATCAGCTGATCTCCAGTTATCGAATTCACAGCTTCAACAATTCGATGTCGCAGATTTTCAAGTGTGTCAGACATAGGGGGGATAAAAACCAGGTATAGTTAGGTGCTGCAAAAACAGTATAATACAGCAGACAATTACAATTTTACAATAAAGTAACTAAAACACTATGCAGTATTGTCGGTGCTAGCAAACACAGAAAGACAAACATAAACAAAATAATGCACACATTAATACGTGTATCAGAACTGAAATGAATGTTACCCCCTGAACGTATTAGACAGTTGTACAGTAACCTGACGATAATGCATACTATTCCGCACCTCTCGCACTACTCCACATAGTATCTACCTTGTAGCGTTTATTTTGGTGTAGAATCCGCTAGGCCTGTTCATTAATAATAAAGCACACATGCCTCCAATATTATCAGACCACATGGATAAATAATTCACATACACGCGTCCACTATCCTCCGCAATGAAATATAATTATGAGTCATTGAAGTGATAGAACTGAAAGATTGGAAGCAGCTGAGATGAGATTTTTAAGAAATACAGCAGGATATACTCCGCTGGATAAGAAAAGAAATGAAGATATAACAAAGGAACTAAAATATTTTCAAACTTACAGACCGAATAATTAAATATAGGAACGACTGGAAAAAACATATTGATAAAATGCCAGATGAAAGATTTCTATAATTATTGCTAAATTATAAACCGCACGGAAGTTGGACGTCCACAGAAGATGGTCTGAACAATTTTAACAAGTTTAGCTTTTATGTAACCGGAACGAGCCAACAGGCTTAATCCCTGGATCATGATGATGATGATGAAATGATAGAATTGAAAATTGAATAGATGGAAACAGACCGAAAGGACTAATACTTGATGACCAGAATAAGAGGAAAAATATCTTCATATGCTTTCAATATTGTCAGCATCAGAAAGCATTGGTTGTTTAAAAAAGAGGCAAAACAAGAAATGGTTTGATGAGGAATGTGCCGACATTGTAAAGAAAAGAAAGCTAGCAAAAATGAAATGGTTAAACGAGCCAAATGAGGTAAATTTAGAGCAATTTGGTAGTATTAGACGGGAAACCACCAAGTTACTAAAGAGTAAAAAGAGGGAATATTTGAGAGAGAAGATTAATGATCTTGAAATGAACGCAAAAAATAGGAACATTAGAGAATTATATCAGGAAATTAGGATAGAGAAGAAAGGGTTTCAGGCTAGAACAAACATAATTCGGAATGAAAATGGGGATATGATTGCAGATTCCAGGAGTATTAAATAGATGAAAAAGTTACTTTAATCAGCTATTAAATGTACAGACAGAACAGGACATTGAGAAGGATAATTTACAGACAGCAGAAATGCTAGTCGCAGAACCAAGTGCATTAGAGGTTGAAATGGCGATTGAAAAATTGAGGATGTACAAAGCATCAGGTTCAGATGAGATCCCAGCAGAATTGATAAAATCAGGGGGAGAAAAATTGATGGACAAGATACGCTGGTTGCTTAGTAAGATTTGGGAAAAAGAAGTTCTTCCAGACGAATGGAAGGAATCAATTATTGTACCAATTTATAAGAAAGGAGATAAAACTGACTGCAACAACTACAGGGGCATCTCATTACTTTCAACTTCATACAAAATTCTAACAAATATATTAGTCAGCAGACTTACTCCCTATATTGATGACATTCTAGGAGATCATCAATGTGCATTTAGAAGAAACAGGTCTACAACAGATCAGATTTTTAGTATAAGACAGATTTTAGAAAAGTAATGGGAATATAATGGTACTGTAAATCAACTATACATAGACTTCAAAAAAGCATATGATTCAATTAAGAGGGAGAAGTTACAGTATCCTGCTGGAGTTCGGAATTCCTAAAAAGTTAGTTAGACTTATACGAATGTGTCTAAATGGCACAAGGAGTAGGGTGCGTGTAGGCAAACAGTTTTCGGACAGTTTTGAAATCCAGAATGGGTTGAAGCAAGGAGATGCACTTTCTCCTCTACTTTTTAATTTTGTACTAGAGCATGCCATTAAATCTTTAGAGAATGAGGAAGGCTTACAACTCAATGGTATTAATAAGCTGTTAGTTTATGCTGAAGATGTAGTATTATTGGCCGATAGCGAGGAGATACTAAAGGATAACAAGCACACACTATTGGGTAACACTAAGAAATTAAGACTGGAAGTAAATATCAATAAAACTAAATATATGGTCACACGTAGAATTTCATTATTTAAGGGAAATGGACAGCTAATGACAAATGAGGGAAATTTTGAGTAAGTGGCTGAATTCAAATACCTAGGAACAATAATCACAAATAGCAATGAGATGCACAAAGAAATTAAACATAGGCTCAATTCTGGAAATGCGTGCTATTATGCATTGCAGAGACTCTTGATGTCCCAACTCCTTTCAAAAAACGTTAAACTGAAAATATATAAAACTATTATTCTACCAGTTATATTATATGGGTGCGAAACATGGACTCTTACTTTAAGGGAGGAAAGGAGATTACAAGTATTTGAGAATAAAGTACTTAGGAAAATTTTTGGACCAAAGAGAGATGAGCTGACAGGTGAATGGAGAAGACTTACATAACAATGAACTACGTGGTCTTTATAGGAAGCCTGATGTAATAAGAACAGTTAAGTCTCGTAGACCGCGATGGGCAGGACATGTTGAACGTATGGGGAATGAAAGACTTGCATGGAAGTTTCTTGTAGGAAAGCCAGAGGGAAAACGCCCAGTTGGTAGACCAAGAATGAGGTGGGAGAATAACATTAACTATGATTTGAGGGAAGTAGATTATACAGGGAATTATTGGAAAGCATTAGCTCAGGATAGGGATGTATGGAGAGCTTATGCCCGCGCAGCCATGAACCTACGGGTTCGATAGTGCCAGTGAGTAAGTAAGAGTAGGTATGCTTTCAGTATCTCTAAACATGTGTGCAGGACTTTTCAGAAATAAAAAAAATGGTTTGACATAAGAGTCCGCCATACCAACACGTTGAAAGATGAGTAAAGTAAAAAGCAGTTATTTATTTAAATCAATATTATTTCAAACGCTTGAATATCTTGGACTATGTTGCTCCTACCCAAAGTTCTTAGGAAAATGTTTGGGTTAAAAAGAGATGAACAGACAGGTCAATGGAGAAAACTTCATTATAGTGAGGTGATGATATGTATAGGACGCCAGATACAATACGAACAGTTAAGTCTCGTAGACTGCGATGATGTGGCACGGATGAGGGATGAAAAACGTGAATGGAAGTTTTTTGTAGGAAAAGCAGAGGGAAAACGCCCAGTTGGTAGACCTAGAATGAAGTGGGAGAATAACATTAACTATGATTTGAGGGAAGTAGATTATACAGGGGATAATTGGAAAACATTAACTCTGGATAGGGATGTATGGAGAGCTTAAGTCCGCGCGGCCATGAACCTACGGGTTCGATAGAGCCAGTGAGTTAGTTATGTTGCTTCTACAATCTTTGGGTAGATCTCTGAGTAGGCCTATATCTCTATTTTGTCTCTAGTACTAAGGTCGCGGGTTCAAACCCGGCCGCAGTTGGTGGAATTTTAGGATGGATAGGCCTAAATCCAAGGGACAAAATCTTCCGAGAGAGACTTTGAGCTGTGTGTCCCGAGTCTCAAGATTTTCGGGCTTGTAAAAGAACGTCAAGCCTAAATTAGGCCTCTAAACAAACTTTAACCGGCTTTCTCCTTCCAATTAATAATTTACTTGCCTACTGGATGTGTGAATAGGGCGATGTGCTGAACAATGTAGGGAAATAAGTATAACTAAAAATTACCTTGGGCAAGAAACTTTCGTTAGGGGAGCTCCCATCTCCATATGTCTATTAATGTTGTCTGTATCCCATTATTTGGAGCAAATTCAACCCATATTACATATAGTTATGAAATGTAGACCTAATTAATTATTTAAAAAATGAAATAATTTTGATACAAATGAGATTTCTGAGTTCCGTTTCAGGTGTATCTTTAAGAGATCAAAAGAGAAGCCAAGATATCAGAGATGAATTACAAGTATATAATATAAACGAGAGAATATACAGAAATAAATGTAATTGGTTTGAACATGTACAAAGAATGCCAAATAATCGTTTATCAAAACAGCTGCTTCATTATAAAACCTCTAGGCCGAAGAAATGTAGGAAGACCAAAACGACATTGGAAGGACGACCTGCACCTGCAGTATATAGTGCACCGGGGAGGGAACGGTCCAACAGGCCCATACCTTGAAGATGATGATATGATGATGACATAATTTTGTGTTTATAGCGAATTCAAAAGATACCTACAACGTTCAGTCCACTATTTTCACCAAATTGCAATAAAATACAAGATGAAATCTCAACAGAAAAATCTAAAGTCATGGCTTTCCTAGGAAAAGACCCAGTTCGTAGTAAAATTGTTATTAATAATAAGATATTAGAACAAACTAACACATTTGGCTAGCTCGGATACCAAGTTACATACGAAGAGGAAAAAGATTTTAGTCAAAAATTTATAAAATTTAACAGAGTAACAGGAATTATAAATAAGATTTTCAAGCCAAATACAGTACACCAACACACACGAACTAGAATTTATAAAACACTGGCCAGACCCGTATTATGTTACGGCAGTGAGGCCTGGACAATTCGCAGTGTAGGTGAACAAAGACTAACTGCGGCAGAAATTAAATTTACGAGACGTAGTGCAGGTTACTCAAGATCAGGCCATAAAAGCAATTCTAAGATTCTCAAAGAATTACAAACAGGATCGGTCATGGAATATGTACAAAAATACAGAAACAACTGGAAATCTTACGTAAGAAGAATGAGCAGAACAAAGAATACCACGTCAAATTTTAAATTGCTAGCCACCAGGCAAGAGATCTTTGGGCAGACTCTTCAAACGTTGGATTGAGACCGTAACAGACCACTAGGTCTATCACATGAAAGGAAGAAGAAGAAGAAGAAGAAGAAGAAAAAAAAATTAATATGCTATGCAGACGGATGACCAGAATAGAATATGATCTTCAAAGATTACTAAATCGATTTGTCACAACTGCAGATAAATATAACATGTTATTATAGCCTCACTCTGATGGTTAACCGTTTATATCAAAGCGGGTGCCGAGCGGCAATGCTTGACATGCGTTGTTGTCACGTTTCTCATAGCGCTATGGGCGTTTATTACACAAGGACAGAAGACATTGCTTATTTATGTTGTTATTTAATTTTATATTATTATTTGGTATTGTTTAACTTTTAAAATAAAAATTATATATGTATTTATTTATTAAATAATTTAATTCCAACATTATATAGCTTGTAGGCTTACATTATTATTATTATTATTATTATTATTATTATTATTATTATTACTATTACTATTATTACTATTATAATTAACTGTTCGGTCTGAAATATTTTCCCATGGCTGCCACATGTTGAAATCACTTATATATTATGTAGACATTATGTATATATTATGTAGACATTGTATAATTTTTCGAGCTACATATCACAATAAATCACTGACAATTATACCATTAATTACGGTATACACTTTTATAACTGGATCGACTGCTCCACGTTGCGAGTTTTAATTGAAACTGAGGGACGAATAGCAATGTGGCAACATCGCGGTCGTAGCTGTACTCGGGATCTTTGTATATTAATAACATATAACAGCTGCGGGGAAACAAAGCGAGCCGATTGTTAAGCATCATAGTGAGGCGATAATACTATCGATTAATAACACCAAACGCATATACACAATATCTAAAGATCCAGTGAGATGTAACTTGAAATTAAACGCAGAGATTGTTGAATAGGTCACGTGTTACGGACTACGTAATAAGAGACCAGGTATTTAAGCTTCCAGAACGTCGGCTTGCTAAAAATAATGATGAATACTTGACTTAATTCCTATACTTTTAATAACCATAATTGAGGTTAAAATTATTACAATTTTAAATTTGTACCTTGTAAAACAGTCATCCTCAACTGTAATAACTTCTGTTACAAACTTCGTCACACTATTAAAATAATCTAGAATTATTCTAGGCCTTTCAAAAATATGCTTCATCCTCAGGAATTCTTATGGTACTGAAATTATTTGTATATTTCCTACAGAGGACTTTAATTGTTGTGTGTGTTTTCATTTAGCATATTTTTATTTTCTGCTTCCTTGATAATTTCAATCTCTTCCAGGATATTGATGTTTTGACTATTGTTCTCTTTGTGGATTATTGACATTGTTTTATCTATACTGTTGAAGTGATGGCCGGTTTTTGAAATGTGTTCAGCAAAACTTTATTGTCCCTCTCTTTTAATAAAGTCTGAGAAATGTTCATTAAATCTTATTTTAAACTTCTTGATGTTCTACCTATATAAAATTTCATAGTCGTTACATTTGAGATTATATACAAATAATTTCAGTAGCATAAGAATTACTGAGGATGAAGCATGTCTTTGAAAGGCCTAGAATTTTAATAGTGTGACGACTAACAGAAGTTATTAGGGGCCTATAAGCAATACTAATAAAATTCATATCAAATTCCGTTGAGGTGAATAGTCATAAGATAAAAGTTAAAAATTAAAATGTACCTGTTAGCAGGTGCCGTCGTCCTCAACTTTGTTAAAATGATGTATATAAAATATTAACTGGAGGCCTTTCGGAAGTTAACTTCCATCATCAGCAGGATAAGCTTTTGCTACTCGTTGTTGCTTACGACGATGTAGACTCCAAGTGTCTGTAGCAGCAACTGACTTGTTTTTTTGACGATCTCGATTATAATAAATTTTATATTGGCAGGACAAGCCGAAACTTTAATACAATATATAAGGAACACCTAAAAGATTTCATGTACGCGGGTGAAAAAGTAGCTATGCCAAACTTCTCATTAACACCGGTCACCAAATGAACACAGTAGAAAATACTCTCACGATAATTCACAGAGAAAACATTCCGGCAAAGATAAATATATATGAAGACCTCGAAATTATAAAATCTTAATATATAAAAATTACGTGTCACGTTGTTTGTCCGCGATGGAACCCTAAACTACTAAACCGATTTTAATAAAAGTTTGCACACTGTGTGCTGTTTGATCCAACTTGAGACCTACGGTTGATTATAACTAAATTTATAGTCGCATTATTTTTATTGCAAATTATTTGTTTATTATTTAACAAAAAGTTATAATTATCTGTGAGTTCCATACGATTCTAACAGATGGCCGTGTAAGGTAATTGGTTTATTATTTAACCAGGTGGCTGTGCTTTTTGTTGCAACCGCGAATTTCAATTGAATTACAAATATTGGTTATTTCATAATTTAAGTATGTTCAGTGTTTATTTTATTTTCAATTTACTGATAATAATATTAATTTGGTGTGTAAGTATTAGTTTTAAGTTATCTGGCTGAAAGACAGCAACTTAGGCCTAATTTAAATTTAACTGGACCGAGAAGCGAACATTGGACAATATGGCGAATCAGTTCTAGAGACCATGAATGATAAGATATCAAGTGAATTTCCGCAAATTGGTATAGGCCTATGCGACATAAATCTTACATTTAAGAAGAATGTCAATTTAAAAACATATGAAGGTCCTAAGGAACGGAGTAACAGAATTGTAAGTAAGTCTGTTAGTTATAATAATATGCCTAATATTACAGAAACAATCTCCATGCCTCAATTAAATGAAAAACAAGATGACTATAATATATCACAAGATGATATTACTATACAGAGACTTCTTGATGATGATGAGAATCCAAACTGCCAACAAGTTCGTAGAAAAAAACGAAAGTATAATGAAATCAGCAAGCCTCCTCAAAATATTCCATCAATAAATGTATATAATCCTTATGATACACTTATGGGTGATAATGAGAATGCAGACAACATAAATTCATCTCAATCAACAAAACCACTTCCACATAAACCACCACATATATTTATACCAGGTGTAGTTAACGTACCAGAACTAAAAAACTGTGTAAAACAAAAACTTTCTGATTTAGATTTCTCACTTAGTTTACTACAACATAATTTAACGTATACCTTAGCCACAGCAACGCGTGGCCGGGACTTATATATATAAAACAAAGTCGGATTAGTTACACTATTTATAACTCAAGAACGGCTGGACCGATTTTTATGATCTTTGATTTGTTGGATTTGTTTCCAACTATTAAAACATCGGAAAAATTAACGTAAAAATAGTTAAAGGCGATACGACGTTCGCCGGGCCAGCTAGTAAATTATAAAATACTTCTTAATGAGAACGCACCCCAGTGAAACAACCCATTGTACGAGATCATCAAAAACAAGTCAGTTGCTGCTACAGACACTTGGAGTCTACATCGTCGTAAACAACAACAACGAGTATCAGAAGATCATCCTGCTGATGATGGAAGTTAACTTCCGAAAGGCCTCCAGGTAATATTTTATATACATCATTTTAACAAAGTTGAGGACGACGGCACCTGCCAACAGGTACATTTTACTCGTAATTTTTAACTTTTATCTTATGGATTTATTATAGATGAGGACAATTGTTTTATAAGGTACAAATTTATCATCATCATCTGCATTCATGGAATAGGTCTGTTGACCCGTTCCGACTTCAGCCCATCTCTTTCTAGGTCTGCCCACATCTCGGGTGCCTTTAGGTTTGTATTTTATTTTTTTATATCTATCTTCATTCATTCTGTCTATGCGTTGCTTCCATTTTTGTCTATATATATCTATTTTATCAGTTATTGCAAATATTTCAAGTTCCTGTCTTATTTCTGTGTTCTTGATTCTGTCTTCCTTAGTGCACCCTTTAACAGATCTCAAAAATTTCATTTCTGTCGCCGTTATCCTACTTAGATCTTGTTATTAATGTATCCAGGCTTCTGAACCATAGAGCAGTACCGGTACTGCCAATGTTTTATGAAATTTCAATTGGGTCTCTCTTGTTGTTTTGTTATTTAGTGATCATTTTATCGTACCACATATTCCCTGGAATTTTGACTATTTTATTATTTTTATTTCATTATCATAATTAAATTACAACGTGACATAACAAAAATCCTAGATTAATTGAGAATGGTCTTTATCACCGTTCTATGTATTTTTTGTTTTCTATTACTATTTTGGAATCTGATTTGGTTTTTTTCCCTTGGAATGCCATTACCTTAGTTTTTTCTATGGATAATTTGAGATTATATTGTTCACATATATTATGTAGTTTTAAAATATTCCTTTGGAGTTCGTCTTCCGTGTTTGCTATTAACAAATTTATAATTGTATTAATTCCTGTAGTTGCTAAATGGAACATAGGGCAGCAGTAAAGTTCCTCCAGCGTAGTCTGCTTCCAGCCAGCCATTTCACTTGTTTCTAGCTTTCCCTCTTTCTTTTGCTTCATTCTCTACTGATCGCTTCCATGTTTTCCTAGGTCGCCCTTTCTTTCTTACCCCTTGAGGATTCCAATCTGGTGTAGCCCTCTCGATGGCTCCGTTTGGTTTTCTCAGCGTGTGACCTATCCAATTTCACTTTCTTTGTTTTATTTGGTGACATATTGGAGATTGGTTGGTTTTTCTCCACAGTTCAACAATTGATATTATTTCTGGCCATCTTATATTTAAACTACGCCTCAGACATCTGTTTACAATGGTCTGCAACTTTTTATTTGTTTCTTCCATGTTTTGCAACCACAGAGGAGAACTGATTTTACGTTGGTGTTGAACAGTCTAAGTTTCGTCTTCAAAGAGATATTATATTTCATATGTGTACATTACATAGTGCTCTGCCCAAAAGCAAGTCTTTCACTGTAAACTCAGCATTCTCCACTATTTCCTTAACTCAGCTTTGCTTTTTTTGTATCCGCATACAAACCATTTATTTTAATATTGTCTATCATCTGACGTATTTTTCTGCCTCTAGCAATCTTTCCGTTGACCATTTATTTTAGGACATCCGTCAGCAGGTAGTTTCTTCTTAGCCAGTGGCCAACCCAATTTCTTTTCCTCTTCTTTACGAGTTCCAGCATTGTTCTTCCTTCACCCACTCTGTCTAGCATATCTTTACTTTTTAATTTGGCTGTCCATTTTATACGTTGGTTATAACTGCTCCGTTTGCTAGTCGAATCCGCATTTTTTATATCTTATTCTGCTCCCTGTTTTTGTAACTATACTTCTCAGACATAGGGAGGTATCCACTTCTCAACAGAGGATCCGACCGCCTTTCCATAATTGATGTTTCGTTAATCTATAAGTTTTCAGTTGTGCCATAGCAGGGCAGAGGGACTGCCTCCTTTCTGCGTCCATGACCATAGGGAATGACGAATAAACATATCAATTTTAAACGTAAAACAAAACATTATAAAACCACAGTAAGACCAGCGATGATATGGTCAGAGACAAAAAAGCCTCAAGAAATTATGAAAATATCAGAAATGAATATGTTAAGAGCCACAGTAGGTAAAGTATAATTAGACAGAATGACAAAGATGTTAGGCAATAATGAAATATAACGGACATAAAACAAATTAAAAAGGTGCAGCGCTCGTATAGATGGAGTCAACAATACAAGGTCAATTAGAACAGTTGATATTTACGTCCAGGAGGCAAAACAGATGTCTGCAGACCGAAAAAAAAGTCTATAGTTCCTGTATAATGATAAACAGGTCTTAAGGCAAGTTGAAAGAATAATAAGAATTCTCTACTACTCAGATTTTTAGTAGAATATGCCGTCAAGTATTTAGAGGATAAAGAAAGCCTACATACAAATGGTATTAAGAAGTTGTCAGCTTATGTTGATGATGTTACACTATTAGGCGATAGCGAGGAGATACTAAGGGCCAACACGCACACTCTATTGAGGTAAACATCAATAAAACTAAATATATGTTTACACAGAGGAAAGCATTATATAATTGGGAATGGACAATTAATGACAAATCAAGGGAACTTTTGAAGAATTGAATACCTAGGAACAATGATAACAAATAGGAATGAGATGCACAAAAAATTAAACATAGGCTAAATTCTGGAAATAATGCTATTATGAATCACAGGGACTCTTGTCGTACCAATTTCCTTCAAAGAATGGTAAACTAAAAATGTATAAAAATATTATTCTCCCAGTTATATTATATAGATGCGAAATATCGACTCTTACTTTAAGGAAGGAGAAACGATTACGAGTATTTGAAAATAAACTTCTCAGGAAACTTTTTGGAGCAAAGATGGACAGAGGAATGGAGAAGACGCCTTAACAGTGACCTACATGTTTTTTTTTTTAAATAGGAAACCAGGTATAATAAGAACAGTTAAGTCTCGTAGATTACGGTGGGCAGGACATGTGGCACGAATGGGGAATGAAAGAGATGCATGGAAGTTTCTTGTAGGAAAACCGGATGGAAAATGCCCAGTTGCTGGACCAAGAATAAGGTGGGAGAATAACATTAATCATGATTTGAGGGACGTAGATTATACAGGGGATGATTGGAAAACATTAGCTCAGGATAGGGATGTATGGAGAGCTTATGTCCGCGCGGCCATGAACCTAATGGATTCGATAGTGCCAGTGAGTTAGTTAATTAGCAGAAGTTTGCAGAAATAAATTAAACACTTGTTCAACTGTGCAAACGCATGCTATTATACGCTATAGGGAATCTTGTAATCCCAAATCTCCTCTGAAAACAGTGAAACTAAAAATACATAAAACGGTTATTACTAGAGTTATATTATTTGGCAGCGAAATTTAATATTTTAATTTAAGAGAAGAGATAAGATCACCGGTGTTTAGAGTAAAGTTCTTAGGAACCTTTTTGGACGAAAGAAAGAATAACAGGTGTATGGAGAAAACTACACAACAGTAAGCTACATGATTTTTATGGGAAACCAGCTTAATAAGAAGAGTTAAGTCACCAGACTGAGTTGGACAGGACATGAAGGACCTCCTTGAATGAGGGATCAACTCACTGTCAGGACCTCCTCCGAGACAACACAACATTAAGATAGAATCACACTTCATACTAAACATGACAAATATTCTTTTTATTCAATGCCCCAGGTTTTTTTATGGTTTTTTTACGTTTTCTTCTTAGAGACTTTACTTTTACCAATATCTGTTTATTATCATAAGTAATGCCACGAGATAAATTCACTCCTCACTTCATGAGTCGTGAATTTATCGATAATTTGTAAATCAAGAGTGGCATTTGTTAGGACTATTTAACGAATAAAATTAAGCTGTTTACTCACAAATCATTGTTTAACTATCCATCCATAGTAATTCTGCCCGAAGGCAGATCTTTCACTGCAATCATAGCATTTTCATGCTATGATTTGCAGCATTAATAGGGAATTTTAGGTGTGGTAGCTTCCCGTTGCTTTCCACACCGATGAAGGATGATGATGATAAGATGAATATGAATGATGATGATTGCGATGGCCATATGATTTCGGGGACCGTTTGGGCCTTAAAGTTTTCCTGACATTTGTTTTACAGGTGAGGAAAAACCCCGATAAAAACCTCACCCAGAAAAACTGTTCCGAGCGGGGATCGAACCCGGGCCCGCTGCGTGACAAGGCAGTACGCTACCTCGAGACCACAGCGGTGGACTATTTAACTATAGTTATTTTAAAATATTTAATTATTTAATGTAAACGGCGATGTTTATGTGAGGTTATGTTCATTCACTGCTGCTTGATCATATTATTTATTGCCAAATAAGATCGCAATATTGTAAGAGTGCACCCAAGTGGAGAAATAATGAAACACATCAAACTATATATCATAATCAACATTACGGGTTATTCATTTATTTTTTTTTAGTAAACAACTCAGTAAAATCAAGGAATCTTTTCATTATTTGCTATATTCAATGTATTTGTTGGAGAAAATTAATGCTTTGACCTGTTCATAACATTAAAAAGGAGGAGCTTTCTTCATCACTAAAGCAGGAGCTGATAAAGAGAAATCGATAAAGAGCGAGGTGAAACACGACTGTCATTGGTTGTAAAACAACATTCATTGAAAAGTGATTCGTCATTGACTAGCATTTGTGGCATGAGTTAAATAGTCAAATATATTAATTGATATAGAGCACCCCACGCTTTTGATGGTAAAATTATTTTTTTTTGTAGATAACTCTAGTTTTATTCTAGATGTGTTGAAGATGATTATTTTGTTGACCACTTTAATTTTATCCCAAGCGTGTTGGAAATTAAAATTATTTTTCATATTTTAGTTCGGTTTTATGATAAAGCGTGTTGTTTTAGTTTTTTAAACTATTATTTATTTATTATTAGGAATATTCCACAATACAGCGTTTCTCCTTCATCCCAAGGTGATTTGTTGCCAGAGGTTCCTGTATAAAGCAGCTTCTTCCCTCAAATCTCTAGCTTCCATACTTCTTCTTACTCCATCTATCCAACGTTCTCTAGGTCTGCCTCTTCCACTTCTTCCATTAGCTTACCAATTAAGGATCTTCTTTGGTATTCTCTCTTCTTCCATTCTTATGAGGTGTCCATACCATTTCAAACCTCTTTCTTCTATTTTTTCTAATATGTTTTTTCAACTTGCATAATTTCCTTTATTGTTATATCTAAGGTCGTATTTTTAGTTATATCCCGTAGGTTGTGAAATTTACATAATAATGTTTTTTATTTAGCTTATTTATAGATGGGGGGACTCGACATGCTAACCACATGTCACCCCTACACTGGCTGTTGATCATCTACCTCTGTGATTGACACATGTGAATGTGAAGGGCCAGCAGCCGACTGGTAAAAGGGCAACCGCTGAAAAGTGGAAAGACCCTCAATCGGACTTATTTACTTACATTTATTTTTTTTTCTTCAATGCCCCAGGTTGTCATTTTCGACATTTCCGGTGTTCTCTCCTGGCATTGGCTTAATTGTAACCCACTTCTGAAGTTGGGACGCCTAGAAGGCGGAGTTATAGTACCCCAATTATATGATGGGTGATAAATGATAATAGAGCGACAGGAGAGTTGTTAACCTAAACTTAACCTAAATTCCAGACCATGGGCAACCACACGAATAATTCCCTTTAAGGAAAATGTCTTATGGTTTGACCGGGAATCGAACCAGGGACCTCATGGACAGTAGTCAGAAAGGCTGACCACTAGCCCATGAGGCTGGTCACATGGAAAATATAATAATGATAATTATGATGATCAGATGATGTTCGGGAATCGTTTATGCCTTAAAGTTTTCTGGCATTTGTCTTACAGGAGAGGAAAAATCCGGAGAAAACTATCATCTAGGAAACTTGTCCCCACCGGGGATCGAAACGGGCCCGCTGCTTACGAGGCAGCAAAGCTACCCCGAGAATACAGGGATAGACACAATAAGAACCGAGAAATTTGACTCGAAAGAAGCGCTTTAAATTCGGAAGGTCTCGGGTTCAAAATTGAAAACTGACCAACCTATATTTTTTCTTGAATTTTCCTTAGTCATCAAGCCAAATGCTAGACAACATCTACAGAAGTACAATATCACCGATGAATAAATAGAATAGACAAGTCTTCAAGAAAGGAAGAACTTAATTAATATCTTCTTCTTCTTCTTCTTCTTCCTTTCATGTGATGGACCTGGTGGTCTGTTACGGTCTCAATCCAACGTTTGAAGGGTCTGCCCAAAGATCTCTTGCCTGGTGGCTGGTAATTTAAGATCTGACGTGGTATTCTTGTACTTCATTCTTCTTACGTGAGATTTCCAGTTGTTTCTGTATTTTTGTACATGTTCCATGACTGATTCTGTTTGTAATTCTTTGAGAATCTCAGAATTCCTTTTATGGTCTGTTCTTGAGTAGCCTGCAGTACGTCTCATAAATTTCATTTCTGCCGCAGTTAGTCTTTATTCATCTACTCTGCGAATTGTCCAGGCCTAACTGCCGTAACATAATATGGGTCTGGCCAGTGTTTTATAAATTCTAGTTCGTGTGTGTTGCTGTACTGTGTTTGGCTTGAAAATATTACTTATAATTCCTGTTACTCTGTTAAATTTTATAATTTTTTGACTAAAATATTTTTCCTCTTCGTATGTAACTTGGTATCCGAGATAGTTAAATGTGTTGGTTTGTTCTAATATTTTATTATTAATAACAATTTTACTGCAAACTGGGTCTTTTCCTAGGAAAGCCATTACCGGTATTTTAGATTTTTCTGTTGAGATTTCCATGTTGTAGTTTATTGCAATTTGGTGAAAAGAGTGGACTGAACGTTGTAGGTCATCTTCTGAATTCGCTATAAACACAATGTCATCTGCAAATAATAGGGTGTCCAAATTATATAATCTATTAAGTGGTATACTGCCATGTGGTTGTAGTCTCCATTCTTTAATAATTGAGTTCATGTTAATGAATATGTTAATGATGATAATGACGGCCAGATGATGTCCGGGGACCGTTTGGGCCTTAAAGTTCCCTGATATTTGTCTTACAGGTGAGAAAAAACCCCGAAAAAAAAATCACCCAGGAAACTTGTCCCTACCGAGGATCGAACCCGAGACTGCTGCATGACAAGGTAGCACGCCACACCTCAGCGGTGACGTTTAAAATCTTCATTCCTTGATTCAGTTACTACTTACTCCATGGCGCGACCAGGCCTAGCATGCGGCTGCTGGCCTTACATCTACTTGTGTTAATCACGGAGGTAGGCAATCGAGGGGTGACATGTGGGTCCTCCAGCCGTTATAGCTGGTTTTCTCAACCTGGAGTCACTATGCCTCACGAGGCTGGATGGACATCGGTCCGACACTGACCGAAATTTTATGAGGAAATTTCTTCCCCCATGTAGACTCGAACCAGCGCAAGTCCCGTTGCTCTGCGCAAAGGCTTCTTGCCTTAACCACTCGGCTACGGCGCGATTCAGTTACTTGCAAGAAATGATCTTTCATCAAACTGTCATATTTGAAAATTTCTATAATATTCAATATTTCATCTGTGAGTCCACCGCTGTGGTCTCGAGGTAGCGTGCTGCCTTGTCACGCAGCGGGCCCGGGTTTGATCCCCGGTCGGGACAGTTTTTCTGGGTGAGGTTTTTATCGGGGTTTTTCCTCACCACAAATGTCAGGAAAAATTTAAGGCCCAAACGGTCCCGGAAATCATATGGCCATCGCAATCATCATCATTCATATTCATCTTAGGTTAAGTTTAGGATTAGGGACTATCCTGGCGCACCACTATCATCATCATCATCATCACCATCACCCATCATATCATCGTGGCAACGTAACACCGCCTTCCAGGCGCCCCAACCTCAGAAGTGGGTTACAATTAACGCCATGCCAGGAGAGAAACCAGGAATGTCGAAAGACAAACCTGGGGCATTTGTAAAAAAAATATATTTCATCTGCGACCAGCTTCATGGGCTAGTGGTCAGCGTTCCTGACTACTGTTCATGAGGTCCCGGGTTCGATTCCCGGTCAAACCATAGATTTTTTTTCTTAAAGGGAATTATTCCTGTGGTTGCCCATGGTCTGGAATTTAGGTTAAGTTTAGGTTAAGAACTCTCCTGGCGCTTCATTATCATTTATCACTCATCATATCATCGGGGTAACGTAACTCCGCCTTCCAAGTGCCCCAACCTAAGAAATGGATTACAATAATTCTGCCAATGCCAGGGGAGAAAGCCAGAAATGCCAAAAAGACAAAAAAAAAAATCTGTAACTAATATTTTACCGGATACGAGACTAGAGAAATTTGATAAAGGATAGATTTCTTATCAAAATACTAAAATACTTTTACCTAAATTTAAAATTCCAAACAGTAAATCGTAAAAGTTACTTTTCCATAAATTGAAAAACTGCATGTAAAAAATTAGAAGTTGTCAATACATTTCAATGAAGTAATGTATCTTGATTGAATTCATTTTCACTTAAACTTTAATTGATTTCTCGCATCTGCATTGTTTAATTAACATTTGAAGATGATCTGCAAAACCGCACTCTCATTTTCACAGAGATGGGGCCCCACATACGTCAAGTGTACCTGTATGGAGGTAATTTGTTAGTAGACATGCTTGCCGCTAGGAGCTCTGCTACAGTCCACCGCGCGCCACGCTTTTGAGTTTAGTCGCTGACCTAAAAGTCGGACGGAAGGTAGCTCCGTCAAGGACTTGCCAGGTATCGGACGCAAATATTCAAAATAAATCGTTTTTACCGCGCCACGGAATTTGGGCGGTAATTTGTATCCCGTGTGAATTTTTCAAGTGCAAGTGTGTTTCATATATATACGACTGAATTTAATTAACCGTTTTTGTTTTGTGCTGTGAACTGACAATTACAAAAATATGTGACGGACATTTATATACGGATTAATTCAATCAGGTAAGAATTATATTATTGTAATATAATATGCTGTTCGTATATTTAAAAACATATAAATTAATATAGAACCAAAACATAATTATTACGGCTAGGGTTTTTATGTAATAAAATATAAGATTTCAGTGTAGATAGTATATATTATTCAACTGTTTGTGTGTGAAACCAAAACAAAAGATAGTCAAAAGGCTAACTTCTTGTTATACTATTCAACTGTTTATGTCTGAAACAAAAACAAAATATAGTCTTAAGTCTAACTTCTCATTATAATGTTGCAATATTACCTTTTAGTTAGGGTGTCCATAATACTTTCAATGTAAATGGGGACATGTACAAAAAATTAAAGGAAAAACCTGGGACATTTTAAAAAAAGGTGGGACATTAACAAAATATTTAGGATGTTTTACAAATTGTATGAAACAAATTATACAAATTGCACTTACATAAGTTTTATGCCTATTTTTTATTGTCCATTAAAATTACTTACTTAGTTACATTAATCAATAACCACTAAAGTCATTGTTCATTAACGTTTAAAAAATATTTATTTATCGCTGCAAGGGGTATAAAAATCTACTAAATAAATCTCTTTCATATAAGTTAAAATTGTATTTCTCCACCGCCAAAGCACCAGAATCAGCAGGAAATCTCCGACATTGGCTGCACTGACAATGGACTGACAATTTAAAAAATGTACCAGTTAACAATATATGAGAGTAAAAACAAAGATTATAGAACAAACAGTGCATCGTGGTCATACAACTGGCGCTTTCTAACATTCATATTTATAATAACATAGTAAAGAACAAAACGAAAGTCGCCATTCATAAATACATTGACAAAGCATCATCCCAAAAGCGGGACATTTGAGCGTCCCCAAGAAAACTTTCGGGACAGCGGGATATTTTCCAAAAAAAAAACAGGACTGTCCCGGGAAAAAAGGGACGAATGGACACCCTACTTTTAGTACATAAAAATCCTAACCCTAATAATTATATAATATATGTTCACTTCTTGTTTATAAATAACATTTGTTGACTGAAATTGTACATTTTATGTATTTGAATAATTTTTCGTCTCAAAAAATGAAGAACTATAATAGCACTGAATCCGTGAATGAAATCAAATTCAGTGACATTGAATATAATTAATTCATTGTAAACCAATACAAATATAGATGTAAAAAGTTTAGTAATTGTCTCTCAGTAATTCTATCAGAAAAATAAAATAAATTCACTGGCAATTTATTTGACATCAATAGAAATAATACTTGGTATTAACATATGATAATTGAGGAAGCCGTTAAAAAAAATAAATATATGAAATTTAGAAATGTGAAAACAAAAAAAGACAAAATCAATGTGAATGAAACATTAAAACGTCAACAATGTAAATTATCTTATGAACTTATTTATTAGTATCAAATAACTGAATACTAAGTAAAATATATTTACCATAAAAAAGATACACTTTAAAATGGCAACTATTTTTACAGATTCGTAATATAGACTACTTTACGTATAACAATGAACTGAGATAAAAAAAAAGTATTTGACACTTACAAAATAAGTAAAACAGATAGGGATACAATTATCAATATTATAATCAAGAATTTTTAGTAATTATGTAATTAATTATATAAGAATTAGCCTTATATCATGTGATGCTGAAGTGGATAGATTCATACCTTAAGTGTTTTTATAACATTTTCCAGAAAAAGGAAAATGTTTTCTGAAATATAATATTTTAATGACTTTTTTTGTAAATATCAATTTTCAATGTCTTACAACTTTTTACAACGAAATAAAAAGGAAATGTTTGCAGATTTTATTAATAATATTTTTTTAACACCAGAGCAAGAACATAAAATGTTATGAGGTGAGATGAATTAGTGACAAAAACTAATACAAGATTTCAGATTGGTTTACAGTTTTTTATATGTTTAATTAAAGTGCAAAAAGCGTAGCCGTGCCCACAATAAATCCGAGACGAAACTAACAGTCTTAGAAAAAAAAGTCCGTTTTGAGGAACTTTTATTGTCTATATTGGAGACAATAATACCATTGTGAATTATATAAAAATGATATAAAGTAATATCCATGAGTTAAAGAAGCACAGTTCATCAACTTTACACAAAATGACGAAAGTTTTCAACGAAGAGTAAAGGACAATAAATCCATCATATTAAGAAAGAGGACCCATGTTGAAAAGCTAAAGGTTTGTCGTTTTGAGCGACAAAAATGGTTTTAAATTATGTTTGAGTTCGTAATAAAAGGTATCATAGCAATCAAAGCAAATTGATGAAATCAACGTCTTGGATAAGCCACAGCACTTGTTAGGACGTGTTCAATTCTTGAGTGTATGTTCACATTGTATTTGAATTGGTGGTTGGCAATTTGAACACCTTATCCCATGACTTATGTTACTGGAGGTTTTATAGAATATTTTTGTACTTACATTGAATGTCCTAACTTTTATAGTAGATAGACGTTCCATTCGGCCTAACCATAGCTATTCGTTTGTACTATACATACATGAGTCCCTGCACATAAAATAATGAATTGTTGTCCTACAAAATAGTTTGTGTTTCTTGTTTCTAACACAATGCATAAAATATCCATTAAAAAAAGAAATTATCTATTATAACTTTCAAACTTGTCTTCTAGACAGTAGTTCCCAAAGTGTGCTCCAGGGACCCATCAAGAGTTATCAGGAAATACAAGTACGTCAATGTTCTTTAAATATAAATAAGAAATAAGACTGCAGTTTTTTTCGTTGGAACAGGATAAGATAACTTATCAGTAAGGGTTACGTTACCTATAAACGTAATATACTCAGGCTTACTTACTTACTCACTGGCACTATCGAACCCATAGGTTCATGGCCGCGCGGACATAAGCTCTCCATACATCCCTATCCTGAGCTAATGTTTTCCAATAATTCCATGTATAATCTACTTCCCTCAAATCATAGTTAATCTTATTCTCCCACCTCATTTGTTGTCTACCAACTGGGTGTTTTCCCTCTGGCTTTCCTACAAGAAGCTTCCATGCACGTCTTTCATTCCCCATACGCGCAACATGTCCTGCCCATCGCAGTCTACGAGACTTAACTGTTCTTATTATATCTGGCTTCCTATAAAGACCATGTATGTGTTTGAGCCTTTGGCATGGGTTCCCTGAAGTATGTCCCCACCCGGAGAACCGAATGGGGGACTATTTGACCTCCGGAAAATTTTACCCCAGTGAACCCATGTCCACATTTCTTGGCGGTTGTATTTTTACGGTGAAAGATCGTCACTCCTTCGACCAAGGTACTTTTTTCGTCTGGCTTATCACCTTCGACCAGTCCGGCATGGGTAACCCTATCGGCAGCAATGCTACCGCCGGCATAGCTCTCGGGATCATTTAAGCACGCAAGCCACTCCACCACGACAAGGTAAAGATACCATGGAGGGAACCAATCTTGCTGCCTGGACAATTTGACAAACATTCCCTGTTGTTCACATTTATCACGTGACCTATAGTCGATATTAAATATGTAACATTCATGTTTTATAAATGGTGGTTTACTTGCAGTAAACAATGCATTTGAAATCCGAACATTTGTTTTTAAGTTCAAACAGATTCGGGTTTTTAAAAACAATTCCCTGATTATGTTACTTATGTTAATAAGTTCAACATATCAATTTTTTTTTCAAATTGGGAATATAATATATTGTAATATCGTATAACTGATAGATCACATACCTTGCAACTCGCACGGGGAAGTGTGTTAGCACCAGTAAGTCTATGCAGAAGAGAATGCCTAAAACACATGTGGTTGTCAAATTACTCATTTGGAAAGACGGCTGCTGAATTTGTCGGATCATTAAAATCACAATGTTTGTTATCTCCCTATTATCAGCCTCACAACACAACATAGGAGGCGGGAATTGGCAACATGTAATGGGGAAGGCAAAGGAAGGACAGCTTATTCCCTACTAAAATTCATATCAAATTCCGTTGAGGTGAATGGTCATGAGATAAAAACTTAAAATATGTACCTTTTGGCAGGTGCCGTCGTCCTCAACTATGTTAAAATATTTTATTTAAAACGTTATCTGGTGGCCTTTCGGAAGTTAACTTCCATCATCAGCAGGATGAGCTTCTACTACTAGTTGTTGTTGTGTACGACTATGTAGACTCGAAGTGTCTTTAGCAGCAACTAACTTATTTTTGACGGTCTCGTATAATGGGTTGTTTGACTGGGGTGTGTTCTCATTAAGAAAAAAATTAACAACATCCTTACTTCTTAATGAGAACGCATCCCAGTCAAACAACCCATTGTACGAGATCGTCAAAAACAAGTCAATTGCTGTTACAGACACTTCGAGTCTGTATCGTCTTACACAACAACTAGTAGCAGAAGCTCATCCTGCTGTTGATGGAAGTTAATTTCCGAAAGACCTCCAGATAACATTCTAAATATAATATTTTAACACAGTTGAGGACGACGGCACCTGCCAAAAGGTACAAATTTTAAGTTTTTATCTGATTCCCGAGAAGTAACATGGTTTCCGGATTAATCATTTGGTCAACGAATACTACAGGTGTTGGATCATTTAAGAACACAGTATTTGCAGGCGGTCACTCGATTAAACAATACAACACAGGGGACAAGAAGTAATACAGTAACAGAAGTAAGACAATCGACAGCAGATTCCAAGATTTTTTTCCGCGCGCGTATTTAACCTGGGTGAGTAATAAATGTGGTTGAGATGGGATGAGGCGGAAGGATATGCGTATACCCTATATTTTAGAGTTGAGATATGTGAGATGTGAACATCTCTGGGAGACCAAGACGCTGTTAAAATATTGCTAAGTAATTTAATGAAGCTTGGAAGTTAATTGACTTTGCTCAGGGCAGTGGTTCTTAAACTTGTAAATCTCCGGGGCCCGGAAGTGAATTAAGTCTAATTTACATGTAATTAAATACATAAATATAAAAAAGTACTCTAATGCAGCGGTTCCCAACTTTTTTCCGACTCGCGAACCTCTTCCACCATGATTTGAATTGGGTGAAGCACTGACTTTTAAATACACATATAGAGTAGAAATACATACATTATACATAATTAAAATTGGTACTATCGAACCCGTAGGTTCATGACCGCGCGGACATAACCTCTCCATATGTCCCTATCCTGAGCTAATGTTTTCCAATCATCCCCTGTATAATCTCAAATCACAGTTAATGTTATTCTCCCACCTCATTCTTGATCACCAACTAGGCGTTTTCCCTCTGGTTTTCCTACAAGAAGCTTCCATGCACGTCTTTCATTCCCTATTCGTGCCACATGTCCTGCCCATCGCAGTCTACGAGACTTAACTGTTCTCATTATATCTGGCTTCCTATAAAAGACCATGTAATTCACTGTTATGCAGTCTTCTCCAATCACCTGTATGTTCATCTCTCTTTGGTCCAAAATTTTTCCTAAGAACTTTATTCTCAAATACTCGTAATCCCCTTAAAGTAAGAGTCCATGTTTCGCATCCATATAATATAACTGGTAGAGTAATAGTTTTTTATATTTTCAGTTTAACGTTTTTTGAAAGGAGTTGGGATATTAAGAGTGTCTGTAATGCATAATAGCACGCATTTCCAGAATTTAGCCTATGCTTAATTTCTTTGTTCATCTCATTTATATTTGTGATATATAGTAGACATACATACAATTTAGACATACATGAAATTTAATTCCTAGCAAATAATAATAATAATGATAATAATAATAATAATAATGATAATGATAATAATAATAATAATAATAATAATAATAATAATAATAATTGTAATAATAATATTATTGTTATGACAATGACGCAGAAATGAAGGAAACAATAATAGGCCTAACCTTGAAATCCGCCATTACAGAAAAGTTTTGACGAACCCCTTGAAATATTTTGCGAACGCCCTGGGGGTTCGCGAACCACAGGTTGGGAAACGATGCACTAATTAAACGTTGTATTGAAACTGTTATAATCATTAAACCAATCACATCTAAAGAGTATGGAAATCAATTTTTGAAAAGTACAGAAAGAGAAATACATTTATGATGCACTTATATTCCAATCACACAATGTAGAATAAATGTTTTGAGTGCATTACCCTCATCGCCGGATTTCGTGATCTATTAAACTCCTCATCAGTTATATACAGCTGAGAATAATTGACTGGGAAAAAAAGCAAATATCGGATTTATCTAGGATGGCAATGAACCTGAAGAATTGTTTAAAAGCCACTTTTCTTAAGTACCAGCAAGTAGTTGAATGAAAAATGCCATTTAGAAAGACGGTAATTATCGTGTAAGCACGTATCGATTTCCGTAATAAGTGGTGACAGTAATGCGTAGAAAGTTTGCGGAAATGAAGGCGTTACTTAACACAGCAAGTGACATGAATGCGGGGAGTAGTGTGAAGATGAGGGTCTGCAGGAATGTGGCGCCTCACGCCTGCGGCCACAGCACCTCACACTTGCTGCACCAACAGAAGTTCTGCCACTTCTTAATCTTAAGATCTAAGAACACTATCCTAGTTATTAGTCCCCACTGTTGCCTGGTGGGAACGGTCAACAGAAACAAAGAGGCAGAAAAAGACATCGGATGATAGACAATATTAAAATAAATGGTTTGTATGCGGATACAATAAGGAAAGCTGAGTTAAGGAAATAGTGGAGAATGCTGAGTTTGCAATGAAAGATCTGCTCTTGAGTAGAACACTATGTATGTATGTTGCCTAGTGCTTATATAGTTGCCTCAGACACAACGGACCCTGGTTCGATCCTCTGTCGAAACATGTTTCCTGTAAGACAAAACGTCGGGAAACTTTAACGTCCTAACATCAACAGAATTGTAAATATAGTGTTCGTCGTGTTCAGTATGAATCAATGAATAAATGAATGAATGGCGTGTCTTTTCTTAACTGTTGGTGTTGTCTCGCAGGTGAGACTGCTATCACTCATCCGGAAAGGCTCTCCAAGTCATTTAGTGGCCTAACAAGTATGTAGGCTTATGTGTCCAGAGATAAAAAATTCATTTATAATAGGTTTAATTACGGTCGGCGTGGGGTACGTAAAAGTGCCTACAAAATGAAGGTTAAATAAGGAAAATAAATACTGCTGATTATCTAAATTAGGAAGTTTCTACAGTATTATTATAATGAGCAAATTGGTTATTTTTTCTTCGATTTATTGTTTATTCTTTCTCATAAACATACAGGACGCACACTCAGATCCAAGGT
Source organism: Diploptera punctata (assembly GCA_030220185.1). NCBI lineage: Eukaryota > Metazoa > Arthropoda > Insecta > Blattodea > Blaberidae > Diploptera > Diploptera punctata. Next base: position 3,018,224 of record JASPKZ010009353.1, on the reverse strand, counting down.
ATAGATTTAAAATTCTTATTCAGCAGTGAGTCGAACCTGGGTCGCCTGAGTAGAAGATTGTATTGACTACGCCACGGCGACGGACAAGTTTCATTGTCGTGTTTATGTCGATCATTTTAGTTCATTGTAGGGAAAATTAGAGCTATCTGAAAGAAACCAATGAGTGTATTTCCCCCCCCCCTTTTTTTCGTAACCTTCAACACTTTTTACCCCATTCTGTCCTTAATCCCCAGTTTCCCCTTTCCACGATTGTTTTATGTTACTTTTTAAAGTTTATATATACATATATATATATATATTCCATCCATAGTAATTCTGCCCTAGGGCAGGTCTTTCACTCAATCATAGCATTTTCATGCTATGCTTTGCAGATCTACTAGGGAATTATAGGTGTGATTAGCTTCCCGTTGCTTTCCACACCGGTGAAGAATGATGGTAATCATAAGGATGATGATGATGGCCGGATGATTTTCGGGGCTCGTTGTTGGGCCCTAAGCTTCCTGACATTTGTCTTACAGGTGAGGAAAAACCCTGAAAAAACCTCACCCAGGAGCCTGTCCCGACCGGGAATCGAACCCGGGCCCGCTGCGTGACAAGGCAGCACGCTACCTCGAGACCACAGCGGTGGAATATATATATATATATATATATTAGTGAATTCTGCCACTTAATTTATTTATTTTTCAGTGTCCAATATATTAAATTATTATTATTGGTCATATTAAATTAACTTCTCGTCAGTTTGCTATGAACATGGGAGTGGTGAAGCTGTCTGCTTTCAGTGAACAAAATATAAATACAACACACCTATAACAATGGATACGATTAAAAGTGAAAGTGAGCTCACAGACAATTTGTATTACAGGTGTGAAATGATTTGGAGTGGTTTGTACCAGATTAGCATTCCAAGGATCTCGGGATCGACTTCTGTATGTACTACTGTATCTTTCTTTACATTCAGGCTTGGTGAACCTCTCAGTCCCTCAAGAAAAGTTGAGGTCACCTCACTTGCATAGAGAAGTGACGAAATGGGTTTAAGAAAACTGAAACTGAATTTGAGGCCCTGCTTCATGATAATCACATGACTCATTTCACATTAATTTACTAATTAGTGGCAGCAACTACCTCATTCGGCTTTGGATCGGCTAGTTGTTAGTGTAGAGATTCTATACGATTTTCTGATATTCTTTACAATACGTGACGCTACTTTTTTAATTCCTTAATAAACTCCCGTCAAATTTTATTCTTATGGGCTCTTTTTCAAACTATTTCCCACCATTTACAATGATTTTTCCATTTTTCTAACGACTATTTCAATATATTTTCATAAGTAATGCCATGAGTGATTTCCAATTTATCTACAGAATTTGGAAATCAAGAGTGGCATTTGTTAGGACTATTTAATGAATAAAACTAAGCTATTTACTCACAAATCATTATTTAAATATAGCTATTTTAAAATATTTATATATTTAATGTAAACGGCGATGTTTGAAAACAAATGAGAAACGATTGGTATGCTCCATTTGCTTCTTTTGTTCGTCACTGCAACCGGATCATATTATTTATTGCCAAATGAACGCAATATTGTAAGAATGCACTCTAGTGGAGAAAAAATGAAACACATAAAACTGTATATTAATTCATTTCCTGATGTCCTATGATGTAAATATGACAATTATATTTTTCTGGGAAGAAAGTGCAAACAGTGGTTTCTTTTTTTGGTGATATAATCAATTGCTACAAATGTTTTATATTAACTCCCGCATGCGGTATATGTTGACATTCATGCACTATATATACAATCTGGTAGCCGTATTTCTTAGTGAGTCAGTCACTACAAAATAATGCTATGATCTATTCAGAATGTTAAAAACGAGGTGCTATCTTTATTATGATAAACTGTAGTTGGTAAATTCTAGGCGGAACACGACTGTGATTGGTTGCAAATAAAAAATATTGTAACGTGATTGGTCATTGACTCCCATTTGGGGCATGAGTTAAATAGTCTATGATATTTAACTATATACGTAGCATGAAGACGTAGCAGCCATGTTAATTTTAACGAATATTCCATACAACAACAGACTGATCCAGTGCAGCCAACATCGAGCATGTACTAATTAACTGTACACATATACTTCAGAATTTTAGAACTTACTATATATATTTGGGCATTGCATTCTTTCACAAGTTAGGGTGCTTAAATTGCTTTAGGTTAGCATTTAGGTTGGTCTTTCACATGTTATAGTAGGCCTACTTAAATTCAGTTAGATTAGCTTTTAGGTTCGATAAATATCATGTATATGTTGGCTGCATCCCGTGATTCCAAAATGTAAACCTCTTCGCGTTTGTGGCGCATGCGCACGATGTATGATTGGAACGTAGAAACTTTTTCGCGTCACATGTTGTAAAGAATCCCCTGATTTTCTTAATTATGCCGAAAAATCTAAGAAAAAATAAATTAAATAATTCCATAGCATTGGCTATGTCGCATGTCACTGGAATATTAAACATATCGTATCACAGAAAATTTAAGACTCGACTTACTATACTACTTCACTTTCCTGTCACACTATCACTAGAAATCAGGTGCTCCGCTCAATAGCATCTTTCAAGCAAAAATCGATAACATTTCTGAAAGCTCTACAGTAGTTTACATACAATCTAATACCTCTAATTTGATAAATCACAAAGTTTCTAAACATGTAGTTACAAGTATTGTAGCATTAATTACTATTATATTTACTTTGAAAGAATGTTTGCGTTTTAATGCGAGTTAACTTACTTACTTACTCACTGGCACTATCGAACCCGTAGGTTCATGGCCGCGCAGACATGAGCTCTCCATACATCCCTATCCTGAGCTAATGCTTTCCAATCATTCTCTGTATAATCTACTTCCCACAAATCATAGTTAATGTTATTCTCCCACCTCATTCTAGATCTACCAACTGGGCGTTTTCCCTCTGGCTTTCCTACAAGAAGCCTCCATGCAAGTCTTTCATTCCCCATACGTGCAACATGTCCTGCCCATCGCATTCTACGAGACTTAACTGTTTTTATTATATATGGCTTCCTATAAAGACCATGTAGTTCATTGTTATGTAAGTCTTCTCCATTCTCTTTGGTTCAAACATTTTCCTAAGTACTTTATGCTCAAATACTTGTAATCTCCTTTCCTACCTTAAAGTAAAAGAATGAGAGTTAACTGCAGTTTTTAAATGCATTTTTTAATGCATTTTTGGTCGCTGATGCTTTCTGTCGTACTTACAGGAATGGTGACACAATTTCCTATAAATAACTATACTGTAATATTACAAATTACCTACCTAGGATGGGAAGTAAAATCACTGTCCTTTATCACTGTCCTTAGGCGAGTAGTTAAGGCAACAAGCTTTGCCGCAGAGCTACGGGACTTGCGCTGGTTCGAGTCCCCATGGGGTAAGACATTTTCTCATGGAACTTCGGCCAGTATGGGACCGGTGCCCACCCAGCATCGTGAGGCATTTGTGTGGCTACAGTAAGTAGCGACTCGAGATCGAGACGACCAGCTATAACGGCTGGGGACCCGACATACGGTTCATATGTCACATCTACACTGGTTAGATGATCGTCTACCGCTGTGATTAAGACATGTGGATGTGATGCCAGCAGCCGGATGGTAGGCCAAGGGCCTTCTAGGTCTGTCGCGCTTGGAGTTTATTTATACTACGTACAATATATATATATATATATATATATCCAAAATGTACTGTTAATATACATTATATGAAACAAATCACTGCATTTTAAATTAACTGAAATTTTGTATTGACATAGACTTTGACGGCCGGAGTTGCTATGATGATCTTGAAGAAGATTTTCGGGCTGTTGGCCGTGGTCGTGAGGCTTGTAGTTCCCCGACGTTTCGCCAGAGACTGCGTCTGGCATCCTCAAGGGTTGCCGGGCTGTCGAAAATCTTCTTCAAGATCATCATAACTGAACTGTATTTGAAACAATATAAAACAATAAATTCGTACTTGCCGCCATTTTATGCCTAATTGGTGTCACGGCCTGCTGTAATCTCAACTAAATTATTTTCGGCATTTAGCGTATGTATACTAATCAGACTGCTAACGTCAGTCAGTTGTTTCTAATGAACGCAAATATTTCCAACAAAGATATTATTTTACTTTTATTTATTATTTTGAAAACACCATCGCGCAAAATATAATGTACAACACACTTTGTGAAGTGTTTTACAGAATCTCGGAAATTAAAAACCTCGCTATCGCTAGGTTTTTAATCATTTCCTCACTTCTATAAAAAAACCAATTCGTAACCTCGCATTGTAATATACAATTACATCTCAGACATACTTGTGTGCAATCTGATAGTGTAAATAAAACCTATTATAACAATAACCATTAGACTGTAGGGGTAAAACTGGCAATAATTGTCTATTTTACGGACTCCAAGACGTTACGGACTATAAGACGCACCTCAAATTTTAAGCATTTTTTTAGATAACATTTTTACCATTTTTATTATTAGACTATAAAGCCAGAATAAAAAATATTAGTTTATGAAACCGCTCTGTTCTTTAAAACCCCTGAAAATCGTCATCTCAACTTTCTTCTTCTTCGTCGTCCTCATTGTTGTCCCCTTCATATATAAGATGGTCTTCACTGCCATCGAGATGATTTCTTACGCCACACTTCTTGAAAGATTTAACGATAATGTCTTCTCTCACTCTAGACCACGATTGTCTTATCCACTGACACACTTGTTTGATTGTATTCCGTTTTAAAGATCCCTTCGGCGTGAATTCTTGTTGGGTTTCATCCATCATTCATTTGTTCAAGTTCACTGGCTTCATAGGCTAGACAGCGTTGAGGGCGGGAGGGAGACAGTGTTAGCCACCTTGTGAATCCCCACAACTCATGTTCGTCGCATCGGTGCACTGCTGCTGCAAGTTGAATCCAATGTTGCCAGATAGAGATAATTCCTGCGGCATCGAATATATGGTCATTTTTGAGACTGGCGGGAATTTTAAATCAAACATTGGACATTCTTACATTAATTTCGAGTATAAGACGCACCTGAATTTTGGAGGCAGTTTTTCGAAGAAAAAATGTGCGTCTTATAGTCCATAAAATACGGTATGAATAAAACTGACAACCATCAATATAGAGAGAGTCGAAAGTCAATGAGGGAAGTGAATACAAATATATCATTCTTATTCAGTGATACGATAAGAAGGCAGGATGCTATTCCTGCGCTCCGGCCGATGTTATCCTATAAACGTTCATTTCATAACAGATTGATTACGTCACAGGGCCAGTATGGTCTTGAAAAACTGTAAAAAATGAAATCTGAATGCTGAAAGTAGAACCTGGGCTACCCAGTTTGTAGTTTCTTTAACTAACTCACTGGCACTATCGAACATGGCCGCGCGGACATAAGCTCTCCATACATCCCTATCCTCAGCTAATGTTTTCCAATCATTCCCTGTATAGTCTACTTCCCTTAAATCGTAGTTAATGTTATTCTCCCACCTCATTCTTCGTCTACCAACTGGAAGTTTTCCCTCTGGTTTTCCTACAAGAAGCTTCCCATGCACGTCTTTCATTCCCCATCCGTGACACATGTCCTACCAATGCAGTCTACGAGACTTAACTGTTCTTATTATATCTGGCTTTCTATAAAGACCACGTAGTTCACTGTTATGTAGTCTTCTCCATTCATCTGCCTGTTCATCTCTCATTACTACAAAAATTTTCCTAAGAACTTTATTCTCAAATACTTGTAATCTCCTTTCCTCCCGTAAAGTAAGAGTCCATGTTTCGCATCCATATAATATAACTGGTAGAATTATAGTTTTATATATTTTAATTTTAACGTTTTTTGAAAGGAGTTGAGACGTCAAGAGTCTCCGTAATGCATATTAGCACGCATTTCCAGGATTGAGCCTTTGTTTAATTTCTTTTTGTATCTCATTCTATTTGTGATCATTGTTCCTTTTAATAAAAGAATAAAAAATTAAACAGTTATAAAAAATTCAACAGTAAAAAAAAGAAGATGGAACAGAAGTAGAAGAAGAAGGACAGAAGTAATATCGCCAAAACATAACTTAGCTATTTATTTATCGAACGATGACTTCAATATGTGATTTAGTGTAAACCATCCTTTCATTTGAAAATCTAAGGAGATTAAAATAGTGTTTTATCTGGCTTAAATTTGGTGCACATCCTAAATAGGAGGCTCAGCAAGTATAAAGTTCTAGAACAAACGCTGATAGGTGGCAAGTATTTCACCTTACAATTAAGATGAACAGGATAAGTTATGAATCATATAAACAGTGAAGTCAAATTTCTTTCTTCTAAATGTTGTATTTCTCAGATAAATTCAGCAATGAAAAGTCTGTTTAGTCTCATATCAAACCTTTCCCTGCTGCTTCCCACATTTCAACATTCGGTGCAGTTGTTACACCTGACAACAATTATCTTATTTTGTAAGCAAGTGTTTTACATATAAAGCAACTTCAGCTTTCAAACATGTTTATAGGCCACGAACTGTTGAGTATGAAAATTACTGAATTATGCAAAACTACATTTCGTTTATAGCTTGAATTTTTGCGGAATAAAGTTGCCAACCTGTATGGCTACTAGCTACTACAATATTTATTCTCTACTAGCTAATACCCGGCGTGCGCTGCTACTCCTAAATAAATGTTAATGTGTTTTTACCACCAGCCTTGAGCTGCTATGCTTTTCCTGGAACCAGCATATCCCGATCTTCTTGGCATCAATGAAAGACAAAAATTGTTATTGTGAGTTATCCGCAAGAGATAAACATATGCTGTCGGGGACATTTTTGTAGAGTTTTGTGAGATATTCAATTCTGTGTACATTAATTTGGTGTATTTGGTATGGTTTAGGCAGCGTAGGCCATTTAATCGTCAAAATAGGGGCTTTATTTCACGTTTTTCGCTACAAAGGGAGATTTTTAGGGGTGAAGGGGTTGAGTATTACAACTCCCTTATAGCCTATGTTCATTCCGGAATCTCCTGAATATCTTGCAAAAAGGCCCATCAAAATCGGATCAACGTATGATCGCGCATAGAGTACGAACAAACAATCAAACAAACAAACATTCATTTTTATATATTAGATAAGCTTTGCTATCTTGTTTTTTCACGTCACAAATTCTTTCTTAATAGTAAACAAAACATGTGAAGAATAGGCGACATAAGAGTATGCAAATTTGGATTTTAGACAATAGCACTATCTAATAGTATATAAGCATGATATATATCTATAGCGGCGTAGCCAAATGTTGAGCCATAGCTAGTTTTTCTTCTGTTTTAGGCTTTTGAATATGAACGAGTCACAGAAAATTCTAAAAATCAACGATCCGAAAAGAGCAAGTTTAGGTCTATTGAAAAATAAAAGTAAATAAACAAATGTGCACGTTGTAGCAGGAGTCCTGCAAGGTCAACAAGGTCCACTTCCTCTCCTTCTCATTCAAATTTAGTGCGGATTTTCCGTTTGTAATGAATCAAATCTGAGAAATCCTCTTTGAAAATATACCGTATTTGTCAACAAGAGACACACAAAAAAATATCTGAAAATCTAACACTTTTTTTTTCACATAATCTTTTAATTTCAATGATCATAAGTAATGTTGTGAGTGATTTCCAATATATCTAGATGATTTGGAAATCAAGAGTAGCATTTGTTAGGACTTTTTATCAAATAAATTAATCTGTTTACTTACAAATCATTATTTAAATATAGTTATTTTTAATATTGACATATTTAATGTAAACGGCGATGTTTGAAAACAAATGAGAAATGTTTGATTACACTTATTTTGTTCACCAATATATCTAGATGATTTGGAAATCAAGAGTAGCATTTGTTAGGACTTTTTATCAAATAAATTAATCTGTTTACTTACAAATCATTATTTAAATATAGTTATTTTTAATATTGACATATTTAATGTAAACGGCGATGTTTGAAAACAAATGAGAAATGTTTGATTACACTTATTTTGTTCACCACTGCAACTAGATCATATTATTTATTGCCAAATAGGATCGCATTATTGTAAGAATGCACGCTAGTGGAGAAAAGAATTAAACACATCAAACTGTATATTATAACCAACATTATAGGTTATTAATTATTTTTTTAGGAAACAACTCAGTAAAATAATTATTTAAGAACACAATTATTGAACACACAATTATCGAATGTGTAGTTGGAAGGAATCTGTTCATTATTTGCTATATTCAACGTATTTGTTCGAGAGTCAGTCACTGCAAAATAATGCTGTGACCTGTTCAGAATATTAAAAAGGAGGAGCTTTCTTTAATATGATAAACAGAAATAGATAAATATCGAGGTGAAACACGACTGTTATTGGTTGTAAAACAAAATTCATTGAACCGTGAATGGTCATTGACTCCCATTTGGGGCATGAGTTAAATAGTCGGAGTAAGAAAATCAATTGAGCGCAACAGTTGGATACAATTTATTTTAGTTTAACGCTGAGAACTAGAACGGTTTACATAGACGGCCGGTAGTACAATACGGACAATGAATCTTAATGAATTTTAAGGAACAAATAGTGTTGTGTTATTCGATGAAAGTTTTGATTTCGTCTTTAATGACGGACCTTCGTGTTGACTGCTGTTTATAGATGACCTTCATGTTATCGTTGCCGCACACTTCACAGGAGCAACTGATCAATAATACTCTTTTTCAGGTAAAATTAAACTAATTTCTTAAGTTTCTGTATCTAACTAACTGGCACTATCAAACCCGTAGGTTCATGACCGCGCGGACATAAGCTCTCCATACATCCCTATCCTGAGCTAATATTTTCCAATCATTCCCTGTATAATATACTTCCCTCAAATTCGAGTTAATGTTATTCTCCCACCTCATTCTTGGTCTATCAACTGGGCGTTTTCCCTCTGCTTTTCCTACAAGAAGCTTCCATGCACGTCTCTCATTCCCCATTTGTGCCATATGTTCTGCCCATCGCAGTCTATGAGACTTAACTGTTCTTATTATATCTGGCTTCCTATAAATACCATGTAGTTCATTGTTATATAGTCTTCTTCATTCACCTGTCTGTTCATCTCTCTTTGGTCCAAAAATTTTCCTAAGAACTTTACTCTCAAATACTCGTAATCTCTTTTCCTCCCTTAAAGTAAGAGTCCATGTTTCACATCCATATAGTATAACTGGTAGAATAATAGTTTTATATGTTTTCAGTTTAACTTTTTTTAAAGGAGTTGGGAGACAAGAGTCCCTGTAATGCATAATTGCATGCATTTTAAATTTCTGCATCAGTATTATTTTATTAAGTTTTTATATATTATAAGAATTTCACAGCTACAGGCTACAGAAGCTTTTCGCGTGGAGATTATACAATGTGGCAGTTTATAATCTGTTCTGAAGTACACCAATATTATTCTAACATTATGTGCGTATACTTAAAAAACTATATTTATATTTTTTATTAAATACTATATAGAATTTGATAAGCTTACGTCATTAAATGAAATTAGAAAATTAACTTTTATATTTTCTAAAACCTTTATGATACGCAACTTTCGTTAACATAAAAAACTAAAATGTGGCGACTCTTTTAACATAAACAATATTAAGACCACTGTATATAAGATCTGCAAGCAGTAATTTCAGACCAATTATTACATTTAAATAGGCGTTGCTTACCCTTAAAACCCGTTCACGACACTTTACTATAAATGACAACTTTCCAACATACAGAAAACAGCTATAAATATATCATATAAGCAGCATTGTATGAGGAAGAAAATTTAATGTCGCGCGCGACTAATAATAAATCACGAGAATTGTTGAACTAATTTTTAATATTTCGGTTAAAATGTACTGATCTTCTTACCATTTACTTAAAATAATTTAGGAAATTTTGGAACCATCACTCCAAGTTCCCTTCTTATTTAAGGTGACAAATGGCGGCCCTGAAGTGAGCATCACAATAACAGACCTACATCTGATGTCTTATTAACACAACGTTATTAATTTAATTAAAGGTATGAAATTCAACATAGTATGAAATAAAATATAGCACGATATAAGAATGGAAGACTTAATTACTCATTGAAAAATTATGCCCGAGTCGATAGACATTTAAAGTCATGCGTAAAACGCTGCCTTCCTCCTCCTATCCAAACATATCCCGGTTTATTGTATTCACGTAGACTTTCACGGCCGGAGTTGCTATGATGATCTTGATGAAGATTTTCGGGCTGTAGGCCGTGGTCGTGAGGCTATTAGTTCTCCGACGTTTCGCCAGAGACTGCGTCTGGCGAAACGTCGGAGAACTACAAGCCTCACGGCCTACAGCCCGAAAATCTTCAGGATCATCATATCCCGTTTCAATGTGCATATAAAAAAGGTGGTATAATTTCTTTGCACTTCCATTTTAAAAAAATGAACTGGATATGTTTATTGTGCAAAAAAGCTCAAAAAACACACACACATATACATAGGAAGTTCGGATAATGTGAACCCTTCGGTTTGTGTGGATCCTGTTGATATCTTCTTTAATTGGTGCTGCCCTTGAAAATAAATATTTTAACTTCGTCCCCTCATCAACTTTGACAGATTCAAGGCCAGTTTTTTATTATTTTTTCCAAGTTAAGAATTATTCCTTAATTTCTGCTATTGAATATTAAAAATGTTGAAACAACTCCTAAATATGTTATATTATGTAGATGATGTTTTAGTTTACTGACGAATCTGGTTCCATATTATGTGACATGGCGGATGTATAAAATAATTAAACATCAAAGGAATTAGGTTAATGTGGACCCTCCACCAAGACTTGGTTGCACTTTACACGAATACGTATATTTTATCAATGAGGATGCTACCTGTAAAAACCATTCACTTCATTAATTTTATTTAATATCCTTGTAATTTTACTAAACCCAAAGACCGTCGCTTTCTGCAGTTGAATCACGTGTGAATGTTATAATCAACAATTTTTCAAAAAATTAAATAAATATCAACGCTTTTTAATTATGGTCAGTCATAAATACTTTCAGATTAATCTCTGCATGTCTGTATAAATTAATAGAGTAAATAAACTTAAAAATAGAGTAAAAAGCTAAGGTGGACTCTGGGGTCCACTTTATCCGAATATGTAAATTGAAGTGTACCCTTCTTGTAATGTAAAAAAAGTTTATAAATTAAGTAGATGTTTCCATATTTGAATAAAATAACAATGATATTTCATAGTTACAACACTAATGATAATCGCTGTAATTAAACAAAATTCAAATTCCTTCATTAAAAGACGAAAAAAATTAAAAAATAGGGGTCCACATTACCCGGAGTTCCTCCATATATATATATATATATATATATATATCATAGTATTGTACAATGTCACAGTATTTTGTAAATAACACTACTAGGTGATCATCAATGTGGATTTAGAAGAAATAGATCTGCAGTTGATCAGATTTTAGTACAAAAGACATTTAGAAAGTAAGTGGAACATAATAGCACTGCGTACTATAAATATACTTCAAAAAGGCTACAACTCAATTAAGAGGGAGAAGTTGTACCAATATAGTATCCTGCTGGACTTCGGAATTCCTAAAGAGTTGGATAGATTTATTCGAATCTGTGTGGATGGCACAAAGAGTATAGTTCGAGTAGGCAAAGAGTTATCAGATACTTTTGAAATTCATAATGGGTTAAAGCAAAAAGACGTACTATCTCCTCTAATATTCTATTTTGTACAAGAGCATACCATAAAATCTTTAGAGGATAAAAAAATGCATACATCTCAATTGTATTAGCAAGCTGTTAGTTTATGCTGATGATGCAGAATTATTAGGTGTTAGCGATGAGATACCAAGGGCCAGCATACACACTGTATTGAGTAACACTAAAGAATTATTAAAGAAGTATTAAAGTAAATATCAATAGTGGTGACACACAGAAATTATTTACATAGTGAAAATGGACAGCCAATTACAAATGAGGGAAATTCTGAATAAGAGGCGGAATTCAAATACCTAGGAACAGTAATTACAAGTAGGAATGAGATACACATAGAAATTAAACATAGGTTCAATTCTGGAAATTTGTGCTATTATGCGTTACAAGGACTATTGTCGTCCCAACTTCTCTCAAAATATGTTAAACCGAAAATATATAAAACATGTATTCTTTCAATTATACTATAGCCCATTAATGCGAAACATTTTCTCTTACTTTAAGGGGAAAGATTACGAGTATTTGAGAATAAAGTTCTTAGGATTTTTTTGGACAAAAGAGAGGCGAACAGAACAAGCGAATGGAGAAGACTACATAACAATGAGCTACATGATCTTTTTAGGAAGCTAGATATAATGAGAACAGTTAAGTTGCGTAGAATGCGTTGTACTTAACATGTGGCGTGAATGGGAAGTGAAATAGGGTTAAAAACTGCTTGTAGGAAAATCAGACGGAGAGCGCCTAGTAGATAGGCCAAGATTGAGGCGAGAAAATAACATTGTTTATGATATACTGGAGGTAAATTATACAGGGAATGATTGGAAAATATTAGCTCAGGATAAGGAAGTATTGAGAGCTTTTATGTCTTCGCAGCTACGAAGTTACGGGTTCGATAGTGCAAGCGATGTAATTATTTAGCCAAACAGAGTGGAAGCCAGAAGATTTTAAATTTTAGGGAAATGTACACCGAATAAAAATGTCTTGCAGCTTCGGGTCGGAAATGTAGGGCCTACCTTACGAATGTCCTTAGTGATCGTGTGTACTGGGTTGATTTTCACGTCGATGACAAAACTGAATACATATTTTCTTTTAAAATACGAAATAATATGCGCTCCCAAAGATACCAGTTCCTCTTAAACAATATTAATAAGAAATGTTTATTGACTTTGAGCTTTTTAAACTATTTTGACTGGAACCGATCATGGAATCGGCAAAGAATGTAAAGAAAAAAGTTGTTCAATTTCAAATCAACTATGTGAAAGTGATGCCATTTGCATATAAACTTATGTTTACTTTTTTTTTATTTTATTGTATTCATTTAGAAAAGAGCAGATTTCTTATTGACTATTTAACTCATGCCCCAAATGGTAGTTAATGACCAATCACGTTTCGACGAATTTTGTTTTACAACCAAAGGACAGTCATGTTCCACCTCGAATTTTACCGATTACTCTTTATCACTCCTGCTTTTGTGATAAACAAAGTTCCTCCTTTTTAATATTCTGAACAAGTCAGAGCATTATTTTTCTCCAACAAATACAATGAATGTAGCAAATAATGTACAGATTCCTTGATTTAATTGAGTTATTTACTAGAAAAAACAATTTACGTACAGTGTTGAATATAATATACAGTTTGACATGTTTCATTTTTTCTCTACTAGGGTACATTCTTACAATATTGGGATCCTATTTGGCAATAAATAATATGATCAAGTTGTAGTGAATAAACATGACCTTACGTTTCTAATTTGTTTTCAAACATGGCCGTTTACATTAAATATATAAATATTTTTAAATACTGGTAACTATATTTAAACAGTGATTTGTGAGTAAACAGCTTAATTTTATTCGTTAAATAGTCCTAACAAATGCCACTCTTGATTTCCGAATCCTCTAGATGAATTCACTCGTCACTTCGACACATCGTGAATTTATCGAATTTGGAATCATTCGTGGCATTACTTATGATAATCCACAAAACGTTTGATTATATTTACTCCAGGGAATTCAGACTGGGATTCAATCTGCGCATTTATATTACTTCCATCTGCTATAGGTCTAGATGGCGAATCCTGCTGCACCTGCAGAATTATTGAGCCACATTATGAACACATGGAGAGTGATTAGTGGGTTGCACGTTTGTCCTTGGATTCTTCCTGTAGATTGGACACATGTTTAGTGAAGTGGCCATCGTTCAGCTGTTGATTTAAATGCAAAATGATATTCTCTCAGAAACTAATGACATTTTTGCTTTCATATTAACGATTGTCTACATTTCTGGCATTCTTAAAATTATTATAAGCCTAAAATCCTTTTATCATTGCTTACTTCAAGAAAGTCCCGTCTCAATGAAATCAATCGACGCTTTTTTTTTACGTGAATATGACTTAAATTTGCGTCCATAGTGGGAGGCAATTAAGAAAACTGATGATGATAAAATGGGGGAAGCAGTTTGATGTTACAGCTACATATCTATCATGTACATGTAAAATTGAATTACATCACTGGATATATAAAGGATCAGCGAATTCGTTACTTTGAGTGTCGACAGTGACGCATCGCTCGCGGCGGAGGGGAAATTGCCGCCATTTTGAGGTCGTTTCGCTGTGTCACATAATTTTCCTCTAGTATAAATTTTGACTCGGAGAAGTTACGAAGTTCGTTCGATTTTCAATCGTCAGCTCTCGTCAAGATCATTCGATAGCGTGTATAAAACATTAGTGTGAAGTAGTTATAGTGAATGTATATGGTGTTAAAGTAAAACATTAAGCAAATAAACACTCATCATAAAACCAAATCAAAATATAGAGATCGTATACGATTGGAAAGGGCTTCTAAAGAGCAATCCAGTGGTACCCATAAAACACCAAGTGGCAGAGTGAAGCGGTGCCGGGAACGTAAAAGAATGAAGGCGTCCGAGCGGATCAACGACGGCGCCAGTATATCTGCAGCAGGGGCGGCCGAGCCTATGCAAATGGATGATGTAATCGCTTCTGTATCAACGCCGGACTGTACGAACATCGATTGTGTGCGATCGCCGATTACGAAGACACGTTGGACAGCAGCTAGTGTACGTTTGTCAACAAATATATTCGGATGTAAGTGTGACGTACACGTATTCACGTAAAACACACGGCCGTGTCCACAACACAGACACACCCCGATTTGTTTTCTTTACTGGTAAGTCGACCTAGAATTACATTGCAATTGATGAATACTTGAAGTCCACTTTTATTTTAGACGCTCGGATATCTTGGGTTGAGCGGCGCAGCGTGATTCTTGGTTGCAAGCTACGTCACTTCCTCTGGTTCGAGTCCCCACCAGTATATGACCCACGTGTACTCACCATCGTGAGAATTTTGGATAGCTGCAATAAACAGCGGCTCCAGGTTGAGAAATGCAGCTATAACAGCGGAGGGACCCAAAATGCTGACCACATGTGACCCCTATACTGGCTCTGTAACTGATACACGAGGAAGTGAACCAACAACCAGCTGATGGGCCAAGGGTCTTCTAAGGACCGTTTTTGGAGTCACCATAACGGAGTGCAGCACCATTTCCGGCTCTGTAGAAGTTTTAAAATCTCTACCTTGGGACTGGAAGTGATATCCTTGGGTTTTGCGATATCCAGTTCTGCGCTACTGACAACTGATTCCACTAACGCATGGTTAAAAACTACTGTTTTCTCTCTATATGCCCAGAATGTTACCCCATTTGAAAAACAGAATAAAAAAAACCAAAGTAGTATATTACAATGCGAGGCTGGGAAGTAGTGTTTACAGAAGCGAGGAAATTATTTAAAACTTCGCTGTCGCTCGGTTTTTAATTTCTGAGATTCTGTAAAACACTTCATAAACGTGCGTAGTACATTATTTTTTGCGCGATGGTGTTTTTAAAATAATAAACAAAAGTAAAATGATAACATCTTTGTAGGAAATATTTTGCATTCATTATAAACAACTGACTAACGTTAACAGCGTGGCCAATCATTATAAAAAACTGACTAAAGTTAACAGTGTGGCCAATGTTTATACGGTAAATGCCGAAAACGATTTAGTTGAGACTACAGCAGGTCATGACACCAATCATACGTAAAATGGCGTCAAGTACGAATTTATTGTTTTATATTGTTTCAAATAAAAGTTCAGTTAATTAAAAATACAGTGATTTGTTTCGTATACTGTAGGCATATATTAACACTACCTTTTGGATATATTTTTGTATATACAATGTACGTAGTATACATACATGGTAGCGGTTTTACTTCCCGCACGAGCCAGATAATAGTATAGCTATTTAGGTTGGCAACCGCGAAATGTAGGAAACTGAACTTTCAATCATGGTCGCTAATGCTGTAAGTACGACAGGACGCACTATCTTGCACAAAAGAAATATTTCTTTGTTCTTATCGCCTCTATATGATTCCTATACATTGTTGCCTGTATAGATCTGACTTCTGTAAATAACGATCTCATGACACTATCGAACCCTGAAGCTCATGGCCGCGCAGACATCAGCTATCCATACATCCCTACCCTGAGTTAATATTTTCCAATCATTTCCTATATAATTTACTTTCTTTAAATCATATTTAATGCTATTCTTCCACCTAATTTTTAAGATGCCTGCTATGCGCTTTCCCTCTGGTTTTCCTACAAGAAATTTTCATTCCCTCTTTCATTTTCCATCACAGTCTACGAGACTTAACAGTTCTTATTATATCAGGTTTACCATAAAGATAATAATGCTCACTGTTAATTAGATCTCTGTCTGTGCATCTCGTTTTGGTTCCAAACTTTTACTAAACATTTCATTCTCAAATACTCCTAAACTTTCCTCCTATTTTAAAATAAAATGCTTCCAAATTGTATAACTGGAATAAAATGTGAATAATAATAATAATTTATTTATATACAGAATTTTAATGTTTACACATCTTTCTGTGCCTAAAGTTTTATTTTTCTTCTCCACTCGTCTCTCTCCATCCAATCTATGTCCTCCAGTCCCCTTGCTCTAATTTCAGTTCTTACATCCACGAGTTTCGAGGTCTTCCTCTCCTCCTTCTTCCAGGTGGACACAATAATAATAATAATAATAATAATAATAATAATAATAATAATAATAAACTTTATAATGACAACATTAACGTGAGGTGTTATCCTCCACTCAACGAGTAACATTTAGAAGCATACAACACATACTAGTGTGTATAGGCCTATACTTAATTTGTTATGAATGAGGAATGATGGCAGTAATAATATTTACAATAATAGTAACAATACATAGTCATGGTGGTACAATAGTTTTTTAGAGTATAAGACCAATACACTTACTTACTTACTCACTGGCACTGTCGAACCCGTAGGTTCATGGCCGCGCAGACATAAACTCTCCATACATCCCTATCCAGAGCTAATGCTTTCCAATCATTTCCTGTATAATCTACTTCCCTCAAATCATACACACAGAGATAAAATTGAACAAGTCAGAAATGAAAGTGAATTATGAATAAGAAGTTAGAATTTGCCTTCACGACTGTCTAAAACAACAAATGTTTTTATTCGGTTACTGGCAACGGAACTTCAACCCTATACATTTTTCAGGGCCTATCATTTCAGACTCTTACTTTAAGGGAGGAAATGAGATTACGAGATTTTGAGAATAAAGTTCTTAGGAAAATTTTGGACCAAGAGAGATGAAGAGACAGGTGAATGGAGAAGACTTCTTAACAATGAACTACATGGTCTTTTTAGGAATCCAGATATAATAAGAACAGTTAAGTCTCGTAGACTGCGATGGACAGGACATGTTGCGCGTTATGGGGAATGAGAGACGTGCATGGAAGCTTCTTGTAGGAAAGCCAGAGGGAAAACGCCCTGTTGGTAGACCAAGAATGAGGTGGGGAGAACAACATTAACTATGATTTGAGGGAAGTAGATTATACAGGGAACGATTGGAAAGCATTAGCTCAGGATAGGAATGTATGGAGAGCTTATGTCCGCGCGGCCATGAACCTACGGGTTCGATAGTGCCAGTGAGTAAGTAAGTAAGTATCATTTCAGATACAAAGATCCAAAAATAGTACAGATTACAGTAAAATTACTTAATTATTTAGACTATTTAACTCATGCCCCAAATGGGAGTCAATGACCAATCACGTTTCAATGATTTCTGTTTTACAACCAATCAGAGTCGTGTTTCACCAAATATTTATCAGTGTTATAATTACCATATTAAAGAAAGCTCCTCCTTACAATAATGCGTTCCTTTGGCAATAAATAGTATGATCTGGTTGCAGTGATAAACAAAAGAAGCACTAAAAGCGTATCTATCGCTTGTCATTTGTTTTCAAACATAGCCGTTTACATTAAATATATAAATATTTTAAAATAACTACAGTTAAATAATGATTTGTGAGTAAACAGCTTAATTTTATTCGTTAAATAGTCCTAACAAATGCCACTCTTGATTTCCAAATTCTCTAGATAAATTCACTCCTCACTTCGTGAGTCGTGAATTTATCGATAATTTGAAAATCACTCGTGGCATTACTTATGATAATAATGTTACAAAAATATGTATATTTTTATCCTATTTTCTAACAGATAAAGAAGGTAATTTGGAGGAAGAAGAAAACATCTACAATTAATAATGGTTGGATGTAAGCCCAGGCCTATAGCAAACAACGTATTTCAAGTTTTGTTTGCTTCATTTTTTCATAACTATCAAACATATAATTGCATTTGTTGTTTGAGCAGGTGCACAATCGATATCGCATTATTCATTTACAAATGTAGCAAAAACTTGCCCCCGATATTATCGCTATAAACGTCTGCTGGAAGTAAATAGAGCTTCAAACAAATGAGCTGCTATAGTGAATTCAGTATTTTAGTTTTCAGGCGCTTTTGTTTCTGGTTAGGTAGGTCTATTTTGCATGGATAAGTATTTAGCGTACCAAGCGGCGTTGCCACGTTTTATTCACTGGCACTAACATACTATATTATAATAATTACTGCAAAATACAACACTGTTAAGATAAATTATATCCACGTGGAGTTGACATTGAAACGTCATTTTATACGTCAATTATAATGCGAAGACATTATTGGCAGATAACTGTTTTTAGTTTTTGGTGATTGGAGAGACATCTTAGAAGTCTCAAACAACTCCCCGGCTCTACCTGCCAGTAACAATGTATTTTTTTAAACCAGAGAAAAACAGTTACCTTAGATGCCGCCCGGAAACTAAAATAGCGAATCCATTTTAACAATACACGCTCAGTCACCATCGTATAATTCTCATGTAATATAATTATTATTAATATTTACACATCAATGTATGTCATAGGAACAGGAGCATTTCCTGATGATTCATGTAATACAATTTTTCCGATTGAGGGTCTTTCCACTTTTCAGCGATAGCCCTTTTACCAGCCGGCTGCTGGCCCTTCACATCTACATGTGTCAATCACAGAGGTAGATGATCAACAGCCAGTGTAGGGGTGACATGTGGTTAGCATGTCGAGTCCCCCAGCCGTTATAGCTGATTCCTCAACCTGGAGCCGCTACTTATTGTAGCTACCCAATTGCCTCACGATGCTGGGTGGGCACCGGTCCGATACTGGCCGAAATACCATGAGAAAATTTCTTCCCCATGTAGACTCGAACCAGCGCAAGTCCCGTAGCTCTGCGCCAAGGCTTCCTACCTTAACCGCTAACATCTGAGATTTACAAACCGTGTGACGCGCCAATTTTTTTTCTGGGGAGAACTTTAAAAAAATACTAAAAATATGATGCTATAGGATATATACTGTATTGTAACATGGCGTAATAACGACGTTGGAATTTCGCGGACGAAGGAGAGAATAGTGGTCTCGCGTTGTCGGAATGGATTTTCTAGTCGCCAATTCGCGAGTGAAAAGACCCGCGCAGACTATCGAAATGTGTAGGGTCTTATTGCAGAGATCTCTACGAACATCTCCTTCCCTCCTGCGGGAAAGATTGGTGGCGAGAGGTTTCCATGTTGAAGTGACTCGACCTTGGGCCTAGAAGTTTCCCTGCCCTGCCCTATGTATCTGTGGTGAAAGCAGTTGAGTCGTGTTTTGACAGCGAGAGGTGACAACGAGAGAGAGAGCTGCAGTGAGTGGACACATCAGAGACTGTGAAATACGTAATCATAAAACAGATAAACTTTGAATTAAGATTAATTATTAGTAGGAATTGTGAACAAACTGTTACCGATATTTTGTAGAATTAAATAAAATGGATGTGAGAATATTACACGACATCGGTGTGTGATTATTTACGCCGAAACTACGTGAAGGCGAATCCCCTGCTACTGCTAAAATATTATAATTAAACATATTTATAATACAACATGTATACTTAATTTTGCATAACTAAACGTTCATCGAAATAACGTCTCATAGACATTGCCTGATTTTTTTATTTTTTAATACTACACAGGATAATTAATTAAAACAAGGATGTAGAGTATTAACGTTAGTGATTAATAGTTAAACACATTTTTACTATAGTGATGGTCTTTCTTTTGGGGCACTTGTATTTTTTGTTCAGATTACAGCGGCGACATCTAAAAGAGCAAAAACACCTGTATTGAACGATTACCAAGTTATCCATGATCTTCGAACTGTGAACTTCCTCAATTAGATTAAATTTGGATTAAGGATAGCCATGAGTGAATTTTGAGTGACAATTGACCAAAACACACATTTAGTGTTTTATCTCTCATAAAATTCTCCTAAGCTTCCTGTTCAAGAAAATATATAACTTATCGCTATTTCGCCATTATTAAAGCCCTGGCGGTCATTTTTAAATTCCCCCAGAATTAGCGGCAAAAATAATACCAATATATCGAAGATTGGCATCAGATTTATTATTACAGAGAGGCACAAAAGGAAAAACCCTGAATGGTAATGAGAGTCTCTACCATACAGTTTGGCACAAATGTCCAAAAGAAATATTTGATTCAAACCAGAAATTAGAACTCTGTGTTATTAAAGCAGTCAGAAGCATGAAACACTTTGTGGCCTTTTTTTTCTCAAAGTGTATTTTTCAACCGCATGCTCATTTAAAAAAGTTCCTTGCACAGCAATTTTTGCCTTATTCAACCGAAATTTTCAGCACTAATCTGTAAGAATACAAATAACAAAAATTGCATTGGATTTTAATCACACTCAGAATGCTAATGAGTTATGACTTTTAAATTATCATATTTATCTCGATTTCTGCCAACATGAAAAATCAGTTAAAAAACATTTTTTTTCTCAGAAGTATTAACAGCACAGAAAAAATCCTATTTAAATTTAGAAACAATGAGTTTAACGAATATCCTGACAAAATATTGGAGCAAAATATTGAAAATTGTACTGCAAGGAACTTTTATAATTAATTAAAATAAAAAAGAGAAGAAAATAATGTAACGTGCGAACTAATATAACAAGTCACTTGAAATTTATCATAAATGTTACTCATACAGGTAGATATCTGTGGTAAAAATTTGAAAGAAATATCTCTATTAGTTTCCGAGTTTCAAAATTCATGGCTACCCTTAACATTGTTAAGGAAGAAATAATTGTGCCAGATCAAGTTGCAGAAGTAAAATATAGCTTTCCAATTCGAGAAAAATCCTCTCCATTTGAATGCGGGTTTGACCCTAAAAATTCTGCCCGCTTACCATTTTCCCTGCGATTCTTCTTAATTGCAGTTATCTTTTTAATTTTTGATGTAGAAATTGCTCTACTCCTTCCTATAAAAAATATTATAATAAGTTCCAGTATACACGTTGCACTGTTTTTTAATTCTATGCAGATTATGAATTATTGTTTGTTTTGTTCGTATAATTTCTTCAGAAACAACTCAGGGCTAATTATTCACAATAAGAATGTTAATGCTAGAAAATAGTTGGTCAAAGTGTGTTTATATGATTTAACTCATCACTGGCGCACTTACAAATTATTGTATGGATATTTCAATACATTTATTTGCTATCATTGTAACAAATGACATTTCTTAACAGAATTTGGCTTATATTTCTATCCTATGCCCTTCATATACAAGGTGCGGCAGAAACAATGACTCATTTTAAATTGCCCGCCATTATTGGACACGGATTTCTAGAGAGTTGATATTGGTACCAATGCGTGGTGCAGTCAAAGCATTGCCAGTCAGTATGGAGCGGTGGTCAAACGAATGCCGTGCGTTTGCAACAGAAACGTATTTCAAATATGATGACAGTGTCGTACGGACACAGCGTTTGTTGCGGCAACATTTTAAAATTGGTCGGAATGATCAAGTTCCGTCTCGAGATGGGTTCCAGCAGTTCGGAGCAACAGCATCGGGCAACAAACAATTAGCCACCCGATAGGTCACGTACGGTACGGACCCTGGACAACACTGCAAGAGTAAGAGCTGCTTTGGCAATGTCAACTGGCCACCCCGTTTGTCCGATTTATCGGCTTGTGATTTTTTTCTGTGGGGATTCCTAAAATTCAAAGTGTATGATAACAAGCCAACAACTCTTGAAGACTTGAAAAAACAACATTCACGCCGAAATCGAGGCCATAACAGGTGACACTCTTGGTAAGGTTATGGAGAATGTGCGTGTTCGTGCAAAAGATTGCATCGCTAACAATGATAGACACCTAAAGGGGATAATTTACAAAAGTGACATGTGTAATTAATGGTAGGATGTGTTCGTTTGAACAATGTACACTAATTACGTGTAGTTGTATTTATTCACTCCAAAATAATATGTTTAAAATGGGTCATAGTTTCTGCCGCACCTTGTGTATTATTCCTTAGCATGTTTCATCCCATAGACAGAATTTGCTGTAGCAGCCCTCTACGTAATTATGTGAAACTTTTAACCAAAATAAAGTGGACAATATTAACCGTAAAACGATGCGTTAAACCAGACGATGGGAAAGCTACTTAAGTTTTGTAGGGTTGAGTAAGGAATAGCTTGAAAAGGATCCGCATGGTGGGGAATTTTCTTAAGTTGGTAATGAAGTTAGAAGCCACATTTGATAGCTGCATAAAGTTTGCATCTTATCTTGCAAGGCATACCTTTGGGAGATCCGCATTCTTAACGTCATGCACGGAATTCACAAACCGTTTTTACTGGGGGGGGGAGAATCTTGTGTCCTTAGAGAAAAATATCAATGTAAATATGTAAATATATTAAACAATTTCTTGCTTGTATACCGCCCTTGTTTACTCCAAGACATACACATACATATATAACTAACTCACTGGCTCTATTGAACCCATAGGTTCATGGTCGCGCGGACATAAGCTCTCCACATACCCCTATCCTGAGCTAATGTTTTCCAATCATCCCCTGTGAAATCTACTTCCCTCAAATGATGATTGTGTTATTCCCGCACCTCATTCTTAGTCTACCAACTGTGCGTTTTCCATCTGGTCTGCCTACAAGAAGCTTCCAGGCACATCTTTCAATCCCCATTCGTGCCATATGTCCTGCCCATTGCAGTTTACGAGACTTAACTGTTGTTTTATATCTGGCTTTCTATAAAGATCATGTAACACACTATGTAGTTTTTTCAACACCTTTGTGACGAAGATAGGTAATTGATCGTACTGTAATCATTGAAGTTGAACTGGAAGGTTACACATATGAGACTTTACCGGCCGAAAAAATGTTCCAGTCCTCCGCGAGTTCTCGAAACATCCCAAAAGTACAATAATAACATTTCAATCAAATACCAAATCAAATATGTGACTATGTAGTAATGAAAAGAAACGGAGAGTTCATGTAGGTAATGTAATCTTTTTTAAATAGGCTATGAAATAATGTATACTGATGATTATAGTTGTACAAATAAAGCATCCGGTACACTTGCACCTGGAAACAATGCTACCCTGTTCCCAATATTCTTGTTCTACTTTCCAGCAGATACGTATCATAAATAACAATGTCAAACATTTCTGAATTTACAAGCACCTTTCAAATTTCAGGACACATCCACTTAATGTAGCAGAGATCCTCTATAATACTAAAATTAATTTTAATGGATTATTTAACTCATACCACAAATGGGAGTCAATCACTAATCACGTATCAATTAATTTTGTTTTACAACCAATCACAGTCGTGTTTCACCTAGATATTTATCGAATTTTGTTTACCAAATTAAAGAAAGCTTTTTAATTACTGAACAGGTCAGATCATTATTTTGCAGTGACTGACTCTCTAACATATAGCCTACGTTGAATGTAGCAAATAGTGAACAGATTCCTTCGATCTACACATTTAATAATTTTGTGTTCAATAATTGCATTTTTAAATAATGGTTTAATTGAGTTGTTTCCGAAAAAATAATAACTTATAATGTTAGTTATAATATGCAGTTTGATGTGTTTCATTTTTCTCTCCACTAGGGTGTATTCTTAAATATTGGGATCCTATTTGGCAATAAGTAATATGATCAACTTGCAATGATGAACACATGAAACATAACCAAACATTTCTCATTTGTTTTCAAACATAGCCGTTTACATTAAATATATAAATATTTTAAAATAACTATATCTAAATAATGGTTTGTGAGTAAACAGCTTAATTTTATTCGTTAAATTGTCCTAACAAATGCCATTCTTGATTTCCAAATTCTCTAGATAATTTGGAAATCACTCGTGGCCTTACTTATGATGATAAATATTTCAATAAGATAATATCGGCCACGGTGGGTTGGTGGTCATGTTCCTTGCATCTAATTCCGAGGATCGCGGGTTCAAACCCGGCCGTGGTCGATGGATTGTTAGGGTGGAAAAATTCATGGGACAAGCCGTGGGTCCCGAGTCTGAAGATTTCCAGTCTCGTAAAAGAACCACAAGTCTGAATAAAAATACCTCTGTGCGAAATTTAACCGACCTTCATCCATCCAAGTAATACCTTAGTTGCTTACAAGATGTCTGATTGAGGCGATGAGCTAACTTCATGTCACTCGTTGACATCTGTAGGTAAATAATGGTAACTAAATTAGCTTGGTTAAGAAACTCCCTCTAGGGACCACCCATGTCCCCACGTGGGACGTGGGACGTGTGTGGTACACACACACACACACACACACACACACACACACACACACACACACACACACACACACACACACTTTAGGAGAACTT
This sequence comes from Diploptera punctata, assembly GCA_030220185.1. NCBI lineage: Eukaryota > Metazoa > Arthropoda > Insecta > Blattodea > Blaberidae > Diploptera > Diploptera punctata. The sequence continues at coordinate 2,993,276 of JASPKZ010009353.1, read as the reverse complement.
GAGTCCAAGAGACAACCAACCTGATTGGTGGTTTGGTGAGATTATTTACTCAAAAAAAGTGTTCTGATTTGAATTATATTACTGCGATCCATTTCACAACTAATTATTACATTATTTATTAAAATTAACATCAGTTGGAATTGTAGAAGACACAATTGTTGTCTCTTTTGCACTTCGTAACTAATATTGTATACTTACTGTTATTGTTGATGTGCATCGTAATGTGACATTCCCGCATACAATATTGGTTGCTATGAAAACAAAAGAAATCTCAATACTTTAAAAATGACCAAAAGCACTAGTGCAGTAAGTAAAAACATTTATTTTGAAATATTGATAGTGATACTGCAATTTGTATTAATTTCGGTATTAATTCATCACATCCAGCTTTCCACGTCTCTTCTATTTCAACATCACTGCACACATCGTCTAAAACTTTCTCCATAATCAGAAATAAATCCCAAATCAAATTGGTTTTACAGTTTTAACAAATGTAAGATGGCGACATGACCAAACAATACTTATTATTTCTCCATAGCAACATGTTTAGCCGATTCACCTTCTGAAATCTAACATTTATCTTCAATTATATTTATTAATATTTTAGCTAATATCTTAATTACTAAAATAAATACACATAGTGCAAAAAAATAGTATGCAATACTCACGTGGTAAACACACAGCGGAATCTCGGAAATTTAAAAAACTCTGACGCAAGCGCCTCATTTTTTTAAACTTTTCCTCGATCCGTATCAAGTGTTTACCACACTAGTATCGCAATATACTATTTTCTTATTGAACGATGCACATTTACCGCACCTAAAGCAAGGATATTGTGCCGCTAATGACATGAGCTGTTAAAGAGTTTCTAAATTAAAATCTGGGCTCGAAAAGGCTAAATAAAATTTGCTCAGAAGCGTCATACTACAGGCTTGAAGTTTATTTACGTACTGTAAGTCTACGATATAGGACCTAGGCTACTTTTCTTAATGAAGTCAGATATAAGATCTTACGCCCTTAAAAATGCGGTTGGATAAGATCCGCAAATCAGACTACTGCATTGATGGATAAAGTTTGGGATCAGATTTACAATATAATCAGATTAGTTTTGAAACATTGCCAGATCCAGACTAGGATTCTGGTCTTATGACCAGACCAAGAGAGTCCGAGTTCGATTCCGTGTCTTGGATATGCGGAGTTTTCTCCAGAAGGTATTATCTGCATGTCATCCAGGTCTTGAAGTGTGTGTGACTCTCTATGTGTCAGAGAAATATGAAACATAAAGTAAGTAATGTTAAAATAGCAAACCGATAAAAGAAGTTGCTAAATTTATATAGTATACTAGCGTACCCGCCAGACGTTGTCCTGCCCGAACGTTCAATTCTCATGGCATGGGCGGACGATAAAAATATGTTACTTTTTTACCATACAATTCAGAAATTAGGACATAATTAGATATTATTAAATCTTACTTACAGCCTTCTGTTGTGGCTCAAAAAGTGTGAATGATGACGTCACGTAGTCATGAACATTAGAATTGTACCCTCCTTTGCAGATAAGTTAAGAACCATCATATAACAATTATATTAGAGTAAAAAAAAAGATAAATTGATGAGAGTGAATTAAAACAGTTTTTTTTTCTTCCCCAGCTAGATTTCATTTCTGACCCATACTGGCCGACATTCCATGAGAAAAATTTCTTCCCCCGTAGAGACTCAAACCAGCGTAAGTCCCGTAGTTCTGAGCCAAGACTTCTTGTCTTAACCACTCGGCTACGGTGCGAGACTCTTGGTATCAATGAAAGACAAAAATTATTATTGTGAGTTATCCGTAAGAACAAAAATGGTTTTTGTGAGTTACCCGTAAGAGATAAACATATGCTGTCGCGGATTTTTTTGTAGAGCTTTTTGAGATATTAAATTCTGTGTACATTAATTTCGTGCATTTCTTGTGGTTTAGGCAGCGTAAGCCATTTAAGCGTCTAAAGAGCTACTTTTTCACTTTTTCCACTACAAAGGGCAATTTTTAAGGGTGTAGGAGTTGAGTATCACAACTATCTTATAGCCTATGTTCATCCCGGGAATCTCCTGAACATTTGCAAAAAACCCCATCACAATCGGATCAACGGTATGGACGCGCATAAAGTACGAACAAACAAACAAATATACAAACAAACATTAATTTTTATATATAAGATTGAGATACGAGTGTGGTAAACACTTGATACGGATCGAGGAAAAGTTCAAAAAAACGAGGCGCTAGCGCAGAGTTTTTTAATTTTCCGAGATCCCGTTATGTGCTTACCACATGAGTATTGCGTACTATTTTTTTCACTATGTGTATTTATTTTAGTAATTAAGATGTTAAATAAAATATTAATAAATATAATTGAAAATAAATGTTAGATTTCAGAAGGTGAATCGGCTATACATGTTGCTATGGAGAAATAATAAGTATTGTTGGTCATGTCGCCATCTTATATTTGTTAAAACTGTAAAACCAATTCGATTTGGGATTTATTACTGATTATGGAGAAAATTTTAGACGATGTGTGCAGTGATGATGAAATAGAAGAGGCGTGGAAAGCTGGATGCGATGAATTAATACCAAAATTAATACTAATTGCAGTAACACTATCAATATTTCAAAATAAATAGTTTAACTTACCGCACTAGTGCTTTTGGTCATTTTTAAAGTATTGAGATTTCTTTTGTTTTCATAGCAACCAATATTATATGCGGGAATGCAAATTACGATGCACATCAACAATAACAGTAAGTATACAATATTAGTTACATAGTGCAGAACATTAATAAACAAATATAAAATCATTGGTTAAAGAGACTATTATGAGTGGATATTATTTTAAAAGCTGCTTCAACAATAACAAAATTAAATTTAACTTACCGTTATTAGTTGAGAAGTTGGGTATTTTTATAGAATTATTATTTGTAGATGCGTTAATAGCTCTAATCATATAACATCATTAGTTTTATAAGTGATTTTGTAAGAATTATAATGTGTGTGATATCATATGCATCTTTTAAATTGATTTTGATGATATGAAATAATGATTTATAATAAAATTGGGCGTGGTAATGGACAACATTTGTCTTGAGAACAGGTAAACCAGGATAAAAAGATGGTTTCGAACTGAGCTCCTCCCTATTTTGAGTCTTGAAAAATATCGTCTGAGCCAACACCCGGTATTTAAATGTATAACGTTACGTTATAAATAAGAATTACGTTTTCTTTAAGTGTAATGTCAAGCCACTGCACTTCAGTAATAATAATAATAATAATAATAATAATAATAATAATAATAATAATAATAATAATAATAATAATAATAATAATAATAATAATAATAATAATAATAATAATAATAATAATAATAATAATGATAATAATAATAATATGATAATAATAATAATAATAATAACAATGATAATAATAATACAAGTAAAACAAAAGTGATGGCGTTCAAAGGAAGATTATCTGTTCCTAACAAAACTTGTGCTTAAAATAAGATAGTTGAACAAGTTTCTTCATTTCAAATATCTTGGATATCATTTTAGTTATGACAGAGAAATTGATATTCTGTGGCACCATGCATAAAACCCATAACCCTCAAATTTAAAAAAAATTATTAATATTATTAATGTAATATTGGAGCTGTCATTTATCATCCCTCAAATTTTGATTGCTGTACAATTAGTTAAACAGAAGATCCAGAGATGGACAACGCATTGGAAGTTCACTTCAGATAGGAAACCTCCATGCATGAATCTTCATTTTCTCAGAACTACTTAAATTAGGGTTATTGGTTTCATGCATGGTGCCACAGAATTTAAATTCAAAATTATAATAAATCCATAGGAACCATTAATAGAGTTTTTAAACCATATTTAGTACAAAGCGGATACAAGAGTAAGAACTCATAAAACCTTAGCGAGGGCAATGCTTATCTATGGAAGCGAAACTTGGACTAAATGCAAAAGAGATATAAGCAGAATAACAGCTGGCGAAATGAAGTCATGAGAAGAACAGCTGGATAAAACGTAGAATTCCTTCAAGAACTTTCAAACCACTTCGGTTATGGACCACATAACTACATATAGAAATAATTGGCTGCAACACATTCAGCGTATGGATCGACTTCGCATCCTCCGTCAGATTTTGAATGATCATCCCCGAGGAGAAGATCTTTGGGAAGACCACTCAAAAGATGACAAGAGACCGTAACGGACCACCAGGCCTAATACATGGAAGGAAAATGATGATGATGATGATGATAATTCTTCTTGTAAAACCCTCGTCTCCCTGAACGAGATTTAGGCGCTCTTCCCCTACAGGGAAGAAATTGAACCATACTAATTTAGTTAAACTTGTTTTCGTATAGATGTCATTGGAGTGGCCCGTGGTCAGCGTTCCACCTCATACTGACATGTAGGAAACCAAGGTAGTACTAGGACAGTAAAATTCGGTAAATTTTGCTTAGAGGCCTTTTTATTCAGGCTTCAGGATCTTTTACGAGCCTCCCTCCCGGAGGACTTGCTCCTTGGATTTTTCCATCCTAAAAAAATCCATCGACCACGGTCGGGTTTGAACCCGCGATCCTCGGGATCAGAGGCAAGGAGCATCAGTAGTCCACCGCGGCCGATTAATAATAATAATAATAATAATAATAATAATAATAATAATAATAATAATACTTTCATTTTACAGGTGAGTTAAACCTATTTAAGTATTGTATCTTGCAATCAATTAGTCACAAATATAAGGATACAATACCCAATAGTGTGAGTACATACAATTTTTTTTTAAATTACGATTAATGAAAAATCTAAATATTATTTATATTATTATTATTATTATTATTATTATTATTATTATTATTATTATTATTACTATTATTATTTGAATACGCAGTAACAGATGGCCAACATGTAACCTACTATTATTTTAGAGAGTAGAAAATGGAAACAAACAAAGAAGATAGCATATAGGCCTAATTCACTAAGTAACTAACTCACTGGCATTATCGAATCCAGAGGTTTATGGCCATGCGAACATAAGCTCTCCATAAATTCCTATCCTGACCTAATATATTCCAATCATCCCCTGACTAATCAACTCCCCTCAAATCACGGTTAATGTTATTCTCCCACCTCATTCTTGGTCAAACAACTGGGCATTTTCCCTCTGGTTTTTCCATGCCCCTCTTTCATTACGTATTCGTGCTACTTGTTCTGCCTATCGCAGTCTACAAGACTTAACTGTTCTTATTAAATCTGGTTTCCTATAAAGATCATGTAGCTCACTTTTCGCCTGTCTCATGATTTCTCTTTGGTACAAAAAGTTTCCTGAGAATTTTATTCTCAAATACTCGTATCTTTTCTCCTACCTTACAGTAAAAGTCCGTTTTTCGCATCCATATAACTGGAGGAATATTCGTTTTATATATTACGTTTAACGTTATTCGGGCGAAGTTGGGATGAGAGGAGTCACTGTAATTTATTATAGCATGAATTTACAGAGTTAAGCCACGTACGTACAATTAGAGATTATAAACATTACAAATAAAATTCTTCTTCTTAATGATAATTTATAGGATTTTCATCCTGTTTATTTCCAAAATCACTCCGCGGAGGAAGACGTATTGGATGTGCATCCACTGTCTATCCATCTCTTGGCTGGTCTTCTTCTTGTTCCTCTCCCGTCCATTGGTCTATCTTCTTCAGCTCTTTTTGCAGGTCGGTTTTCTTCCATTCTTTCTATATGACCTTTCCAACATTTTCGTCTATCTATAATAAATTTGGCTATGTCTTGAATATGACATTTGTCCCTAATTTCTGTGTTATCCATCTTATTAATTAATATTTCCCCCTGAATAGTTCTCAAGATCATCTTTTCACACGTGCTTATTATTTGTTTAATTTTTGTTGTATTAGCCCTAGTTTCTGTCCATATACGATAACTGGTCGAAGTATCGTTTTGTATATGCAGTAAAATTCATTTAAAAATTATATTTCCCCTGTATTTTTAATATATTTTCATATTTATTAGAAATAATTTTAAGTTGCTATAAAACATTACATGATTTTAACTAAAGCGATTGGCTGTTGACAAACTTCCGACTTTCTTGTTTGCGCACGTGAAATGTGTCATATTTTATACAAAAGAATGGAGTCAAGCGGTCGATCTCCGAGGTGGACCGAGATATCGTCACCATGTACCACCACATTCCTTAATCGATCCAATCTTATTATAAGTTAGGAGTTGGGAATTTGTGCTGTTAGCTAACATCTAGATCCCTAAACTAAAGTCGAACTTTGGAGATAATATTATAGGCCTCTTGAGGAGCAGGGAGAAAGAGATCGATTTCAGAGTTGAAGACAAATCGAGGGGAAGTTCATTTTGAAAAATCTACGAATAGGATTTAGAAAATAATGTGAATTTATTTAAATAAGAAATATACACTTACACATTTAGTAACAAACTAACGCATTTAACTACCTCGGATACCAAGTTGCATAGGAGGAGGAAAAATATTTTAGTCAAAATATTACAAAATTTAACAGAGTAACAGAAATTATAAATAATATTTTCAAGCCAAACACAGTACAGCAACACACATGAACTAGAATTTATAAAACACTGGCCAGACTCATAATATGTTACGGCAGTGAGGCCTGGACAATTCGCAGTGTAGATGAACAAAGACTAACTGCGGCAGAAATGAAATTTATGAGACGTACTGTAGGTTACTCAAGAACAGACCGTAAAAGGAATTCTGAGATTCTCAAAGAATTACAAACAGAATCAGTCATGGAATGTGTACAAAAATATAGAAACAACTGCAAATCTCACGTAAAAAGAATGAGCAGAACAAGAATACCACGTCAAATCTTAAATTATCAGCTACCAGGCAAGAGATCATTGGGCAGACTCTTCAAACGTTGGATTGAGACCGTAACAGACCGCTAGTCTATCACCTGAAAGGAAGAAGAAGACCTTTAGTGAACGACATTTCATGAGGAATACATTAGATAATAACGATGAAAATAAATTGTAGGATTCGATATTCACTGTTAATAATAATTTTAAGGAGAGGGTTAGAATTTGAATTGGAATATATCAGGCTTTTTATTAATTGCATTTATATATCTTATATAGGCTGTTGCTATAGTTAAGATTATAATTAAGACTCAGAAACATTCACAGTCGAGCCTCCGACCAGGAAACAACACCTAGAAGTACTCGCCTCTGAAGATGCCCTTCGCAGTTGAGGGAGAGAGAAGAACGTCTGTTAGGAACACCAATAATGGACCACGGCCACATATCCTGGAATTAGTTATCATAATAATAATAATAATAATAATAATAATAATAATAATCCAATACTTAATTAAATAATTTGCTTGTGTTGAAAGTGTAAAATATAAACAAAAATTATACCTAGAAAATTATTATATGTACTATATTGTTTAAGGGAATATTTAGTGCGGTTTTTTAAATCTGTTTTTGAGACTGGCAGTCCTTGATATATGAGGGAGGGAATTCCAGAGTCGAATAGCTGGAACAAGGAAGGATGAGGAATAGTAAGATGTTCGATACAGAGGTACAGCTAGAGTTAAGTTTTATCTTGATCGTGTGTTTAAGTTATGGTGAGGAAGATAGTGAATGGATAGGAATGTATGGAGAGCTTATTGTCCTCGCGGTCGAAGAGAAAATGTGTCACAAAACACATTATTTAATTAAATAAAATATGTGCGTTATCCCAACTCCTTTCAAAAAACGTTAAATTGAAAATATATAAAACTATTATTCTACCAGTTATACTATATGGATGTGAAACATGGACTTTTACTTTAACTGAGGAAAGGAGATTACGAGTATTTGAGAATAAAGTTCTTAGGACAATTTTTGGACCAAAGAGAGATGAACAGACAGGTGAATGGAGAAGACTGCTTAACAGTGAACTACATGGTGTTTATAGGAAGCCAGATATAATAAGAACAGTTAAGTTTCGTAGACTGCGATGGGCAGGACATGTGGCATGAATGGGTAATGAAAACTTGCATGGAAGCTTATTTTAGGAAAACCAGAAGGAAAACGCCCAGTTGGTAGACCAAGAATGAGATGGGAGAATAACATTAACTATGATTTGAGGGAGTAGATTATACAGGGAATGATTGGAAAACATTAGCTCAGGATGGGGATGTATGGAGAGTTTTTATGTCCGCGCGGCCATGAACCTACGGCTTCGATAGTGCTAGTGAGTTATATATGAATTATTAAAAGGTTAACAACATAATGTGATCAATGATTTCTGTCAAACAAACACACACACATCTGAAAGTTGTACAAATAAAAATCACAGAAAAATTAATAAACTTACTTACTCACTGTCTGTATCGAATCCGTAGGTTCATGGCCGCGCGGACATAATCTTTCCATATATCCCTATCCTGAGCTAACGTTTTTCAATCATTCCATGTATAGTCTACTTCCCTTAAATCGTAGTTAATGTTATTCTCCCACCTCATTCTTGGTGTACCAACTGGGCGTTTTCCTTCTGGTTTTCCTACAAGAAGCTTCCATGCACGTCTTTCATTCCCCATTCGTGCTACATGTCCTCCCAATGCAGTCTACGAGGCTTGACTCTTCTTATTATATCTGGGTTCTATAAAGACTATGTAGTTCATTGCTATGAAGTCTTCTCCATTCACCTGTCTGTTCTCTCTTGGTCCAAAAATTTTCCTAAGTACTTTATTCTCAATTCTCAAAAACTTAATAAATAGTTATCTAAATTAACTTGAATTGGTAGTGAAATTAGATCTATGTCAGAATTTTTAAGTGAAAACACGTTTTTCATTCCTTTTCATTAATATTTAGCTTCATTGCATAAGTTACATCTAATATAGGTCTACTTTGCTAAAACATACAATTAATGCAGCTATGTTTGTGTTAGAACACACTGTCGGTTAAATTAACGTGTAATAATAATAATAATAATAATAATAATAATAATAATAATAATAATAATAATAATAATAATAATAATAATATAATAATAATCATCATCATCATCATCATCCGGTATCATTCTTCTCTATCCATCCACTGATCTTCCTCCATTCCTCTGATATTCATAGCTGCTTGTACCCCATCTATCCAAGTTTTCTTCGATCTTCTTCTCTTCCTCCTTTCCATTGGGATCCATTCCATAACAATTTTTGGCAATCTTTGCTCTGGCATTCGTTTGACATGACCATACCACTGCAATCTTTTCTATGATGTCTATGATGTCCGGCTCCTCTTCTACACCCATAATTTCCCTTATTTCTTTATTTCGTATTCTATCCATTCGAGATTTTCCAGCTGATCTTCTTAAAACATCCATTTCTGTACTTAAAATTCTTTTCATTTCCCAGGTTGGAATTTGCCAGACTTCAGCGCCATATGTTAATAATAATAATAATAATAATAATAATAATAATAATAATAATAATAATAATAATAATAATAATAATTTATTTACGAATATTCCACAATACAGTGTTTCTCCTTCAACCCAGGAACCTTTGGCGACAAATCACTTTGAATTGAAGGAGAAATAATAATAATAATAATAATAATAATAATAATAATAATAATAATAATAATAATAATAATAATAATAATAATGAAATGTTTGATATCATATAAGACATGACACTAAAAGTACAACTGTAGAATTCCACTTGATATGGAAAAATTACAACAGAGCAGCTGATCATTTCTCATACAAAGAATCTCAATAAAAAAATGACTATTTAATTCATGCCCCAAATGGTAGTCAATGACAAATCACGTTTGAAAGAGTTTTGTTTTACAGTCAATGACAGTCGTGTTTCATCTAGCTCTTTATCGATTTCTCTTTATCAGTTCCTGCTTTTCTAATAATGAAAGCTCATCCTTTTTAATATTCTGAACAGGTCAGAGCATTATTTTCTCCAACAAATACATTAAATATAGTAAATAATGAACAGATTCCGTGATTTTACTGAGTTGTTTACTAAAAAATAAATGAATAACCTATAATTAAAAATCATCGGAGAACATATTGTTTAAATAACTCACCTCATAGGATTCATGCTTCCATGATATCGCGATTTCAAACATAATCATGTTCATCGTCAGCCATAACTCCGACTGTTGAAATTCTTCGGCCGTCAACTATTCTATTGTCGCCATCTTCAGTGCTGCTATCTATGGTTGAATTTATGAACTTCGAAATCAATGTAATTTCGTTAGGGATATCAAAATTCATTGATCTATTTTTGTTTTTCTGAATGTATATTTTTTCCCAAACTGTCAATTCCAAAGGTTTCTCTACTTGTTTTAAAAGTTTAGCTTCTCTTCCAATTTTATGATGTTCTAATAAACTATGTGCAGCAATTGCAGATTTTTCAATTTCACAATTTTTAATATTTCTGAAATGTTCTTTTGTCCGAATTTCCAAATTCCTTTTGTTTTTTCCTATATAAACTTTATTGCAATCTTCACAATTTATTTGATAAATTCCAGATTTCTTACTGTCTGGAACTTTGACTTTTTTATTGGTACTTAGAAGATTACCCAGACTAAATTTATTTATTGGTGCCAAAAAATGTTTGTATTTGTGTCAAAAATTTTTTGAAATTTTCCTATGCATTTCAGGATGGTAAGTAATTTTCTTGTATTTTTTCTTTTCTTTGCAATTTTGTAAAGTAGTATATTCATTAAGTCTTTTATTGTGTTTGAATTTCTTCAACTTATTTATAATTAATTCTTTATCAAAACCATTTAATCTAGCAGTATGTTTAAGATATGTTGTTAAACTCTTTATTGAAATTTTCTTCGTTTAATGGTACATTTGTCAATCTGTAAATTAAGCTATTGAATATTGCATGCTTATGAGCAATGTGATTGAAGCCTGATGATTTTAATGTAATTATCTGTATGAGTTCCTTTTCTAAATATATCAAATTCAATTTTCAGTGTTTGATCATTCTAATTATACATAAATCCAAAAAAGGAATTTTGTTTTCTTTTTTTCTAATTCGACGGTAACCTTTACTGATTCATCCTGAAGGTTTAATAATTTAAGAGCATCTTCAATATTCCTTAGAATTTATTATTGCAAAAAATATCATCCCATATCTGTACCAAGTCTTACACATCCATGGGTATGCTTTAGTGATTTGACACTCCAAGTAACTCATGAAACAAATCAGCTAAAAATGGTGAAAGCGGATTACCCATTTACAAAACCCCTAAAACCTGTTGGTAAATTTTTCATTATAGGTAAAATAAGAATTACTGACACATAGCTTAGTAAGAAGTTATAGATTCCTCTAATATTTCATTTTTAATATTTAAAGAACTTAACCATTTCCTCAAAAAATTTAGCATTTTTTCAACTGGTATACTAGGAAACAATGAAATTACATCAAATGAAACCAATCTGCCATCATGTCCTAGACTCAACCTATAATGTTGATTATAATATACAGTTTGATGTGTTTCATTATTTCTCCACTAGGGTGCATTCTTACAATATTGCGATCCTATTTGGCAATAATATGATCCAGTTGCAGTGAATATACATAACCTTTCATTTCTATTTGTTTTCAAACATCACCGTTTACATTAAATATATAAATATTTTAAAATATCGGTAACTATATTTAAATAACTATTTCTGAATGAACAGCTTAATTTTATTCGTGAAATAGTCCTAACAAATGACACTCTTGATTTCCAAATCCTTTAGATAAATTCACTCGTGACATTATTTATGATAATATCACCGTTGCTATTTCCTTTCAGTCAAGCCGACATTCTGAAACGCAGCCAATAGAGAGGTAAATAAAATAAAATAAATAATGTCAAAATTTAAACAACCACAGACAGAGAAGAATAAAGAAACTATATCAGTTGCTCGATGTAAAATTAGAGAAAATGATACCGGATCTATAGCACTCAACTGTGGAAGTGTCCTACATTCTAGTTCACGTAGACTGAACAAATATATTTACACGTAGTTCGGGATTTAGTGATGATGTTGATGGTAATAATAATAATAATAATAATAATAATAATAATAATAATAATAATAATAATAATACATTTGATTAAAAAGTCAAAACAAGTGCTAGCCCAATATTTATGGATGTTCAGTGTTCATGGCTGTAAGAAGATTGTGATACAACCAATTAAGAAGGCAATCTACGATCTTTGAATGAAATTTATTATAATCTCTGGTGAATACTTGCGGAAATAAAGTCTATAATCATATTCAATCTCTTAACAGAGGCTTTGATGAAACCCATTAACCTCCAAAGGCAATAATTTAAGCCAACAGTTTGCTTTGTGCTGTTTCTTCAGGATGTAAACGTGCCACAATTACATTTCGAATTGTACACATTCCGCTTGCAAACTTCCATGAGTTACTATCGTGTAACATTATAACTTATCTAAGCAGTAAATTATAAAAATATAATCAATATTTATGAAAACAATTTCCCTATATATCGATATTAATATTTATAAAAATCATTTACAGCACCGTTGAGGTTATGTAATAAAATGTTAAAATATCATAAATACCTGATTATATCAGCTGTCCTCAATAAATTACATTTTTGTTTGAAAAACTTCATCAAGTAGTTAAACCTATGAAGGCCTTTCAAAATCATATTCCATCTTCTGGATTTCATTTTCTACCAAAATGACATGCAGAAGATGGAACATGATTCTGAAAGGCCTTCATAATTTTAAATTCATGAAGTTTTTAAACAGGAATTTAATTTAGTTCAGGACGACTGATATATCAGGTGCTTACTTTAATATTTTAACAGTTTGTCGATATTATACAGCAAAAACACGCGCATTTATGTTTTTTTAAATTCGTTAGAGACAAATCATGACTATTTGTAACAATCTTGACTTTTTACCTGAACTTTCCCCTCTGTTCCGTGATGAAGTGTATTACTGTAACAGTTGCCATCACGTTCTAGGCCGTCCTGAACACAACTGTAATCTTCACGTAATGTGAACCGTGCGTACAGGAATTCTGTTCGGTCTGATTAACTCCAAAATTACGAAATTTCTTCACGTTATGTAATATTTTGTCGTCCAGTTGTCACTGAATTATCGTTGTCGAATGTTTATAAATTATTAACCTCAAAAAGATATATTTAATATTTTAAGAGTTCAGGTTTAATTTAGGAAACTGCATCATTTAAGTACTTCATTTTTGTTGAAGTACAAATTTCAAATTAAAGTTGATATTTCCGATTGCATTTAATGTGATTTGATTAAGAAACGTCACTGAAAATATCTTTAGTGCATCTTACATAGACTGCACCAGTCATTGTTTCTCTAGCCCCACGACTGCCAGTCTAACCTTCTCCATCTCAAGTTTGCGGGTTAAATTCCGATCAGAATCGATTAATTTCTTTTCAAGATGAAAGATTAAAGGAAAGGATTAGAATGTCAACCTAAATAACAGGCGTACGACCAATTTATTTGCCCTTTTACGCCAAACTTTGTATCGCAACGTTAATAACTCAGAAATTAGAGAGAGGTTAAATAAAATGTTATCTAAGTTATCCACTGCCATAGGCCTACAGCCGAAATTACTTTAAGTAAAATTAAATAAGATGTGCAAGTTTCCCAGAATAAAATAATTTAAAATGTTAATTAGAGCTAAAGTACGACAATTTATAAATTTACAAACATTAAAAGAATCATAACAAATGCATGTGCAAAAATTAAGACATCCATTATATAGACTTATAAACTCCACGGCGCGACAGGCCTACCAGCCGGCTGCTGGCCTCACATCCATACGTATTAATAAAGTAAATAGACGATCATCTTGCTAGTGTAGGGATGACAGGTGGTCAGCATGTCAGGTGTCCAGCCGTTATAGCTAATTTTCTTAACCTTGAGCCACTACCAAATTCCTCACGATTTTGGATGGGCACCGGACCCATACTGGTCGAAATTCCCCCCTCCCATGGGGACTCGAACCAGCGCAAGTCGCGCAGCACTGCGCCACAAGGCTTCCTGCCTTAATAACTCCGCTACGGTGCGGGACCCTATATAACACAAATATACATACAAAAGTATTGATGTACAGTTGAAACATCCGATCAGCGAGATCTTGGACTACACCTAGACGCAAATTTAACCTGGCAAACACAAGTGAAACACATATGTAAAAAGACTTTCTCCATCTTACATTATCTTAGACGTTTAAAGAATTTTCTCCCAGTTTCGTTAAAACAAATCCTTGTGCAGAATCTTGTGTTACCACACTTCGATTATTGTGACATTGATCTAAACTATGACTTGTCGCAGAGACTGAAGCGTGTTCATAATGCTTGCGTTCGATTCATTTTCAATATCCGCCGTTATGACCATATTTTCGAACACTTTAATAACCTCTCTTGGCTCCGTCTTACTGACAGACGTAAATTGCACTCTCTTTCACTACTTTTCATGCTTCTGAATTCCTACATCCCTACTTACCTGGCGTCCAGATTTGAGAAGTTATCCTCTTACCACAATATTAATACTAGATCACAAGATAGCAGTCTGCTAACAATTCCTCTTCATAGCACTTCCTCCTATTCTACTTCCTTCACAGTAGCCTCTGCCCGCTCCTGGAATCTCCTTCCTCAAGATATCAGGGGTTGCCGCACACTTGGCACCTTTAAGTCACGCTTATACAGTTACCTGTTGTCTAATAATTAATTTTTCTCTATTTATTTAATTTTATACTATGTCATTAATCTTTTCCTCGTTTTTTTTATATATCTTGTACATATTATATATTTAATTCGTTAAATTTAGAGTAAATCAAAATACATTATAAATATTAATTGTATTGTATTCATAACTTGTAATCGTTTATATATATATATATATATATAGGTGCCTATATATATAAACGATTACAATATACGATATACGATATATATATATATACATATATATATATATATATATATATATATATATATATATATATATTGTAATTTAGATTTAAGACTATTTTTTTTGTTTGTATTTTTTAAACCTGGTTGAGTGGTAGACAAGGCCTTAAGGCCTTAACTCTGTCAGGTAAAATAAAGCTATTATTATTATTATTATTATTATTATTATTATTATTAATATTATTATTAATATGAACAACATATTAAGACTATTTAACTATTTAACTCATGCCCGAAATGTGAGTCAATGACCAATCACGTTCCACTGAGTTTTGTTTTACAAACAATTACAGTCGTGTTTCACCTCGATAATTATTGAATTTTGATTAACAAAATAAAGAAAGCTTCTCCTTTTTAATATTCTGAACAGAACAGAGCATTATTTTGCAGTAACAGACTCTTCAACAAATACGTTGAATATAGCAAATAATGAACAGAATCCTTCGAACTACACATTTGATAATTGTGTTTTTAAATACTGATTTTACTGAGTTGTTTCCTAAAAAAAATTTAACATATAATATTGGTTATAATAGGCCCTATACAGTTTGATGTGTTTCATTTTTTCTCCACTAAGGTGTATTCTTACAATATTGCGATCCTATTTGCAAATAAATAATACGATCAAGTTGCAGTGATGAGCAAATGAAACGTAACCAAACATTTCTCATTTGTTTTCAAACATAGCCGTTTACATTAGATATATAACAAATTTAAAATAACTGTAACTAAATAATGATTTGTAAGTAAACAGCTTAATTTTATTCGTTAAGTAGTCCTAACAAATGCCACTCTTGATTTCTAAATCATCTAGATACATTGGAAATCATTCGTGGTATCACTTATAATAAATTAAACAAACTACGTATGTAAAATTATAGAACCCACCAACATTCTCGGAGATCTGTATTTTAGTATATCGTAGGATAAGATACAGGTGGGGGACTTGAACATGTGACAGGTTTTAACGTTTATACGCGCTTATTTCTACAAAATGTATTGTGACGTATTTATGGCATTGGATTTCCATGTGCCGTATACATATTATACGATGGAGGAGTTATATTGAAAGAGAAATTTGGTAGCGTCGAGGTCTGGTAGTGGCGTTATCAATAAAATATCAGACGCAGGACGCTCTGCAGCATCCACGTGTCGACCCTTCTCCAAACCTTTAAGAGTTTAAGAAAACGTTTTCTTCCTTTTTACAATTTAGTCAACTTGAAACTTATCTTAAGAATTCTTCTTGGAATATTCAACTATTTGAATAAAATTAGCTTTATTTTTCATAATTATTGCCAGGAATGATTTCCAATTTATGTAGTGGATTTGGAAATCAAGAGTGGCATTTGTTAGGACTATTTAACAAATAAAATTAAGCTGTTTACTCACAAATCATTATTTAAATATAGTTATTTTAAAATATTTATATATTTATTGTAAACGGCGATGTTTAAAAACAAATGAGATGTTTGATTATGTTGCATTTGTTCATCACTGCAACTTGATCATACTATTTATTGCCAAACAGGATCGCAATATTGTAAGAATGCACCCTAGTGGAGAAAAAATGAAACACATCAAACTGTGTATTATAACCAACATTATAGATTATTAATTCAGATTTTCGGAAAGTATTCAGTAAAATCAGTATTTAAAAACACAATTATTGAACACACAATTATCAAATGTGTAGGTCGAAGTAATATGTTCATTTGCTATATTCAACGTATTTGTTAGAGTCAGTCACTACAAAATAATGCTCTGACCTGTTCAGAATATTAAAAAGGAGCTTTCTTTATCACAAAAGCAGGAGCTGATAAAGAAAATTCAACAAAGAGCGAGGTGAAACACGACTGTCATTGGTTGTAAAACAAAATTAATTGAAACGTGATTGGTCATTGATTCCCATTTGAGGCATGCGTTAAATAGTGATAATAATTGATTCTACAACTGGATGAAAGATGGTAAGCTTTAACAATAAAGCTTAGGAATTTATACAGAGTGCTAAAATTTAGTAATTATGGGCTTCTAAGAATCGTAGAAGATATCACAGCTAAACTTTTATTCTGTACTCAGCTTACGTTGATACGCGTAGCTTAGTGTGTTCATTCATTCGTCCTATATATTTGTGCCATTCCATCATATTTTTATCATTCCAATATTTCTGTGTATGACGCATACTTTTATATTCCTAACTTATATGACGATCTCCATATGTTTTTATTACATTTTATCTACCGATAACTATCCAACTGTTTATTGGTTATATTTACAGTATTCATAATATCGACATATAAAATTGTTTATTGGTAATTTTGCAAAATTGACTTCTCAGTGGTATTTTGGTGGAGTTTGAGATCTGAGAACCGCCGGGCACATTCCAATAAAAGAGATAATGAGTGGGGCCGGTAACCTACTTCCAAGATAACAAACTCAGAGAAACATTCAAATCCAATACATTTATTACATGTCTTCACTCTTCGACATATACGAGCGGTTTAAGACATCATCCCTTGGTGCAAAGCTACAGGACTTGCGGTATTCGAGTCCCAAATGGGGAAGAAATTTTCTCATGGAATTTCGGTCAGTGTGGAACCGGTGCCCACCCAGCATCGTGAGACATTTGGGTAGCTACAATAAGTAGTGGCTCCAGTTGAGAAAATCAGCTATAGCGGCTGGGGGACCCGACATGCTGACCACATGTCACCTCTACACTGACTGGATGATGGTTTACCTCTGTGATTAAGACATGTGGATGTGAAGCCAGAAGCCGGATGGTAGGCCAAGAGTCTGTAGGCCTGTCGCGCCATGGAATTTGAAGGAATTCCTGTTATCTCAACTTTTCTCAAAAAACGTTAAACTGAAGATAAAACTGTTATTGATGCAGTTATATATAATATGGATGTGAAACATAATAGGACAAAAGGTTACGTGTTTGAGAATAAAGTTATGAGAAAAAGTTTCAGACAAAGTGAGACGGAACTGATGGTGAATGGAGGAAATTGCTTTACAGTGAACTACGTAATCTTTATGGATAACTAAATGTAATAAGAACAGTTAAGTCTCGTATACACTCACTCACTCCGAATTCAATAAATACATTTGCGGATTCTAAACATTAAATTACAAAGGACAAATATAAAAAAAAGAGACGGGGTAATGTACCTGGAAAAAGAATATCTGAAAGAATTTCTCCAAAAATTAAAATTAAAAAAATAATTCCATTGAACTAGTTAACATAGAATTTCATAACACATCGTTAGGCCTATTTATATAAATCAGTTGCCTTTGTAAAAAAAAAAATGAGTAAAATTTATTGTGTTGAAAATATTAAACTGATCTGAAGGGCTATTGTAACTAAACATGTATTATGTCATATTCCTATCCAACACTTAACTGCTATATCTATAGGCTGTCCTGTATAAATCTAAATTTATATTTGCTCTAAACTCGACTTCATTATTATCCAGTGTAAATATATATATATATATATATATATATATATATATATTAATTGGTGTTTCCCGTATAATGTATCATATTTATATTATTATTATTATTATTATTAATATTATTATTATCATCGTATCATTATTGTTATTACCCTATAAAATGTTGTTTGTACATGACATTTACATTGCTACATTTATTGTACCTTTAACTGTTTATAATTAGTATAGTGTATATCTATATTTGTCGAATATTTATTTGTATTTGTGCTGGTTGAGTGGAAGAGAGGGCCTTATGGCCTTAACTCTGCCAGAATAAATAAAGTATTATTATTATTATTATTATTATTATTATTATTATAATTAGATTCAATCTATAGGCCGTTCTGTGTAATCAGATTAAATAATAAAAACAGTCACTAATATTTAACGATTAATATAATTAACTTCATTAAATCACAAATATTAAGTTGGATTGGACACATATTGAATGGATGATGAATTGATGGTAAAAAAAATCTACAAATAGAAGTCATTAACCCCTAAATATATTGAATAACCAAAAACATGGGAAGATGTAAATTATATAAAATTGATGAAGATAACAAATTGGAACAAATGTGTCCAGAATAGAAAAGTGTGGAAAGAACTCGTTGAGTAGGCCACAGCATTCTCCAATTGAAGCTGTAGGGGCTTTTTGCAAAATATTCAGGAGATTCCCGGGATGAACATAGGCTATAAGAGACTTGTGATACTTAACTCCTACACCCTTAGAAATCGCCCTTTGTAGTGGAAAACGTAAAAAAAAAAGTTGCTCTTTGGACGCTTAAATGGCTTACGCTGCCTGAACAATTACAAGTACACAAAATTAATGTACACAGAATTGCATATCTCAAAAAGCTCTGCAAAAAAGTCCGCGACAGCATATGTTTATCTCTTACGGATAACTCACAATAACCATTTTTTTCTTTCATTGATGCCAAGAAGATCGAGACAAGTACATAGATTCCTGCACATGGCGGGTATTCTTTTACGGATAACTCACAACGAATTTTGTCTTTTAGCTCATTTATGCCAAGAACATCGAGATAAGTAGATTCCCGGGCAACAACGGGTAATCAGCACGGGAAATCTTAAAATAATTACGATGTAGGCCTACATTTATAATTATTTTTCAATTTACTTATTCAACTAATCATAAGAAGTACATTAATTTTCCTCTTTCAGCTCATTTATGCCAAGAAGATCGGGACGAGTAGATTCCCGGACAACGCCGGGTAAACAACACGGGGTATCTAAAAATAATTACGTTATAAATTATTCCATTCACTTTTTTAACTAAACATAAAACACATTAATTTTCGCATTGCAGCTCATTTATGTCAAGAAGATCGCGATAAGTAGATTCCCGGGTAACGCTGGGTAGTCAGCACGGCATAACTAAAAAATATAAATTTATAATTACTTTCCCTTATTCAACTAAACTTAAAAGCACATTCATTTTCATTTATTTAGGCGTAGCAGCGCACACCGGGTATTAGCTAGTAATAATAATAATAATAATAATAATAATAATAATAATAATAATAATAATAATAATAATAATGATGTTAAACAGTCTTTAGAATTCAATATTCCTATATCGATTTTCGAAAATTATTGGACTTGGGCAATATGGACGTTAAAATGTGTAAAATAAATAATAAGTGATGTAACAGAGGAGAAACAAAGTCCTAACATTCCAAGTTCCTAGGAACATGTCCCTGTGTTTGAGCCTTTGCCATGGGTTCCCTGAAGTAGTCTCCGCCCCGAGAACCGAATGGGGGACTATTTGACCTCCGGAAAATTTTACCCCAGTGGAACCCATGTCCTCATTTCTTGACGGTTGTATTTTTACGGTGAAAGATAGTCACTCTTTCGACCAAGGTACTTTTTTCGTCTGGCTTATCACCTTCGACCAGTCCGGCATGGGTAACCTTATCGGCAGGAATGCTAGTAGGAAAAACAGAGGGAAAACGCCCGGTTGGTAGACCAAGAATGAGGTGGAAGAATAATATTAACTATGATTCGAGGGAACTAGATTAAACACCATGCTGCAATTGAAATTGTAAAAAAAATTGGTACAAAAGTGAATAGGCCTATATCTAGGGCCTTAGGGCCTACCTAATGAGAAGAGTGGAGTTGGCCTTTTAAAGATAACAAACGATCGATATAGGGTGTCTGCTGAGTACTACTGATAAATAAGACGTCTTGGTGATGTTCGTCACTCAAGCTTGACCTCAAGCGACATTTTTGAATTTTCATTTTAGAAAATGTTTGTTCACACAAGTATGTCGAGGAGAACATGCAGATAAAGCGTCGGGCGTGTTCCTTTAACCCTAAATATTATTCAGGTAGTAACTTGTAGAAAACTTAATGAGATCAGTAGGACCAAAAACTCCTTTCATTGAGTCATTATACTACAAATCTATTAGTTCAAATTGCAACTTTGCTGGTGCTTTGTTAACATCGAAGCGAAATGGAGACCAAAACAAAGAAATGTCAGGTTCCATTTTATTGTATTTGTATTGTAAGCCTATGTTTTCCCTTTACAGAGATTTAGGCGCTCTCCCCCTACAGGGAAGAATTTGAACCATACTAATTTAGTTACACTTGTTTTCGTATAGATGTCATTTTGAGTGGTACGTGGTCAGCGTTCCGCCTCATACTAACATCTAGGAAACCAAGGTAGTACTAGGACGGGAAAATTCGGTAAATTTTGCTTAGAGGCCTTTTCATTCAGGCTTAAGGATTTTTTACGAGCCTGAAAATCTTCAGACTCGGGACCCACGGCTTAAAGTCCCTCCCGGAGGACTTGCTCTTTGGATTTTTCCGTCCTAAAAATCCATCGACCCCGGCCGGGTTTGAACCCGCGACCCTTGGGACCAGAGGCAAGGAGCATATCCACTAGTCCACCGCGGAAATAACAAATATATTAGAAAACTCTTCTTCAATTCTTTCAATAACTTCCACAAAATAATCACTTCTGAAACACAATTCAGGATATTCATTTTGCAGAGCATTTACACTTGGAAAATGCACGCAGTTTTTCACAGACACGTGCCTTTCCAATAGCTTCAGTTTCAATTAGAAAGCCGTTATTGCACAGTAAACTCGGTTGATTAATTTGTCTTTACCTTGTAAAATTATGTTCAAGTCATTCAAATGCTTTGCCGTGTCGACAAGAAATGCTAGCACTTGCTGGTCCAGGATTCGTTAACTTCCAACACTCGGAATCAGCTTTGCGTGTTTTTGAAAGCAATTTCTCACTTTAACACTATTTTTACAACTATTACGTGCACATGCTACTGTTTGATTGACAATACAACAAACGAAACAAGTAATGTTCAAAGTTTGGAGTGGGGCAGAGTAAATAAGGGATGATTCATCTCTACTACTTTGTCAAGAGATGCGGTGACACCTCAACCTCACATTCCAGAGAGCTGAATTTCACACAGAGATGCCCAAACTAGATGTTACATTTTAAAATCGAAATTAAAAATACAAAATTAATTTGTTCATTTCAGTGCTTACGGGGGCCATACGAAAAGCCATGGCGGGCCGGATGTTGCCCGCGGGCTGTAGTTTGGACGGCTCTGATGTAGACTGAAGAGACCGGCAGATGTTTGTGCGGAAAGGAATGTTGACCTGCGGCACTTCATTAAGTAACATTCATATTCTGAAACTAATAAAACATTATTAGTGCTCCTTGCTACTTCCGGAATACTTTCTACATCTCTTTACAATCTAAAATATACAGGAAATATTCAAATCATGGACACTTCATTATAAAATGAGTTCTGCGCATGTTAGGAGATATTCATTTCAGTACTAATTTTTCTTTTGTTTCCATAGAAACCAGACAATATCGGTATTGCGCTTTTTCTTTTGTTTGCATAGCAACCTCGTTAGGTGTGGGAATGCCTACTGTCGATTCATGACGATTCATGACAACAAGCTTAGTAATATGATACAATTATACAATATACCTTGTTAGGTCAATACCGTCGTCCTCAACTTGTAAAAGGTGTGTGTGTTAGAACGATACATCAAGACCAACATCATCGAATACCATCTCAACAAACGTAGCGAAGATTTATACCAACTGATGATGGAATAGATATCCTGAAAGGCCTTCAGGAAACACACACATACGTTTTTTCAAATTGAGGACGACGGTATTGATCTAAGAAGGTATATTATTTGAATTTTATCATATGATCATCCACCTCAACGGTTTTAAACAATTATTTTTATTAGTATTGAAGCTTAGTAAATATATATACTACCGTAGTTATTGATTGAAACAACATAGGAAAAAAAACTTTCAATCTCAACAAGTGTTTTATATATTTTTTCATGACAATTAAATAAAAAAATCAATCTTCGGAGAAACTTATATAAAAATATCGTGTTACCTCTTCTGCTATTCAGTTTTTTAATAGAAAATGCAATCAAATCATTAGAGAACAAAGCAGATATATTATTATTATTATTATTATTATTATTATTATTATTATTATTATTATTATTATTATTATCTATTCTGGAAATGCATGCTATTATGCTTTATAGGGACTCTTGTAGTCCCAACTCTTTTCAAAAAACGATGAACGGAAAAAATATAAAACTATTATTCTACCAGTTATATTATATGGATGCGAAACATAGGCTCTTACTTTAAGGGAGGAAGGAAGATTACGAGTATTTGAGAATAAAGTTCTTAAGAAGATTTTTGGACCAAAGAGAGATGAACAGACAGATGAATGGAGAAACTACATAACTGTGAACTACATAGTATTTATAGGAAGCCAGATATAATAAACAACAGTTAAGTCTCGTAGCCTGCGATGGGCAGGACATGTGGCACGAATGGGGAATCAAAGAGGTCCATGGAAGTTTCTCGTAGGAAAATCAGAGAGAAAACGCCCAGTTGGTAGAGCAAGAATGAGGTGGGAGAATAACAATAACTACGATTTGAGGGAAGTATATTATACAGGGAATGATTGAAAAGCATTATCTCAGATAGGGATGTATGGAGAGCTTATGTGCGCGCGGCCATGAATCTACGGATTCGAAAGTGCAAGTTAGTTATATTGTTATTATTTGTGTACGCTGATAATGAATAGGAGTATTTTAGACTATATTTAACACGTCGTATGGGTTCGGCTTTTCTACGCCTGTAACACGGCAACCTTGTGTAAGTTCATTGTATCATAGGACCCAATGTTGTTATGAATGAATGAAGATGAAATGTATTCTACAGTGTTTTGTAGTCTGTTGTGGTGTTCCTGACATTCATACATGACCCGTATCGCCATTTTCAGTGCTGGGTCCAGGGCCTCAAGGAGGATCTACAACCCTCCCTTTGTGTCTATTCTGCCGTAAGTTGTCACATTAGGCTCAGAGTCAAGAGGAAGTACACATATGTGCCCTCCCCCCCACAACCACATATTTTTAAACACCTGCGGTTAGTCAGAACAGACTATTTTACACCCTTTATATTAGCTTGGCCTCTATCTGTCTATCTATCTATCTATCTATCTATCTATCTATCTATCTATCTATCTATCTATCTATCTATCTATCTATCTATCTATACATCTATCTATGTAACGGAATCTTTCAACGCGATTTTCACCCACTTAAAATCATTGGATCGGCTTCAAACTTTGTATACTTGTAAAGGACCCGTGACAATACAATAATTTCATGTTTATTTTCTAAAATCCTGGCCAGAATCATCAGAAAATCAAAAGAAGTGTATTTGTATCTATGTAACGGAATCTATGAACACGATTTTCACCCACTTAGAAACATTGGATCGACTTGAAACTTTGTATACTTGTAAAGGAACCGTGACAATACAATAATTTCATATTTTGTTTCTAAAATCCTGGTCAGAATCATCAGAAAATAAAAAAAAATAAAAACTGGTATAATAGGTTGCGGACTTGTCGACTTTTTAGTCAATCGTTGTAAGAGCTCAGTTGGTAGAGCGGTGAACTCTGGTAGTATATAATTTCAGTAATCCATAGGTCTCTGGTTCAAAACCGGCTGGGAGGATTTTTTAGAAGAGTATTACTTTTAGCTCATACTACAATAGTATCGAATTTAAAGATATTTACATTTTCATCTTATTCTGTAAAATATTAAAACTAAAAAATAAAAATTAAATAATAGTTTTAAAAAACTAAAGCAACACGCTATATTAGAAAACCGAACTAAAATATGAAAAATAATTTTAATTTCCAACACGCTTGGGATAAAATTAAAGTAGTCAACAAAAAAAAATAATCTCCAACACATATAGAATAAAACTAGAGTTATCAACAAAAAGAAAATATTTTACCATCAAAAGCGTGGGGTGCTTTTCATGATTTTTACATTTTCTTCTTAGAGACTTTACTTTTACCAATATCTTTTTTATTATCAAATATATTAATTGATTTAGAGCACCCCACGCTTTTGATGGTAAAATTATTTTATTTTAGTTGATGACCCTAGTTTTATTCTATATGTGTTGGAGATGATTTTTTTTTTGTTGACCACTTTAATTTTATCCCAAGCGTGTTGGAAATTAAAATTATTTTTCATATTTTAGTTCGGTTTTCTAATATAGCGTGTTGTTTTAGTTTTTTAAAACTATTATTTTCCTAATGAGATGAGGTTAAGGGCGATATTAAATTAATTAATGAAATTACATGTTAGTGGAGGGAAGAGAAGTGGCGAGTGTTGGTGGCATGGAATTACGGAAACGGGAGAATAACGAGAAAAACTCGAGAAATCCCAGTATGGCCCACCGCAAATGCTATTTCGGAAACTTGGGGATTCGAACCTAGGATCCCAGTCATGCATGTACTGACACGGCTAGTTGTATTATCGGGCAATAGTGAGGACAACACTACTCATTCTATGAAAAAGATCTAATAAACTGGAGATGCAAGAACGGCCTAAAAACCAGTAAAGCTAAATATATGGTCACATCTTGATATACATTATTAAATGGGGATCCATCCATACTAATTCTGCCCGAGGGCAGGTCTTTCACTGCAGGTCTTTCATGATATGCTTTTCAGCTTTACTAGGGAATTATGGGTGCGGTAGCTTCACGTTGCTTTCCACACCGGTGAAGGATGATGATGATAATGATAAGGATGATGATGATGATAATGATAAGGATGATGATGATGATAATGATAAGGATGATGATGATGATGATGATGATGGCCGGATGATTTTCGGGGACCATTGGGTTCTAAGCTTCCTAACATTTATCTTACAGGTGAGGAAAAACTCCGAAAGAAACCTCAACCAGGAGCCTGTCCCGATCGGGAATCGAACCGGGGCCCGCTGCGTGACAAGGCAGCACGCTACCTCGAGGCCACAGCGGTGGACTTAAATGGGGATTGACACACAATAACAAATGAGGAAAATTTTGAAAAAAAAGTGGCAGAATTAAAATATCTAACTAACTAAGTCACTGGCACTATCGAACTCGTAGGTTCATGGCCGCGCGAACATAAGATTTCCATATATCCCTATCTCGAGCCAAAGCCTTCCAAATCACTCCCTGTATAATCTACTTCCCTCAAATCATAGTTAATATTATTCTCCCTTCTTATTCGGTCTACCAACTGGGCGTTTTCCCTCTGGTTTTCCTACAAGAAGCTTCCATGCACGTCTTTCATTCCCCATTCATACCACATGTCCTGCCTATCGCAGTCTACGAGACTTAAGTGTTCTTATTATATCTGGCTTCCTATAATGACCATGTAGTTCACTGTTAAGCAGTCTTCTCCATTCACTTGTCTGTTCACCTCTCTTTGGTCCAAAATTTTTCCTAAGAACCTTATTTTCAAATACATACTTGTAATCTCCTTTCCTCCCTTAAAGTAAGAGTCCATGTTTCACATCCATATAATATAGCTGGTAGAATAATAGTTTTATATATTTTCAGTACCCTCAGGGGTCCTCATCTAGGGGATATGTGGATGGCGACCACAAGGTGCCCAAGCTGAGCAAAACATTTCTTCCACTTACTTGTGTTTTGCACTCTTTTAACTTTACTATCTAACCTCTCTTGGTTAACTCTTGTTTTTTTCGACCCCGACGCTATTAGGGCATCCGAGGGCTAGGGAGTCTTTCCTTTCTTCCATTTCTTCTTTCCTTTATTTTCTTTTCTTCTCCAGAAAAGCCTGACCGGAGGCTATAAGATGGCAGCCCCATCACTGGTCTTGCCTTCCTTTGGCCAGCAACCAATCGAAGGGACTATTATTATGCTTCAAGTCTTATACGAGAATTTCCCGGGGAGGGAAAATTTTCTATAGGATCGTAACAGGCCTTGGCCTAATACTTGGAAGAAAGAAGAAGAAGAAGAATATATTTTCAGTTTAACGTTTTTTTTAAGGAGTTGGGACGTCAAGAGTCTCTGTAATGTATAATAATATACCTAGGAACAATAAAATTACAAACAGCAATGAGGTGCAGAAAAAAATTACGCATAGGTTTATCTCCCGAAAGGTATGCTATTATGACTTACAGCAACTCTCATCATCCCATCGTCTCTAAAAATGTTAAATTGAAAACATATAAAACGGCGATTATTCCAATTATATTAATGGATGCGAAACTTGGTCTCTTATTTTAAGGTAGGAGAAAATATTACGAGTATATGAGAATGAAGTGGAACATTTTTGGGCCGAAGAGAGACGAACGGACAAGTGAATGAAGAAGACTTACATACGAGCGAGCTATATGATCTTTATGTACAACCAGATGTAATAAGAACACTTAAATCTCACAGACTGCAATGGGGAGGGCGTGTAGCAAGAACGGGCAATGCAAGAGGAGCATGGAAACATCTTGTTGGTAATCGAGAGGGAAACATCCCAGTAGATAGGCCAAAAATGAGGAGAGTGAATAGTGTTAACCATTTTACGAAAAAAAATAAGTTCTAAAATAATAAACTGAAAATGATAACAAATCTATTCTCAGTTTTTGACCCCTCAACAAGAGTTTATAATCTTTCACTAAACTGAATTAGAACATTCTTAGGATTAATAATCATTCCTTCAACGTTTTGACTTATTCCATCACGAAATTTCATTCTATGAAATTTTATCTAAAGAAGGTAGGTAAATTATTCAGGGAATGATTAGAAAACATTGGCACAGGATAGGGGTGTCATGAACCTCCGGCAGACAGTTAAAGGTGGCTCAGATTTAGTTTCTGCACTCGAGTGGAAATATCACTGGTTAGCAGAAGACAGAGCAAGGTATCATGTGAAAAAGTAACGAAATATAATAATTTAATAATAAGTTTCATTACCGGATTTGTTTCTTATTTCAAGTAGATTTCATTGAAGACTCTACATTAAATAATTCGTGGTCCAGACACGCTAAGTGTGTTACCACACAGCCAGTGTCTACAGTATAATACAATTAAAACAATAACGTAAATATCAATTACAGACTGCTATTGTGTCTTCCGACATAAGTTTCCTATTAGAGGTAACATAAAACATATAATAATTTAATAGAATATTACAATGCTAGGTTGGGAAGTGGTTTTTACAGAAGCGAGGAATTTCCGAGATTCTGTAAAACACTTCACATACGTGCGTTGTACATTATTTTTTGCACGATTGTGTTTTCAAAATAATAAATAATAGTAAAATAATAACATCTTTGTTGGAAGTATTTGCGTTTATTATAAACCACTGACTAATATTAAGAGTGTGGCCAATGTTTATAGGTAATTGCCGAAAATAATTTAGTTGAGACTACAGCAGGCCGTGACACCAATCAGTGATAAAATGGCGGCAAGATCGAATTTATCGTCTTATATTGTTTCAAATGTCCACCGCTGTGGTCTCGAGGTGCCTCGATACGCAGCGGGCCCGTATTCGATTCCCGGCCGAGACAGCCTCCTGGGTGAGGTTTTTTCGGGGTTTTTCCTCACCTATAAGACAAATGTCAGGAAGCTTATGGCCCACCTGTCGCCAAAAATCATCCGGCCATCATCATCATCATCATCCTTCACCGGTGTGGAAAGCAACGGGTAGCTACCACCCCTATAATTCCCTAGTAAAGCTGCAAAGCTTAGCACGAAAATGTTATGATCGCAGTGAAAGACCTGCCCTCCGGCAGAATTACTAGCGATGGATTGTTTCATATAAAGTTCAGTTCATTTAAAAATGCAGTGATTTGTTTCTTATAATGTATATTAACACTACCTTTTGGATATATTTTTTGTATATACATTGTACGTAGTATACATAAAGGGCAGTGGTTTTACTTCCCTCACTAGATAGGTAATTTGCAATATTACAGTACATTTATTTATTATTTATAGGTCGGCAGCCCCGAAATTTAGATAATTGAACTCTCAATCATGGTCGCCATTGCTGCTAGTACCAAAGAACGCACTATCGTGCAAAAAACGTATATACATAAACCAGGAAATTCCAATACATTATGTTCGTAATTGTTGCGCAAAAATAGAGCACACGATAACATAACAGTATTATTTTTTTGCGCGATAGTGCGTTTTATCGCACTTACAGCAATGGTGACCATGATTGAAAATTCAATTTCCTACATTTCGGGGTTGCCAACATAAATGACTATACTGTAATATTACATATTACAAACCTCGCGCAGGAAGTAAAACCACTGCCCTTTATGTATACTAAGTACAATGTATATGCAAAAAATATATCCAAAATGTAGTGTTAATGTAATTTATACGAAACAAATCACTGTATTTCTTATGAACTGAACTTTATTTGAAACAATATAAAACAACAAATACGTACTTGCCGCCATTTTATGACTGATTGGTGTCATGGCCTGCTGTAGTCTCAACTAATAAACATTGCCCACATTGTTAACGTTAGTCAGTTGTTTATAACGAAGCAAATATTTCCAACAAAAATGCTATTATTTTACTATTATTTTGAAAATACCATCGCGCAAAAAAATAACGTACAACGCACGTTTTGGAGTGTTTTACAGAATCTCGGAAATTAAAAGCCTCGCATCGTAATATACTATACTCTCATATTATTTTGATATTACCGAAACGGTTTTGCCGACTCGATATTCAACAAGTGTATGCTAAAAAGCGAGATATTTCTTCATTACAGCACGATACGTATCTGAAGGAGCTCAATGCCCTGTTTCGTGACAAGTTCTCGGATCGATCCTCTTGCTTCTCCACGTCGTGACATAAAACTGTTGTCATGATATTTCTTTGCCACTTTCATTTCCTAAATACTTCTTACAAAAACTAAGCTTTCACTAGCAAAATTTTGACAAAACAATACATTTTAGTTTATAAATGTGCCTTGGCAATTTAGGTTTGTGCAAGAAGTACGTCTTGCACCAAGAAATAAATCGTCTTTGTATTATTTTTATTTTGCTATAAAAAGATAGTTTAATATATGTTAGTGTTCTGTCTCTATATATGACGGCTGCATGATATAAGTTTCAAAATAAATGGCAGCATATATATATTTTTTTACGCGAATGGGGAATATTATCGTATCTTGGTCAGTAGAGTTCCTCCTAATTTCTGTATGCCCGGGATCGATTCCTGGTGAGATAGAGGATTAAAAATATCTACCTTAAGCCTGAATATGTGCTCATTGTCGTAGGCTGACAGGTGCTGTTTTGGATGGTGGTTATGGCACTGTTACTAATCACGGATGTCGGGAAGGCCGCTTTATATACTTGCTAACGTATGGTTTAGAGTTGCTGGCAAAAGGTGATTGATCCAATTCAATTACTTCAAGTTCCATGGGGGTGTAAGTCCTACAAAAGGAAAGAGCATGAAGATAATGGAAAAGGTTAAAAATACGGAACATATACAGGCTCATATGGGAGAATGTTGACCATAAGGAGATAATTAATTAGTTAGATATTCTAGATCTGCTGCTGTTACTACTACAACGTTTCTTATTTCCTTGTAGCTATGAGTAACACTTGGGATTTGAATGTTAATGTTTTCCTCTGACAATACAGTAACATGTATTTCCATGTTAGATGAGAAAAAATAATTGTTATTTAACTTTTGTTTTGGTCTAGTTATTGGCAGAGATACGCGTTTTCAATTCTTAATAGTGCTGAATGTTATGACACTCATAACGTCGTCTGTCTGTTTGCCAGCGTTTTTCACCGATGCACAGTGGTCCTAAATCCCCAAACCCTGGCTAAAATTCTAAAAAGAAAAAGTTCATTTATAGGTACTTTTAACTATCGGAATAGCTGTAGTATGTATTACTAGATACATAAGGACTTTATTATAGTGGAGGAGGATTAAGTTGGCATGATTTCTGCTATCCTTGTCTAGAGAACTGTTCTTCCACCCTTCGCAAAACACAATGGGCTACCCTTGTAAAATTACTTAGGAATGCTAGAAAAACTCCATCCCCCCCACTTTCGTCCAGTCACTTTTGTGTCAGGTAATTTTTGTCAGTGGCGACTGGTTCTGAGTGCTCTGTTAAAAGTGACTGCAGACAATTGGAGAAGAGCGTATGAACACACTGAAAATATTGAAGAGTCATATTGGCAGGCAGACGGTTTAATGGACAAAATTAGTGATCGGTTTAGACGATACCGACGACGATGAAATTGAAAATGAAGACATATAAACTTGCCAGGAAGAATCTTTAGAAGAAGGGAATGCCACCACTGATCTATGTTCACTACAGGGAGTGTTTGCCCTACCGCTGTCACCATAAAGAGATATGTGTATGAGTGAGAAAGAAGATGGTGAGTACTCTCTTTCTCTTTCTAAAATATTCTAGACAAGTTAGCCCTCATGGACTACAGCAGGCATGGGGAACTGCCGAATGAGGGGTAGTATGACATCTTCCTCATTCCACCTTTCATTGAACTCAAGACTGTTGTTATTGTCATCTCGGTATACCATGCAGTATCAGTGGCGGCGCAACCTTACAACCTGAAACATGTGCACTAACCCTTCCATTCGTACATACTTTACGTATATCTGTGCAAACGTTTGAAGGGCGCGTAGTGGACCGCTGACACTAATTTATCTATGTCAGGCTGGGTAGTACTCGTAGAGATAGGGTAATATTGAAACAAGGGTGTCATCGTTTAATCTGGAGTGTGTTTTAGATTTGATATGATTTCTCAGCAATCAATTTTGAAATCCGGTAACTAGCACGTACTGATTTCTCTGAAAGTGGTTGTCTGCTATCGTTTTGGAATGTTTGCTGCTTTAGATTATTTAAAAATCCCATCCTGTGTAAACAAAACATACAATGTCTCCTATGTCTATTATATTTAATTTATGAATTTGAACTCCATGCATGTTACCTAATGTATTTTAAAAGTATATATCATTAATATGCCCCTGTGAAAATATAGTTATATATTTCTAATCGTGCCTGTGCCTGTCCGTATTGATTTGCATGTGAAGATCTGAAATGTCGTGGGATATTACAGTGTTTCACATGACGGAACCGCGTAGAACACAATAAACAAACAACTTTCGTGCATTCTGAATGAAAAAATAATAATTTACCCAGTTCGTATTAAAATTATATTGGTGTTAAGAATTTGCCCCGCTCTCGCTGGATTGAATGCCACTGACTCTCACTGAGTACTGTCAATCACTGTGTACCTGCGTCTCCAGTGCAGGTACAAATAAGTGGAATGAGTATTGGCGGGGAGGTTTGTTATGAGCTCCCGGAGCCCCAGTTCCCCATGCCTGGACTATAGACTTAAAATTAAGATAATACAATGTTATTTACAAATATGGGTTGCACGGGCAGTAAGCCGTACGTGCTGTTGACAGTCCGTTACAATAAGTTGATGTTTGGTAACAATATACTTAAAACAAAAAAGAAAACACAATAATATACAATTAGATAACAATACAATTACATTATACATTAACTTAGTTAATTAGAATTATTAAGAAGTAATGGTATTGCAATTTGTTAACATATTTATTTATTCAGGAATGAGTGTTGTTCTTATTTTCCGCGTTGTCCAGAAATCTACCCACATTTATCCAATTTTCTGGGCTTACCAATAACTCGTAGCATGCCAATCTTTCGCGATTTGAATTTAGAAATCTTTCCGGTAATAACTGACGCCTCCAATATTCCAAATCGTTACATTTTCCTAATATATGTATCCCGTCTTCAAAGCTCCCGCGCATTGGACATATTCTCATATCGTGATCGTCTCTAATTTAAAAAAAAAATTCCATGCCCCTAACCTGAACCAAGCAAGTCCTGATCTCTCTTTAAATCCTAGATTGAGTATATAAGATTCTTTCCCCAAACTTGTTTTAGATCTCTTTGTAAAAATAGTGATCGTTTTCCCCGCACATTCGACCAAAATATTTTGTCGGTTTATATCTATGTACCCCCTTCTTATTTTTCTCCACACATTCTTGCGATTTTCAGTCCTTTTTTCCCGTACCCAACCCATCCCAATCTTTTGGAGCCTGCCCAGAATATGTATTACTAACATTAGAGCAGGCTATGCATTCACATCACTCTGCAGGTAACCTGATCTCGTGAAGCACGTGTAACATGAAGTTTCTTCAAACGCCCATGAGTTTATGAGTGAAGATTTTTCAATTCTGTAAAAATTGATTCTTATCCTGAAGATTAGTATAATACCAATCCGCTGATAATGTTATATATTATTAAAAAAACATGCTAATGAGTCAATTGTTAACCTTATCAACAGTAATCTAACAAGAGGTTGTGTTTTTTCTGAAAAAAAATCACGAGCGAGAAAGTCGCGAGTAATTTTGTCTAATGAAAAACTCAACTTCGCGTTGTATTTGGAGTGAATATTTAGCGAATAATACAACATCAGAAGCTAAAAATAATTATAATATTTAATATTTACCAAATGTGAGGTTATGTATTCCGATCTTACGTCCGGGCGATTTCCAAGCCGGCTGTATAGTTATAAACAACATATCTTTACTGTTAAATCTCTTTGGGCTTGAGAAAAATCAATAATAGATGATTGTATGAGAAATAACTATTAACAATAATGCAGATTCATTATACAACATTTAATAATTTTTTTTAGAGTAACAGAACTAACCTTTGTTTTATTTGGTAATTTTTGAAGTTGTTTTCTTTTTCGCATTTCTTGCTGTACCATATCGATCGCGCATTGTTCAATCGATATCCTTGTCATTTAAATTAATTTGCGGAGAAATCTCTCATTACGAAAAGGAAGAGGCACGATTATCAACAGGAAGAAGCACGGTTATCGGTCTATGAGTAAATAGTCAACGTAATTTTGGTTATTGATTTCTAAAAAGTCGTTTGAAAAATAGTAAACAATAAAAATAAATCTTGATAGATCTTCCTCGAAACAAAGTTTAGGCTGTAGATTGAACATTTTTCTAAAATATTTCGAAGAACTGGCTGCCTATAGGTGTCTCACAGGTTTCGAGATATTTTGTGCAAAGATACCAGAGAATATAGATTTGGCCCTCCAGTATAGAGGGACTCGTTAACAATTTTTGTATCTCCATATCTGGTCTCCATTTATGACCCCCAAACGGAAAAAAAAAAATTGTGAACTCAGACAAACCATAAGTATATGTGCTTACAGAATTTTTTATAACGTTGAGCTCAAAATTACCACGTGCTCATGTCAAGAATGGGAATTTCAAGTACAAAATTCGTTTATTTGAAGAGAAAATATACCTTACACGTAAAAATATAAAATTTATATTGATATAGTTTTAAATCAATATATTATATTACAATTGATATATTGTAATTGTTGTGTTATTATAAATTGTATCCACCTTATAAACATGTATAATTTAAAAAAAACTATGCAATTAAAAAAAATATATATATATATATTTCATAAAAATTGGTCGACTGTATGACAACTACTGTGCATAAAATCTTCATTCATGGACACAAAATCGTAGACTTACTTCTTATTCAGCAATGTCTCAAGAAGCACAGGAATCATGTAATAAATACATCAAAATATTTCGAGAAGATTTTCAAAAATCTTGAAGGCGTTTTTCGCAAGCTTTTTGTATCGTCTGATCCGCTTATCTCAAGTTTACGATAACTTGAAGCAGTTACCTCCACACGTGGTTTCACCATCAGTGCCCAAATCAATTAGCATATCTTGGAATGACGCAAGCGACAATGTTTCTGATTATACAACTGATAGCGATTAAAAATTGTAAAATATGGTTATGATAGATGTTAATTACTTTAAATAGACTTTCTTGAACTCCAACAAGAATTCTGAATAAAGATTGCCTAGAAATGTGATTTTTCAAACTCAAGGTCTAAATACTACGTTACTTGTCATTCATTTCACCCCAACATTTTTATTTTCTTAAAATTCGTAACCAGCGACCTACAAAACTCTCAGATACCGAGATTCGTGGAAATAATCAGTTATGCACCAATTGGTCCTCCATTGTTGGATCCGCTATTATATTTTTTCAAAAAAAAAAAAAAAGATTTCATACTTGTAAACAGCGGCCTCAAAAACTGCCCATACCGAGTTTCACTATAATCAAGCAATATGTTCTTATTTTTGCCAGAGTTTCGGGATTTGGGACCACTGTGCGTCGTTAAGAGAGACCAGACATTAAGAAAATGATTTTCGCACTACGTTCAAACAACCATACACAGTATAGATTTATGTTGGTCTGAAATCCTGGTTACCAAAGCGCCCGCCAACAGTACAGAAACATCGCGGATTAAAACTCGACCAGATCCAAACCCAGAAAATCCAAAGGTTTCTAAATCTAACGGTCATGTTTGAAGTACTTAAAATCACGATCTTATTAAATACAATTTGAGTGACAATAAACAAAAAGGTTTGCTCGATGTACAGATTAACTTGAATTAAATATGTGCATAAAATGGGGAGTCCAAACTGAATATTCTGATATCGAGACTGTGAGGTCGAAAAAGTCCAATTCAGTTTAAAACATATAATGATAAAACGAATAAAATGTATTATTAGCATTGTAACAAAATAAAAAAATAAAGATGTGCTAGACAGAGTGGGTGAAGGAATAACAATGCTGAAACTCGTAAAGAAGAGGAAAAGAAATTGGATTGGCCACTGGCTGAGAATAAACTGCCTGCAGACTGATGTCCTATAAGGAATGGTCAGCGGAAATAAAGTTAGATACAGAAGAAAACATCAGATGATAGACCGTATTAAAATAAATGGTTTGTATGCGGATACAAAAAAGGAAAGCTAAGTTAAGGAACGAGTGGAGAATGCTGAGTTTGCAGTGAAAGACCTGCTCTTAGACATGCATGTATGTATGTATTAGCATTGTGCTATTCTGTAAACATTAAGATCATTTCCATATTTGCGAATTACTGAAACTAAAATTGATACTTGAGGCTGCTAGTGTTTCAATTTAACGGCGCTATATACTCGGGTCACTTCATTATCGATATATAAAATCGGGGTGATATAAAGATCCGACAAATTTTGATCTGAGGCCTCTTAATATTCCTGTAAGTTTTTTAAAAATATTTATTACCGTAAAGAACTTACATTTCATGGCGACTACCAACATCGATGCATGTAGTTTCACATCAATCTCTCAAATAATCCTGGTGTCTGTTCCATTAGAAAACACCTAATTAGTTATTCTAGCAATCAATTCTTCTTTACTTTCTATTTAAGTTGTAGCACTTCCGAAGTGTGAGACATTCTTCTTCTTCTACTTCATGAAATTAGGCCTTTTGACCTGTTTTCAAATCAAGTGGGATTTAATGAATCTCCCCATCTAGTAAATGGGCGTCCAGCACTTCTATGTCATATTGGGTTTGTACTTTCATAATAGCTGGGGATTAGGCTATATCTGTAGGCATTCTTTTAACATGTTCATACCACTTGTTTCTCATGTTTTCAATTCTATTTGTTAAATTAAAAATATTTAAGTCTTTTCTAATATCTTTATTTATTTTTCTGTCCAAAATTGTCACACCTGCTACTGAACGTAAGAACTTCATTTCTGCAGTTTCTATTTTTCTTCTGTCTGAACGGTTAAGAGTCCAATTTTCACTTGCATATGTTAAGACAGGCACTGCCATAATTTCGTAAAATTTTAATTGTGTACTCCTCAAAGTTTTATTTTTTAGTGTCCGTTTTATAGTGCCACACATTCTATAAAATTAATTTAATTTAATATTAATATCTTCCTTCTGGCAGTATGATACATTGCATCCTAAATAATTGAAATTGTTCACCTGTTGTATTATACTGTTATTAATGCTGAGTTTACACTTCATATGGTCTTTCCCGTTGAATGCCATTACTTTCAATTTACTTTCAGAGATTGTTATTTTGCATTTATTTGCCATTTCTTTTAATTTATAGGCTGATATTTGTAAATTTTCTTCTCAAGAGCTAAGGGTTGTCTGATCATCTGCAAAGAACATGGTATTTATCTTTTAAAAATAAAGCGGCGCCTGAAACACGCTTCCTGTTCCTAAAATAAAACTTGTAGACAGGGACGTAAATTCGTTCATGCGTGTCACTAATTAGGTGATATTTTCGTGACACGCTTCAATGAACTAACAAGAAATGCTTAATAAAATTATAACTCGATACATTGACCTACAACCAATTACATAATGTATCCATCAGCACTCCACATCAACGGTCCACTGCCACAAAATACAATCTGATCCAAGTCGTTTGGAAGCAGAGGTTGAGGAACCATTATTTGTGGCCCTGAGGAGTGCTAACAAATGGTAATCGACAGTATATGTGGAATTAGGTCGTAAGTTACGCTCGGTTGGTTTGCAGCTTCCTTCCAGCACCGTATTACCGGGTCACACAAGGCCACCGCCACAGAAACTAGTTCCAACAACTCAGACATCCATCAGATAAACGTGCACAGCTTCCTTTTCCATCTCATATCGATACACTCGTCATGAATATCATTGGGTACGTTACATGCAAGAAATGTCTAAACAAAATAATCCCAAACTTAGTGCAAATATCCATCCATCCACACCGGTGAAGAATGATAATGAGAAGGATGATGATGATGATGATGGCCATACGATTTCGGGGAACGTTTGGGCCTTAAATTTTTCCTGACATTTGTCTTACAGGTGTGAAAAATTCCGATAAAAACCTCACCCAGATAAACTGGCCGGACCGGGGATCGAGCCCGGGCCCGATGCGTAACAAGGCAGCACGCTACCTCGAGACCACAGCGGTGGACTGCATTGTATATGTGTGTGTGTGTGTATATATATATATATATATATATATATATATATATTCAATGCAGTCCACCGCCATGGTATATACAATGCAGTCCACCGCTGTGGTCTCGAGCTAGCGTGCTGCCTTGTCACGCAGCAGGCCCGGGTTCGATCCCCATTCGGGGCAGTTTTTATGGGTGAGGTTTTTATCGGGTTTTTTCCTCACCACCTATAAGACAAATGTCGGGAAAACTTTAAGGCCTAAACGGTCCCCGAAATCACATGGCCATCATCCATCATCATATTTCTCATTAACAACATCATCATCATCATTATTATCATCATCATCATCATTCACCGGTGTGGAAAGCAACGGGAAGCTATCACATCTACAATTCCCTAATAAAGCTGCAAGCATAGCATTAAAATGCTATGATTGCAGTGAAGGACCTGCCTTCGGGCAGAATGACTATGGATGGATATTCAATGCCACCACGTAGTCATTTTGACATTTGGTATTCTCTCTGACATGGTGTTATGTAACTA
This sequence comes from Diploptera punctata, assembly GCA_030220185.1. Lineage (NCBI taxonomy): Eukaryota > Metazoa > Arthropoda > Insecta > Blattodea > Blaberidae > Diploptera > Diploptera punctata. Next base: position 2,954,973 of record JASPKZ010009353.1, on the reverse strand, counting down.
CTTATGATGTCAGGGCGCCTGGAAGGTGGAGTTATGCTGCCCGATAATAGGTGATGGTTATCGATCCATTCCACACCGGTGAAGAATGATAATGAGAAGGATGATGATGATGATGGCCATACGATTTCGGGGGAACGTTTGGGCCTTAAATTTTTCCTGACATTTGTCTTACAGGTGTGAAAAAATTCCGATTATAAACCTCACCAGATAAAATGGCCGGACCGGGGATCGAGCCCGGGCCGATGCGTAAACAAGGCAGCACGCTACTCGAGACCCGCGGTGGACTGCATTGATATATGTGTGTGTGTGTGTGGTATATATTATATATATATATATATAATATATATATATATATATATATATCATGCAGTCCACCGCCATGGTATATACAATGCAGTCCACCGCCGTGGTCTCGAGGTAGCGTGCTACCTTCTCACGCAGCGGGCCCGGGTTCGATCCCCGGTCGGGGCAGTTTTTCTGGATGAGGTTTTTATCGGGGTTTTTCCTCACCACCTGTAAGACAAATGTCAGGAAAACTTTAAGGCCTAAACGGTCCCCGAAATCATATGGCCATCACCATCATCCTTATCATTATCATCATCACCATCATCATTCTTCACCGGTGTGGAAAGTAACGGGAAGCTACCACACCTACAATTCCCTAATAAAGCTGCAAGCATAGCATTAAAATGCTATGATTGCAGTGAAGGACCTGCCTTCGGGCAGAATTACTATGGATGGATATTCAATGCCACCACGTAGTCATTTTGACATTCTGGTATTCTCTCCTGACATGGTGTTATTGTAACTCAGGGCGCCTGGAAGGTGGAGTTATGCTGCCCCGATAATAGGTGATGGTTATGGTAATGATGTGCCAGGAGAGGCTTTAATCTTAAACTTAATGAATATGTTAATGATGAAAATGATGGCCAGATGATGTTCGGGGACCGTTTGGGCCTAAAGTTTTTTCACAGTTGTCTTACAGGCGAGGGAAAACAGCTAAAAAAATACCATCACCCAGAAAACTTATCCCGACCGGGGATCAAACCCGGGCCCTCTGCACGCTACTTCGAGACCACAGCGGTGGTCTCTACTAAAATATTTCTTGATTAATTTCATACTCTGAGAACCCTCTCCGATCACTGTCGCCACCAGTCTGTAAACAATTTATTGTGATATAAATGTCGTAAAGAATTGTAATAGTAACGAGGGAAAAAAATTCAGTTTTTTATTGCGGAAATACATTATGCATTTAACATAAATTATATTTTCATACTATTTCCCGACGATCTTTTCAATTTTTTTTTATTTCGAAAACTACATACCTTTTTATATGATATTTGCTCCTATAAGAAAATTTCTAATATCGTTTCCTAAGGGAATGTGCAGGCATAGGAATTTTAAAATATAAAATTATGAAATATTTAAAAGGTCCGTCTGCTCAACTTAGATATTATTTATCTGTAGCGCTTTCAGGACTAGCCCCATCAACAGGATTCAATACTGGTGTTTCACTGAAGATCTGGTATAGGGGGTTACACGTACTGGGTGCGTTTTCATTTATCAGATGGTCGTTGTTGTTAACTGCCTTCAACATTTCTATCTGCCCGAGTACGTTTATTTTGCATGGATTATTTTCTCTGTGCATTATTGTCAGGGTGTTTTCATAAGTAATGTCACGAGTGATTTCAAAATTATCGATAAATTCACGACTCACGAAGTGAGTCTATCTAGAAAATGTATCTAGAAAATTTGAAAATCAAGAGTGACATTTGTTAGGACTATTTAACGAATAAAATTAAGCTGTTTACTCACAAATCATTGTTTAACTATAGTTATTTTAAAATATTTATATATTTAATATAAACGGCGATGTTTGAAAACAAATCAGAAATGTGAGGTTATGTTCATTCACTGCTGCTTGATCATATTATTTATTGCCAAATAAGATTGCAATATTGTAAGGGTGCACCCAAGTGGAGAAATAATGAAACACATCAAACTATATATCATAATCAACATTACGGGCTATTCATTTATTTTTTTAGTAAACAACTCAGTAAAATCAAGGGATCTTTTCATTATTTGCTATATTCAATGTATTTGTTGGAGAAAAATAATGCTTTGACCTGTTAAGAACATTAAAAAGGAGGAGCTTTCTTTATCACAAAAGCAGGAGATGATAAAGGGAAATCGATAAAGAGCGAGGTGAAACACGACTGTCATTGGTTGTAAAACAACATTCATTGAAACGTGATTGGTCATTGACTAGCATTTGTGGCATGAGTTAAATAGTCAATATAAATAACATGCGATGTCCTTCGTGAATAACGTGTGTACAGGTTATTTTATCGGCAGATTTATAATATATCTATATATTTATGTATACAACTATATGATGGCAGGAGTATCGAAACCCTAGAACAATTTTAACCAAATTTGGTACATATATTGTATAATTTCAATCTGGAAAAAAGGCTGTAAGGAGTAAAATACGAAGAGCTCTTAGGGGGGAGGGGGAGGGAGATTGAAAAGAAAAAATGTCGACAGTGTTGTATGTATGTTCCTGCATATCTCTGGATTTATTTCAACCAAACTCGGTATGGATATAACTAATGACCTGAAAAAAAAAATGGTGGGGTAAGACATCTCAATGAGAGGATGTCAGAGGGTTATATCTAAAAAAATGGAAAACGATCGGTATTAGTATCGAATTCATAGTTTTTGCTGCCGTTAAGACAAATCTGGCAGTCATTTAAACCAAAATTTGATCCTCAGTACCCCTAAGAGACCAAGTGATGAGATGGGATGAAAACTATAATGACAAAAACGATCGTGTTTAATGTGGAATCTATAGCTTTACGGATAGCTAAGCTGATACATATGATATTGAATCCCAGGTTTGACCCTAGAAACCCAATTTGGTGAAGGGGTGGAAACTAGCCGAGATTAGAGCCGAAACCACAGTTTGGGGGGTCGCTAAGCTGATTCCTGAATATCGATGCCATTTAGCCCGAGTTAGACCCTAGCACCCTAAAGAGGGTAAGAAGGGGTGAAATAAAATGTCCAAAAAACCGAGAGAAGTGTCGAAAACATGATTTTCGTGGTCCCTTATCTGATTGGTGAGAGTCTCGATTACATAAACACGGATGTTTATTCCCTAGCAACATTAAGAGAGGGTGAGAATGGATGAAAAAGAAATTTCATAAAATGGCAATATTAGTGTTAGATACTCAATTTTCGGTTTGTCTATTCTATTGGTCACAATCCCAATGACAGTTAAACCCAAGTTCGACCCTAGCACTCCTAAGGGAAATGAAAAGGGGTGAAATAGATTAATCTCAAATTCATAGTTTTCGGGCTCGTCAGTTCATTGTTGAATGTGCAGATGTCACGTGAGCCCAAGTGTGACCCCGTTACACCTTAGAGGGTGAGAAGGGATGAAAAAATAAAATGCCCAAGATAACCGAGTGTAGTATCGAAACCATCGTTTTCAGGGCTTATCTGGTTGTGAGATTTAAGGCCAAGTTTGACCTCAGCACCCGAAGGGTGGGTGAGAAGGGGTAAAAACAAAATGTCAAAAAGTGACAAGAGATAAGTGTTGAAGTCATAATTTTAGGGATCACAAAAAGTGATTTGAGAAAAATTATCATAAAATTTATAATACTAATGTTCAGCCCACGCCTTTGTTGTAAATGTATTTACAGTTTATAAATTATAATCAGAAGATCAACTAGTGACAGGAAAATCTTTTGCAAGTTCGAACCATACATCGTGCTCATGCGCCAACAGATGGGAAGATGTTTAACTAACTAACTCACTGGCACTATCGAACCCGTAGGTTCATGGCCGCGCGGACATAAGCTTTCCATACATCCCTATCCTGAGCTAATGTTTTCCAATCATTCCCTGCATAATCTACTTCCCTCAAATCATAGTTAATGTTATTCTCCCACCTCATTCTTGGTCTTCCAACTGGACGTTTTCCCTCTGGTTTTCCTACAAGAAGCGTCCATGCAGGTCTTTCATTCCCCATTCGTGCCACATGTCCTGCCCATCGCAGTCTACGAGACTTAACTGTTCTCATTATATCTAGCTTCCTATAAAGACCATGTAGTTCACTGTTATGAAGTCTTCTCCATTCACCTGCCTGTTCATCTGTTTTTGGTCCAACAATTTTCCTAAGAACTTTATTCTCAAATACTCGTAATCTCCTTTCCTCCCTTAAAGTAAGAGTCCATGTTTCGCATCCATATAATATAACTGGTAGAATAATAGTTTTATATATTTTCATTTTTACGTTTTTTGAAAGGAGATGGAAGTCTCTGTAATGCATAATAGTACACATTTCCAGAATTGGGCCTATGTTTAATTTCTTTATGCATCTCATTCCTATTTGTGATTATTGTTCCTAGGTATTTGAATTCAGCCACTTCCTCAAAATTTCCATCATTTGTCATTAGCTTTCCATTTCCATTATATAATGTATTTCTATGTGTGACCATATATTTAGTTTTCCTCATCAAACCATTTCTTGTTTTGCTTCTTTTTTTAAATGACCAATTCTTTTTGATGCTGACAATTTGATAGTATCTCTTAGAGCCTCCCATTCTTTATTTATATCAGTTTCATCTTCATTTACCACATTGTCATCTGAAGAATCTAGTACTTTAAATCTATTAGCAATTTTGATTTGGTATTCATGACGCATTTCATCATTTTTCAAGTTTTTTAATTCAAATTTTTCAGAATCATCTTTAGCGTTTGTTCCTCTGATAAGCGATAACCGTTGTCAGATTTTCACTCTGACCAGATGATGATCCGAATTGCAGTCTGTCCCTCTAACTGATCTAACATCGATGATACTACTGTGCCAGCGTTTGTCCACTAATACATAATCTATCTGGTTCCGAGTTTCCCCGTCCGGAGACGTCCAGCTGTATTTATGAATATCCTTATGCTGAAAGGTTGTGCTCTTAACAATAAGATTCTTTGATGTGGCAAAGGTGACTAATCTAACCCCATTGTCGTCACTATCTTCATGAAGACTGAATTTGCCTATTGTTGGTTTGAATATATCTTCCCGCCCCACTTTTGCATTTAAATCTCCTACGACAATTTTCATATGATATCGTGAAAGGCTATCAAATACGCATTCTAATTCTTCATGGAACTCATCCTTGAACTTGTCATCTTTATCTTCTGTGGGAGCATGTACATTTACAATTATAAAATCATGTTGTTTACCCTTTAGAATTATGTATGATATCCTATCACTTTCAAACTTAATATCTCGGATAGCGGATAGGATCCTCCTTCGGACTAAAAAACCCGTTCCAAATCAGGTCTTTCTGCACCCCCGTAGTATAATGCAAAGCTTCCTGATTTCTGACTATCATCTCCTGGCCATTTAACTTCCTGTAAAGCGATTATATCCAAGGGTGACTTATCTACTTCCCGCGTTAATACCTCTAGCGCCCCGCCCCGATATTGTATAAAATCCTAACATTCCATGTTCCTAGGAACATGTCCCTGTGTTTGAGCCTTTGGCATGGGTTCGCTGAAGTGGTCCCCGCCCGGAGAACGGAATGGGGGACTATTTGACTCCGAAAAAATTTACCTCAGTAGAACCCATGTCCGCATTTCTTGACGGTTGTATTTTTACGGTGAAAGATCGTCACTCTTTCGACCAAGGTACTTTTTTCGTCTGGCTTATCACCTTCGACCAGTCCGGCATGGGTAACCCTATCGGCAGCAATGCTACCGCCGGCATAGATCTCGGGATCATTTAAGCATGCAAGCCACTCCACCACGACAAGGTAAAGATACCATGGAGGGTGGGAAGATGTTTACACTATGGAATAACGGGATGAAGCCGACATATTCAAGATATTTGAACTCGCGTTGGCAACGAACATGAAAGCTAACCTAATGCAATATAAATACTCTAACCTGTAAAATAATGCATGCTGATTGTATTTAGTGTAAATTAATTAGTACTAACTGTATGTTGGCTGCCCTGGAATACAGAATATTCTTTAAAATCAATGTGGCTGCCACGTCTTCTTGTAGTTCAATATTGTGAAAACATATATTCAAATTATTGTTAGAATACATGTAAAAATCATTGTGAGTGGTGGGAAATAATTTAGAAATGAAATCATAATAATATATTTTATAGGAGTTCATGAATTATTTGAAAAAGTCTTGTCACATGTTGTAAAGTTTAAGCAAAAATTTGATAATTGAGGAGATGCAAAAGGGAGATTATCCACTTTTTAAACATTTACAGAAATCAAGAAAAACAGCGAGAGTTATTTATTACACATTTTTTGAGTAAATTGTAAACAAGTGGAGCAACACAAGGAAACTCAAAACTAAGGCTATTTACACGTACATCGTCATTGATATAAAATTGTTTTACTGAATACAATCTCTATCACCATTATCGTCACAACCAGTCATGTTAGTATGGTGCCTTGTTACTGATGTACCTTTAGCAGTAAACTGTACTATGAATAATGTCCTTTAGAAAACACAATTTTTAGTATCTAATTTGGCAGGAATAGTGACATTATGTACCGAAAGTACTATTTCGGTAAGTTAAATCTATGTACTGTTATCCTCCCTCTTCAGTGAGATTTATGAACTGTGCCAATTTCCTTTCTCTTTGTGTTTACTGCCACTCACCTTCCTACCACTTCCCTCTGCTCTGTCTGTAAGTGCGCAACTTCCCCTCTTCCTCGGAACACTCAAATTTGTGAAGCAAGTTGTAAACAGGGTCATTCATTCAGTTTATTCCGTTATCGTCTGGTGGACGTCAGCTCGAGGAGAGCTGTGTAGTTTTGTGTTTGGTCCGGTAAGCCAGGGTAGGGTATCCGAGGGTATGGACCCTAACCCTCGGCTGGACTAAAAGTATGCATGAGTGTTTGTGTGAGTAAATATTCTCATTTTTGTTATTATTTCTGTTTTCTTTAAAATTTGTAATGATCAAGAATAATTTATGTTTAAAACATCTTTTCATATTTCAACTTCAGAATATTTCAATTATACGAGGAACGTATTTGGTAGAGATGGCCGATAGAGTAAAGTGAAGTCAGATAAAGAGTGAAGAAAACGTCCAAAATTTTACTGTTAGCAAATGCAAATAAATGTATGATATTAAATTATGAAGCATACATAGTTATGGCCAGCAATTTGTTTGCGAAAAATAAATTAAATTTGTCGAAACAATAATCGGAAATTTGCTGTATACATTTGTTTTATTTATTCTAAGAAAGTCCAACTGAGTGCGTTGCGGCGAAGATGACAACAATATGGTTACCAATAAAATTCATATCAAATTGCGTTGAGATGAATTCTCATAAGATAAAAATAAAAATTAAAAATGTACCTGTTGACAGGTGCCGTCGTCGTGAACTTTGTTAACATCATGTATTTAAAATATTATATGGAGGCCTTTCGGAAATTAACTTCCATCATCAGCAGGATGAGTATGCGCTACTAGTTCATGTATCTAAGATGTTGTAGACACTGATGGCCTTGATGCGTCGCTAGTAGGAACTACTAGTAGTTCCTATTAGCGTCAACATCTTAGATACATAAACTAGTAGCGCATACTGATCCTGCTGATAATGGAAGTTAATTTCCGAAAGGCCTCTACATAATATTTTAAATACACCATTTTAATAAATTTGAGGACGACGGCACCTGCCAACTCGTACATTTTTAATTTTAATTTTTATCTTCTTGAGACTATTTAACTCATGCCCCAAATGGGAGTTAATGACCAATCACGTTTCAATTAATTTTGTTTTACAATCAATGACAGTCGTGTTTCACCTCGCTCTTTATCGAATTCTCTTTACCAGCTCCTGCTTTTGTGATAAAGAAAGAAGCTCCTATTTTGTAATATTCTCAACAGATCAGATCATAATTTTGCAGTAACTGACTCCAACGAATACATTAAATATAGCAAATAATGAACAGATTCCTTCGAACTACACATTTGATAATTTTGTGTTTTTAGATTTGATAATTATGTTTTTAAATGATGATTTTACAGTTGGTTCCGAAAAAATGGATTAATAACCTATAATATTGGTTATAAGATACAGTTTTATGTGTTTTATTTTTGTCTCCACTAGGGTGCATTCTTACAATATTGCGATCCTATTTGGCGACAAATAGTATGATCAAGTTGTAGTGATGAACAAACGAAACATAACCAAACATTTATAATTCGTTTTCAAACATCGTCGTTTACATTAGATATATAAATATTTTAAAATGACCATATTTAAATAATGATTTGTGAGTAAACAACTTAATTTTAGTCGTTAAATAATCCTAACAAATGTCACTCTTCATTTCCAAATCCTCTAAATGATTTGGAAATCACTCGATGGCATTACTTATGACAAATCCTTCTGTCAGTGGAATTAGTTCTTTACTCATCCACATGTAATTTCTACTTTATGTTATACGAAATTTGATGAAACCCAAGTTATCCATAAACTCCCTCCCCTCTAGTTGGTTTATGTTACACTATAAAGTGAGAAAACGTAAAAATCACCGAGTGAGATATGAATATAATATACCCTCATCTGTTTGTGCGATATTCCGGCTTGTTTAATGATGTACTTCATATTGTTACAAGAGCTCTTCAGGCCGAGTGGCTCATTTCTGTGTCATGAAAGTCCTGTGGCTGCTGATTTCCTAGATATTATTGCAATCCAAGACCTTGTGAAGAAGTGGAACATGTTACAATTTTACATTTTGAGAGAAAGAGCATTTGTATGTAAAACAACAAAACATAAATTAGCCAATTTTTACTGAAGAACTAATTTCGTCCTCTTAAACTTAAAGCATAAAATTGAAGTAGAAAGCTTCAAGTTACTTGATGCAGATCACATTGTTATTCTTCGTCCCATAATAACCTCATTTAGTTTCATACTTACTCAACTTCCTCGTGCATGTACTTTAAATAGGAAGATACTTTTTTTTAACGTCCTTCTTCCATAATTTCAAACGGTATATCATCATCATCATCATCATCATCATAGTACATTCACAAATTTAGGCCATTTGTTGACGTGAAACACCATCCAAGAGTCTTTTGAGTGGACGTCCTGGTCTTCTTCTTCCTGCAGGTTGATATCTTAATATTTGTTTGGGTATCCTGTGATCTTCCATCCGATGAAAATGTTGCATCCATCTTGACTTACATTCATAAATTTTGTTTTCAAAAGGTTCCATGTGTAATTCTTCTAAGATGTCTTCATTTTTTTTTGTGATTTAGTAATGTGTATCCTGCAGTCCTCCGAAGGTATCTCATTTCAGCAGATCTAGGTCTCTGTATATCCTCCTGTTTCAATGTCCATAACTTCGCTACCATACAAAAGAGTTGGAAGAGCCAGTGTTTTATACACTTTTAGTCTTGAATGTTTTTGTACTTAAAATTTTTGATATTTTTGCATTTACATCCTTTTCTTCTTCATATGAGAAGATCCTTTATATTTACCCTTTTATCCACTCTACGGTTCTACAACCTGACTCCAGGCCCTGTCCTCTTCATCATTCCCACCGTGTTCCAATTCCTTACTCCCAGAAGTGTAGTGACGTCTGTCGTCCCACTGTCATCCTTCCTCTAAACTGCGCTTTTAAGACTCTCTTGGTCCTCGTTGTTCGTTCATTCTTAACAGATGGACAGCTCATTGGAGTATTTTCAGTCTAATAACGTCTGAGTTTCTCTTTTAAAATTAATGAAGTCACACCGGATACCTCATGTTTCTTGTAATGAAGATTTATCGGATGAGATGTTTTAAGCCACTACTGCAGCGGACTACATGTGCCTAATTACTTGATTTCTCGGTATAATACATACATAGTCTTGAGAAACCTTCAACATCAAATACATAGATCATCGGTTGATTAATGTCTTTGCCATCGTCCGATTCCTAATAGCCAATTTTGTCGGTCCATCCAATCTCCTGGTTGTAGATGTTTCTCCTTCATATATAAACATATTCCCTGACTCCAGGAAGTCTTATGTCTTCCTCTGCTTCGTCTTCCCTCAGGTTTCCATTCCAAAACAGATGTTGGTAGTCGATCATCTTCCATTCGCTGGACATGTCCGTACCATCTTAATTGCTGAGTTTTAATATAATCTAAAATAGTGCCTTCAATCTTCATTTTCTCCCTTATAACTGAGTTCCTAATTTTTTCTCTTCTTGAAATTCTTGCGGCCCTTCGAATAAAATCCATTTCCGTTGCCAAAAGGTACTTATTTGTTTTTGTTGTTAATGGTCAAAGTTCTGCTCCATAAGTAATGATGCTTTTAACAATTGTATGATATATATTCATTTTATTTTTATTACTTCAACATCAAATTACTTTATAAATTAGTAATGTTAAGATATTGGGAAGCGATAGAGTGCAAATACAATGGTTTTAGATTAACAGAGTGGGCTATTGATGTCCGTGCACAATAGTATATTACAATGCGAGGTGGGAAGTGGTTTTATACAGAAGTGAGAATATGATTAAAAACCGTGCGATAGCGAACCCGCAGAAAATAGTAAACAACAGAAAAAGTATGATTCAAATTACTTTGCATAAGAGAGCTGTAAACACGAGTTAGTATTTCTCTTATGTGTATAAACAGTATATCTGCAATATAATTTCACTTTTATGTACACCCTATACCTAATCACGCAACCTGTCATTAACTCGTAGTCTACAGTATATATATATATATATATATATATATATATATATATATATATAACGTGCTGCAGAAAAGTTTTTTAATCTGTGCCCAACATTAGTAAATGTAAGGATTGAAGATAAAGGCATCCTTCCATCAAAACCCTCAATCTTGGGAGGATTGTAAATTAATTTTTTGCGCGATAGTGCGTTTTGTCGTACTTACAGCAATGGCGACCATGACTGAAAGTTCAACTTCCTACATTTCGGGGTTGTCAACCTAAATAACTATACTGTAATATTACACATTACAAACACGCGTGTGGGAAGTAAAACCACTGCCCTCTACGTATACTACATACAATGTGTATACAAAAAATATCCAAAAGGTAGTGTTAATATACATTATACGAAACAAATCACTGCATTTTAAATGAACTGAACTTTATATGAAACAATATAAAACAATAAACACGTACTTGCGGCAATTTTATCACTAAATTGGTCTCACAGCCACCAGTTGTTTCAACTAAAAAACTTTGCCCACACTGTTAACGTTAGTCAATTGTTTATAATGAACGCAAATATTTGCAACAAATATATTATTTTACTATTATTCATTATTTTGAAAACAATATCGCGCAAAAATAATGCACAACGCACGTTTGTGAAGTGTTTTACAGAATCTCGGAAATTAAAAACTTCCCTACCGCTCGGTTTTTAAACATTTTCCTTGATTCTGTAAAAACCACTTCCCAACCTCGCATCGTAATATACTATTTAACTTAGCGTTTTGCAATACCGTAGTAACGAACTCTATTCGTGCAAGAAAAAAGAGGTGGCATTTCCAAGGCACGATAACGGAATCTATAGCGAGGTCATGTTGCAACGTGATGCAGTATTATGTAGAAATTTAGATTTTAGGCAAAAGCGCGGTCAAGTACTAATATTTTGATAATTTGAACATTTCCAAACATTTGCCTATACGTCATTAATATTCCTTTATTCGTTCACCTGTCTCTGGAATTCCCTACCTTCTTCTATCAAGAATTAAACTGGAAGAAGAAAAAAAACATAGTTCACTGAATAGATTAGCATTCAGTGAATACTTGCGTAATCAATATAATATATATTGCACTTAACTAACTCACTAGCACTATCGAACCCGTAGGAACATGGCCGCCCGGACATAAGCTCTCCATACATCTCTGAGCTAATGTTTTTCAATCAATCCCTGTATAATCTATTTCCCTAAAATCATAATTAATGTTATTCTCCCACCTCATTCGTGGTCTACTAACTGCGCGTTTTCCCTCTGGTTTTCCTACAAGAAGCTTCCATGCACGTTTTTCATTCCCATTCACGCCACATGTCCCGCCCACGGCAGTCTACGAGACTTAACTGTTCTCATTACATCTGGCTCCCATAAAGACCATGTAGCTCACTGTTATGTAGTCTTCTCCATTCACCTGTCTGTTCACCTCTCTTTGGTCCAAACATTTTCCTAAGAACTTTATTCTCAAATACTCCTAAATCTTACCATTAGATTTGCTTCTGTATTTCCCTAAATGTTATATTTAATCTCTCACTGCTGTCATCTGCCCCGACTGGGATCCCAGGTTCAAATCCTGGCGATTCAAGAGGGTTAATGGACTCAGTCTTCATCCACTTATCAGCTTCTCTTCAAGCTGGCAGGCAGTAGCCGCAATACCAGCCGTATTCTGTGTTCTTCGTCTTATCTATTTTTATTTAATTAATGAATATGGATTTTCATCAAGTAAACACCAACTCAATTGATTATTATCTATTTTTGACTTTGATTTGACTAAGGGTGTTGGTCGTGGACCACAGCGGGATTGCTCGGATTATTCTCGGGGTTCTTTCGATTCCCGAATTTCATTCCACCAACACTCTCCATTCTTCCTTCCTCCCCCTTCATATATTTCATTTCTCAATTATTACTTTCATATACTTCTTCACGTCATCTCATATTAGGAAAAATTGTTAGTTTGGCGGCCTCAGGTGTTGAAGATAAATGTGATTGCGGGGATCTAGTGGGTTGCCCAGCATGGTGCTGCTTCAGTACTCCGATCATAAGAAATAAAAAACGGCAGAAGGGGCCATCGGTAGGGTATTGGAAATAGGACCTGGTGTTTCGGATCTGGAAGATGACCTACAAGTTACATAACACCGTAGAGTAGACTTTCATTCCATTCACACATAAAACTGGGATAGCGCAACAGATATTTCAAGTCGTGGTGCCCAGGGCTGTTTTCCCCGTCTCGATAAAGAACTAAATAACTAACCTTTCAATTATTTCACTTTTTCGTTAAATATGTATTGATTACTAACTAAATGTTATTAATATTTGTTTATTAGGTATTTGTGTAACTTATCCTTGCTGAAATGATCTTATGATCTTAACTCCTTCTGTTAAAATACTGTAAATAATAATAATAATAATAATAATAATAATAATAATAATAATACTTACTCTTACTCACTGGCACTATCGAACCCGTAGGTTCATGGCTGCGCGGACATAAGCTCTCCATACATCCCTATCCCGAGCTAATGCTTTCCAATCATTCCCTGTATAATCTACTTCCCTCAAATCATAGTTAATGTTGTTCTCCCACCTCATTCTTGGTCTACCAACTGGGCGTTTTCCTTCTGGCTTTCCTACAAGAAGTTTCCATGCACGTCTTTCATTCCCCATACGCGCAACATGTCCTGCCCATCGCAGTCTACGAGACTTAACTGTTCTTATTATATCTGGTTTCCTATAAAGACCATGTAGTTCATTGTTATGTAGTCTTCTCCATTCACCCGTCTCTTCATCTCTCTTTGGTCCAAAAATTTTCCTAAGAACTTTATTCTCAAATACTCGTAATCTCCTTTCCTCCCTTAAAGTAAGAGTCCATGTTTCGCACCCATATAATATAACTGGTAGAATAATAGTTTTATATATTTTCAGCTTAACGTTTTTTGAAAGGAGTTGGGACATCAAAAGTCTCTGTAATGCATAATAGCACGCATTTCCAGAATTGAGCCTATGTTTAATTTCTTTGTGCATCTCATTCCTATTTGTGATTATTGTTCCTAGGTATTTGAATTCAGCCACTTCCTCAAAATTTCCCTCATTTGTCCTTAGCTGTCCATTTCCATTATATACTGAATTTCTACGTGTGACCATATATTTAGTTTTATTGATATTTACTTCCAGTCCCAATTTCTTAATGTTAATAATAATAATAATAATAATAATAATACATGATTTATAATAAAACAGAATATATGAGTACAGATCTTTCCGAAGAATTAGAAATAAATGGAACAAAGATTAAAATAGTGTTACATTTTAAGTATTTGAGAACAATGATTAAAAAAGATGGATCATCAGAATTAGACATCGAAAAAAGAATAAGAGAGACAAAGAAAGTTATTGGCATCTTAAATTCTATTTTATGGAGTAGGAATATAACCAAGACGACTAAATTATTAATATGTAACACAATTCTGAAGAGTACTTTATTATATGGTGCGGAAACATGGACGTTGAAGCAAAAACACAGAAATAAATTATTAGTCACAGAAATTGACCTTTTAAGAAAATCGGCAAGAATATCAAAATTAGGCAAAAAAAATTACAATAAGGTAAATTATGAATTTAGAAAAGGATATTGTACAAGAGATTGAAGAAATCCAACTAAGATGGTATGGACATATGAGAAGAAGGGGCACAGAAATAAACAAAGAAGTATTGAAATGGATACCTCCTGGAAAATGGAAACGTCGTAGACCAAAGCCAAAGTGCGTAAAGGGAATTCAAGACAACATGAAGAAGAGAAATATGACAGAAGGAGACACACAAGACCGGGAAGTGTGGAATAAGAAAAATATATATTTTGGTTGACGATATCTGTGTATATAACAGAAGCAATCTTGAATAATAATAATAATAATAATCAATAATAATAATCATCATCATAATAATTATAATAATAATGTTGAGTGATTCCGGGCATTGTGGCAGTGGACCATTACTGGTGTTCCTACCAGATGTTTCTCCCTCAGCTGCAGAGGGCATCTTCAGTGGCGAGTACTTCTAGGTGTAGTTTCCTGGTCGTAGGCTCGATATTCACAGTGGTGAAAGGTTGAATATTACAACTCTCTTATAGCCTATGTTCATCCCCGGAATCTCCTGAACATTTTTCAAAAAGCCCCATCTCAATCGGATGAACTGTATGGCATAGCACGCTTGCCCGGGAATCTACTTATCCCGATCTTCTTGGTATCAATGAAAGACAAAAATGGTTACTGTAAGTTATGCGTAAAAGATAAACATATGCTGTCGCGGACTTTTTTGTAGAGTTTTTTGAGATATTCAATTCTGTGTACATTAATTTGGTGTATTTGTTATGGTTTAGGCAGCGTAAGCCATTTAAGCGTCGAAATTGGGACTTTATTTCACGTTTTTCACTACAAAGGGTGATTTTTAGGGGTGAAGGGTTTGAGTACTACAACTCACTTATAGCCTATGTTCATCCCGGGAATCTCCTGAACATTTTGCAAAAAACCAATCAAAATCGGATCAACGGTATGGCCGCGCATAGAATAGGAACAAACAAACATTGATTTTTATATAAGTTATTAGATTAGTGTTTTCGCCCAGTATCAAGTGATTATAGATAAAATGGCGCCTGACAAAGGTTATAGCTGGGTGGTTCCAATTGAAAACTTTTCAGTTCTATGAATTAATAATGTGTTTATTTCTGTAGCTGCGCTGTTTCCAATGTCGATATGTTTATGCTTTTGAAAAATAAAACCGTCCATTTTTCTTTGATGGTAGGTCCTGATATCTTACTTTTAACTTCTTTTTTTTTTTGCTGAAATTTGAATATCATAAATAAGACCCAATTCATAAATACCTACTAACATTTCTGGATCATATATTCTCCAAATAATTGTTTCATCTCTTCGTATTTTTTGTCTCTCATAAAGCTATGTACCTCCTAGATCTTCTTTCAGAGTTTTCACCTTAATTTTTCTCCCATAAAATTTCTTATTTTAAAAACATCACAAAGAAATTATTATTTTAAGCTAGATTATATGTTATTGAAACGGTGGATATTTTATTGATTATTGTTAATTGTGTTTTCTCGCTTTAAACAAAATTCAATCTGCACCTCATCGTGAACCTGTTGTAGAAGATTCAGTTTACGATTATTTCATAGTCACATATGCATCTTGCAGCTATGATTGGTAGTGATTTGTTAATGTGAAAGTGAAGTGAAGCCACGCACTGCAATTAAAAGTGTAGGTTATGTGGCAATCAAACAATACGCGATGACATGTGGTGATGCATTTTGATTACTTGTGTTGGTTCCTGAGGTCTCCTGGTGTCTTATTTATGGACTTCCATCAACAACACAACATGTTATATAAATTACTATTGTGGTTCACATCATGTTTTCATTAATTTTTCCACAATCAATCTTTTGTTTATGACACAGTGTTTCATAAATAATTAATCGGAATTTCACTTAGGCTACAATCACGTGAAAATATGTCATTGTTCTACATAACCTGTCACTCAACAAATATTTACATGAGGTTATGACTTGGGATATGAGATTATTATTATTGTTATAATAATAATAATAATAATAATAATAATAATAATAAATAATAATAATAATAATAATAATAATAATAATAATAATAATAATAATAACAATAATAACAATAATAACAACAATAATAATGACAACAATAATAATAATAACAATAACAATAATAATTATTATTATCATTATCATTATTATTATTATTATTATTATTATTATTATTATTATTATTATTATTATTATTATTATTATTATTATTATTATTATTATTATTATTATTATAGAGAGAGAAATGGTTTACACATGTGGAAAGAATGAATGTAACAAGATTACCAAGAGCAGCATTCAACTACAAGCCAAGAGGTTCAAGGAATGTAGGAAGGCCAGTGAAAAGATGGGCAGAACAACTTTGAGGCGGAACAGGCAATTTTTGCTTAGCCCGTGAAGTGAAGAAGAAGATTACTATTATTATTATTATTATTATTATTATTATTATTATTATTATTATTATTATTATTATTATTATTATTATTATTAGTTGAATGCAGGCTTTCACGGCCGGTAATCATAATGTTGAGTGATTCCGGGCTAATCACCTTTTGTAGTGAAAAACGTGAAATAAAGTCCCTATTTTTACGCTTAAATGGCTTACGCTGCCTAAATCATAACAAATACACAAATTAATATACACAGAATTAAACATCTCAATGTTTGTTTGTTTGTTTGTACTTTATGCGCTGCCATACCGTTGATCACATTGTGATGGGGCTTTTTGCAAAATGTTCAGGAGATTCCCGGGATGAACATGGGCTATAAGAGAGTTGTGATACTCAACTCCTACGCCATTAAAAATCACCCTTTATAGTGGAAAACGTGAAAAAAGTAACTCTTTGGACGCTTAAATGGCTGCCTAAACCATAACAAATACACAAACTTAATGTACACAGAACTGAATATCTCAAAAAGCTCTACAAAAAAAGTCCGCGACGGATAACTCACAATGACCAGTTTTGTCTTTCATTGATGCCAAAAAGATCGAGACAAGTACATAGATTCTTGTGCAAGCATAGCAGCACATGGCGGGTATTCTTTTAAGGATAACTTACAATAACGAATCTAGTCTTTAGCTCATTTATGCCAAGAAGATCGAGATAAGTAGATTCCCGGGGCAATACCCGTTAATCAGCACGGGGAATCTTAAAATAATTACGATATACATTTATAACTATTTTTCATTTTACTTATTCAACTAATCATAAGAAGTACATTAATGGGAATGCTAAAATGTTCCTATAGCATAGATGATAAGGTTATAAAATTTGTTAAAGTTCCAGATATTTTCATTATCCTAGTAAAGTTTTATTTTTAAGGGGGGTAGAATTTAAGTTGGAATATATCTAGTTTGCAATTACCAATAACTGTGAATTATTAGGCTGATCATTTGTCTTTCAGCTAATTTATGCAAGAAGATCGGGATGAGTAGATTCCCGAACAACGCCGAGTAAACAGCACGGGGTATCTAAAAATAATTACGATATAAATTTTTCCTTAAACTTATTTAACTAAACATAAAACACGTTAATTTTCATATTTCAGCTCATTTATGTCAAGATGATCGGGATAAGCAGATTCCGGGGCAACGCCGGGTAATCAGCACGGGGTATCTACAAAATATAAATGTATAATTATTTTTCCTTTTGCTTATTCAATCAACATAAAAGCACATTAATTTTCATTTATTTAGGCGTAGCAGCGCACGCCAGGTTTTAGCTACTGTAGTATGAAATGAAATAAAAGTTCAAAACACGTTTAATTCATTCGCTAAAATACAAATATTCTATCATAACCACACATCGATACGTGTGACCCATTCCTTAACGATATAGGGTTTATATACAATAAAAGCTCCTTATTCGCGGGTTAAAAAAATTGCGACACAGTTCCTGTATTCGCGGCTAAAATTTTCTTCATTCGCGGATCCAGTCGGTATATTAGAAGGATTAATATCCTTCATTAACGCATGAACAACTTTGTTGCTGCAGACAAGTGCTAAGGCGACTTTTACAAAGAGCGATTGAAACCAAATTGACAAATTAATATCAAAGTAAAACAAACCTTATTGTCACTAAGCCTAATTTTCGTTGTTAAAAGCCACCGCCGCTGTATTTTACGTGCCGCTATGTCCGTTGATAAATGTTGGCCTCGCCACGATTGGTGTTTTATTGTTTCAACTTGTCATTCGTTGCAATCATTTTGATTGAATAACACGTTTCTCTTCTGCTTTGTTGCCAATTTATAATGCCGAGTAAAAGGAAAGACAATTATTTCCGAAGCGGAAAAAAGTAGTGTTGCCGCTTAAAGTAAAAACAGAAATGCTTGACCGTTTACGCGTTGGCGAGTCGTTTGCGTCTATGTCACGCTGCTTCAATGTTAATGAATCAATTGTACGGTTTATCAATAAATCCGAAGACAAATAAGGAAATTTATCACTTAATTCACAGTTGAATATCAGTCTGAATTGAAATACCTTTAAAAGCGGCAAAATAGGAAAACAATTATCTCACGGCGATATAGTCTTTCATCAAGTTCCAAAATTCGAGGATACATTGGACGTTATGGATGAACCGGCTATGCGTCATTATCTAAGTTTCGAGAAAAATACGTTTAAAATTTAAGATAATTACTATTTATTGTAGCGCCAAACTAACAATACTGGATGTTGCAAGTTATTTTCCTTGTTTGACAGTTATGCATCGGCAATCTAAGAGCGGTAACATTTGGCGCTTAGCTGTATGATGCAAAATTTACATTAACATTTATGAAGATCTGGTTTCATACCCGTTTGTTGCAAAACAAAATCTCTGATAGGACTGATGGCGTTTACATTTTTCTTTAATAATAAGGCTATATTTAAAGATTTGGCACTGCACATATTTCATTAGACAGTGCAACAGATAACATCTATATCTCAATAAAAATGACGCTTAGCCGGTTGATGCATAACACCGTCCAATTCTCAATTAATTAGATGTCTTATTAACAACTCGCGAAATCCGATAAAGTTAATGATCGATAAATAACAAGGAATATTCTGTTTATAGGTCTGATTTCTTGAAACTGACCCACCGTTAATATTGTTCTGATTGTCACAAACATATTTGTCTCGCTACGTCTGTTGTTCTATAGTGTAACCGTGGTAAAACATCTCCGTATTATGTTTCAATCATAAAATGTCAGCCTCTAAATGGTTTTATTAAAATTGTATCATATTATAACTTTGTTGTGAGGTCATTACCACATCATATTAAGTTACTTGTTTTCAGATCAGCGCAATGCAGTTTGTTAACCTTTATCAAAGGTCATGTGTAGTTTCAAAATAGAACACGAACGTTCCCTCCGTATACGTGTAAGAGAATGCAAGATTAAAAATATGATTATGATAATAATAATAATAATAATAATAATAATAATAATAATCCATCCATAGTAATTCTGCCCGAGGGCAGGTCCTTCACTGCAATCATAGCATTTTCATACTATGCTTGCAGCTTTACTAGGGAATTGTAGGTGTGGTAGATTCCCGTTGCTTTCCACACCGTTGAAGGATGATGATGATAATGATGACCATATGATTTCGGGGACCGTTTGGGCCTTAAAGTTTTCCTGACATTTGTCTTACAGGTGAGGAAAAACTCCGCTAAAAACCTCACCCAGAAAAACTGCCCCGACCGTGGATCGAACCCGGGCCCGCTGCGTGACAAGGCAGCACGCTACCTCGAGACCACAGCGGTGGACAATAATAATAATAATAATAATAATAATAATAATAATAATAATAATAATAATAATAATAATAATAATAATAATAATAATAATAATAATAATAATAATAATAATAATTAATAATAATAATAATAATTTTTATTTAAGAATATTCTACAATACACTGTTCCTCCTTCAACCCAAAGTGATTTGTCGCCAGAGGTTTCTGTCTAAAGCCTCTTCTTTCCTCAAATCTCTAGCTTCCATACTTCTCCTCCACTCCATCTATCCAAAGTTCTCTAGGTCTGCCTCTTCCACATCTTCCATTAGCTTTCCAATCAGGGATCTTGTTTGGTATTCTATCTTCTTCCATTCTTATAAGGTTTTCAAACAACAACAATAACAACAATAATAATTATATTCATTTTGAGAATTTCCTTTATTATTGAGCGTTTTCTCCAACCAATCTTAGTAATTAACACGAATTTTAAAAAAAAATATATAAATGACTACGGACTCACAGATTATCAGTTGGTAACAAACATTCACAAATTTCCCTCAATTAAAGTTCTCCATCGTTCTCTGTCCTCTGTGTCTTCATCCGTTACACCAAATTTCCTCATTGAATTTTGAATGTTATTCTTCCAGATTGTTCTTGGTCTTCCTTTTCTGCTCCTTCTTACAATTTTCCATGCATAGACAACCGTTGGTAGTCTCCCATCCTGCATTCTTCTTACGTGTCCATAGCATTTTATAATAATAATAATAATAATAATAATAATAATAATAATAATAATAATAATAATAATAGTATTATCATCATATTCTTAATCTTGCATAATCAAATAATAATAATAATAATTGTTATAATTATGATTTATTTTACCTGGTGGAGTTAAGATCTTAAGGTTTTTCTTTCACTTGATCAGGGGATGGAATCTGAAAAAATGAGAACCTGATGAACCATAAGAGGATAGTGGGATTAAGATAGCTGGCCCATGTTGAAAAAATATACCAGATTATATAATCCAATGATAGCTTATTTCATGGATAATAATTGTCAACCTGTGAAGTTGCATTCTATATTGAAACTTACATTTTCATCAACTCTAATATGGTATGAAGTTTTTAATTTGTTTAAGTTAGGTTGGTAATTAACCAATATATCAAATCTTATAATTAACTAATGTTGTGATGCCCTTATTTACTCGGAACTTTTGTGTCTGTGTGAACCCAGTTAAAGTAACCTGTATTTCTTATTTAACTTAGAGCTATTACACTGAGAAACAAAAAAAAAATAACTTTCTTTTGTCTCAGAAACAGAAATATGTGATTCTGATAGTTTTTTTCTGCTGAATTCAAATACGATATAGGGTTTTCTCAATCACGTAAGGTTTCCGAGAGACAGGCATTTATAATTTCAAACACTTTAATATTTTCTACATTCGTAACTACACAATATTCGAATATTCGGACTCACCTAGAAAGTAAGAATGACGATTTTCTGTTATATTTCGCCTGTGGAGCATCCCTCTTGATGGTCCAACAATAATCGGCCAGCACATTAGGATTCCATTTGCCTTGATATCTCTTTTCCATAGCTATCATTTGAGTTATCTCATTTGGTTTTATTTTACAATGGACGAATGGACGAAAAAAAGTTTATTAAAAAATAATTATTTAAATCCATTAATTGAAATTGAAATAAAAAAAACTGTGGGTGATGGAGAAATTCCGAATACATATTTGAAAACACAATAATAAACTGCATTAAGTACAACTATTGGTACTCATGAGACAAAAATCATGTTGACCAGTGATATTATCAACAACTTAACCTGCATAATTATGATGATAGTGAGTGTAGTACATATTATAACTTTATTATTTCAAGGAATGTAAGAAGGCCAGTAAAAATATGGACAGGACAACTGTGAGGCGGAACAGGCAATCTGCCTAACCCGCGAAGTGAGACATTTTATTATTGGGTGGGACGAAGAGAACGAGATCAAAATAACTTTGGATACAAAAAATGGATGTTATGAAAGAGAGATTATCAATAAAACGATGGCTGGAGGATATTGAGGATCATATTAGAAGTTTGGGGGGGGGGAAGCAGGCGGAAACTTACACTAATTTGTATGCGTCAGACCGAGTTAAAGTATTTGATTGCCTGAAAACATAATGGTACTGGCATGGTAAACTGCATTTCTAGGGTAGAACAATCCAAGGAACAAATTCTCCGGGAGAGATTTTAAGGCGTGGGTCCCAAAATATTTTCGGACTCATGAAAGAACCTCAAGACTAAATTACTGCTCTGTGAGAACTTTAAGCGAATTTCCCCATCCAAGTAATACATTACTTGCCTGCTATATACTGTGCAGTTCTGTGTTCTTTAGCCGCTTTTGAGGTGTGTAACAGGCGAGGGCGATTTGCAGGTACTACCAGCAACTACACTCAGTTTTGAAAACATAATAGTTACTACACGTTGAATTTTCTTATCTACTAGTTCTGTGTCAGTGAATAGTTTTGATGTCTAATAAGTTTGAAGTGTTCATTATTGAATAGCGTTGTTTTTGTAAAAAACATTTTATTATGATTGTTTAATAATTGATAAGAAATGTTTTTTGCATGGCTACTAGTTCCCTCCCCCACTAGGCAATGTCCGCTCCTGCCACGCACCTTTGGTTTCAGCAAGACGCCTACAGTTACCAGAACTGGACTATATCTCATTGAGACAACGTGCTGACCACATGTCAGTCACCGACATATGTAGGGAAATAAACGAAACTAAATTAGGTAGGCCAGGAAACTTTCAGTAGGAAAATATTCATGTCTCCAAGAAAGACTCATGGTTGACTGCTACTGCAGAAAAACAAGATTAACTTTGCGGAATAATGAAATGATCATGATGAGTTTTAAGACCCTAACAGTACGCTACAAGCTGGAAGGTTATGGGATCGATTACCGGTAAACCTACCGGCAGAACAATGGTCTGGGATCGACTCAACCTATATCGAAAATGAGTACCAGAAGTATATTCTGGGAGTAAAGGCGGCTGTCATGCTGGGCTGAAAATCCGGCTGACATCTCGTGTTGTCTAGAAAGAAGAGGGATCACTCTATCTTCACTTACGTACATTCAAAGCAAAATAGGACACTTGCGTACATGGCACTGAATATAGTACATTACGATGCAAGGTTGGGAAGTGGTTTTTACAGAAGCGAGGAAAATGTTTAAAAACCGAGCGATAATGTAGTTTTTAATTTCCGAGATTATGTAAAACACTTCACAAACGTGCGTTGCACATTATTTTTTGCGCGATGGTGTTTACAAAATAATAAATAATAGTAAAATAATAACATCTTTGTTGGAAATATTTGCGTTCATTATAAACAACTGACTAACGCTAACAGTGTTGGCAATGTTTATTAATTGAGACTACAGGAGGCCGTGACACCAACAGACATAAAAAGGCGTCAAGTACGTATTTATTGTTTTATATTGTTTCAAATAAAGTTCAGTTCATTTAAAGTGCAGTGATTTGTTTCGTATAATTTATATTAGCACTACCTTTTTGAAAATTTTTGTATATACACTGTACGTAGTATACATAGAGGATAATGCGTTTACTCTCCGCACGTGGTTTGTAATATGTAATATTACAGTATAGTTATTTTATTACAGTATAATTATTTAGGTTGGCAACCCCGAAATGTAGGAAGTTGAACTTTCAATCATGGTCGCCATTGCTGCAAATACGACAAAACGCACTATCGCGCTAAAAAAGGTACATTCATTATGGAAATAGGCTATGTGAAACATGGAAATCATAAAAAATAAATAAATAAAATTGGATTCAAAACTCATGTCTTGGAAATGGATTTTAAAGGAAGTTAGCAAGACGTTCAAAATTTAAAAACAGATATATAGAAACAATTTAATACGGGAAAAAGGAATGTTAACAATTCTGCATAGGATTATGTTACGTATAAGCAACTGAAGAACTAAAAATACACAACACATAGACATAATAAGAAGACATCAAATTAACCGGAGACAGCACGTGCAACGCATGCTAAAAACATCAATTATTACCAGAACAATATACAACGACGATCATCGCGGAAGAAGAAACCGAGGAAGACGTACAAAAAAGATGGCGAGACAAGTTTTGATTGGAGCTGGAATGGACTTTACGGTCCATACCATAATGCAGATGATGACTTTACGTCGGCAGGAGATGAGCGCCCTGTCGTACTATATGCTTACCTGTAGGAGCTTGCGAGCTCAATGCTGGAAATCACTCTCTAGGAGGAAGACCAGGGCACGGCCCGGATCAGCCCAGATATGAAAACCTGCGCAGACTCTCGGCAACGCCTACGGGCTCGTGGACCAATTAGGGGTCGTCAGAAGATGAACACCTGGATGTACTGTAGTCTCGCACTGCAGTGGCTTGGTGGGTCAAGCCTAGCCGGTCTCACAACGGCTGCAGGATGCGTCCCTGGAAGTAGAACAGGGGGATGGTCGGTGGATCTGCGATGTTCCCAAGCAAAGCAGCCCCCCCAGCTAGGCTCGAGGAGCCCGTGGACCAACTGTGGGATCGTCAGGGGCGAGCGACCTGGCGTACTACTTAGCTCAAACCATTCTATCCGACTGGAAACTCCAACACCTTCTCTTGGGGTGTTGGTTTTAAATCAATGAAGTTCCGGAGTGTTGAAATGAAGATGTTGAGAGCAATAGCAGGATACCAAAGGACCGATAAAAAGAAAAACGAATATATAAGAACAGAACTTAATATATTTTTAATCTCTGTGAAAGAATAAAATATCAAAATGCTTATCTTCAGCACGTATTACGAATGATTGAACAGCGCATGCCAAGAAGAATGTATAATTATAAACCAAAAGTGAGAAGAATGTTGGGAAGACCATATTGAAGAGATGGAAGGGCCAATTCGACCTATAATGAGATCGGAACAGACCATTGGGCTTAATCATTGTTGATGATGATGAAGTTCCGGAGTGTTTTCGAAGTAGATAAGGAAGAAAATAAGTTGACCTTGGGAGTAGGGGCTCTATGCCGGAGGTATCCCAAGGGGTGGTGGAGGGTCCAACATGGGTACATGAGCAGAATGTAGGAGGGAAGGTTACCTACAAAAGTGATGGAATTGTGCCCGCTTCAGAAGAAAGAAAAGAGATGAGAATAGGAATGACTGAAAGAGGACCAGTAGATTGGATGGATAAGAACGGGTCGGGAAGAAAAATGAAACTTTAGGCATAGAAACATGTACATCTGTACATAAAAAAATTAATGATTTACATGAGAAGAAGGAAGTGCAGTACATGGAGAGTGATAGAGAACTGATAATTAATTTTGGAAATTTGATGATTAATTGGTTAGTTGAGGAGAAGTCAACAAAGAGAACACATTTGCATGCACATAGTGTAATGTTAACATACCTTCACGAACATTACGTTGCATCATACCAATCAGTACGTGAATCAGTTTCGAGGTTACGTTCACTTCTCTATAGTGTTTCATAAACCTAACAGTTCTGGTGAGAACTTACATCATATGATATTCTGGACTTTCTACTTGAGACAGAACATAACTAACTCTAACTCACTGGCTCTATCGAACCCCCAGGTTCATGGCCGCACGGACATAATTGCTCAATACATCACTTTCCTAAGTTAATATGTTTAAATCATCCCCTGTATAATTTATTTCCCTTAAATTACGGTTAAAGTTATTCTAGCACCCCATTCTTCACCTATTTACTAGGCACTTTCCCTTTGGTTTTCCTAGAACGTGTAACCATGCCCCTCTTTGATTCCCCATTCGTATTACATGCCAGTCAACTAGACGTAACAATTACAAATGGTTCCGTAAAGAAACCATATAGAGGTGATGTAATTTTACTATAGATACTAGGGGCAGTAGCAGCATTTCTAGGTAATCGCCACGATATACCAGCACTGTGTTATGGCCGTCTGTATCCCCAGAACAAGTGTCTGGTACTCATATCCGTTACACGTTCAGTCAACCCCAGGGCCATTGTACCCCCAGAAGATTTATGGAAATTTTAATATCCTGATTCCAGCGTGATTCGAACACCGGACCTTTCGGCTTGTAACGTATTCCAATAACAAACTACGCTACGGCGTTCCCCCATAAAAACACGTAGTTCACTCTTAAGTAGTCTTCTTCATTTACCTGTCTCTCTTGGTTCAAAAACTTTCCTAAGAACTTATTCTCAAAAGTACTCGTAAACTTCTTTCCTCCCTTAAAGTAAGAGTCCATGTTTAGCATCCATATAATGTAACTGGGAGAATCGGGCCTAGATTTTAATTATTTTTAAAAATTTAAAACTAAATAAAACATTCTCAATGATTAATAAAAATGAAAAATACAAAAATTTTAAATTGACTTACTTTTATGAAATACATTTATATAAAATTTATTTGAATGTTTTTTCTCTGTTTCAGGTGAGTTCAAATGAAAACACTGCGTTTAGTACTGGATCTTACTTCTTAAACACACAAGGTACACCACTCACCGTTTACATGATTTGAAACATGTACAAAATAGCATAATTTTAAAGAAAAAAATTAAAGATTTCTGAAAGGAAGTAGAAATGAAGGAACCTGAAACCAACCATAAGTGTGTAACTTAATACTGTAGGCCTATTGGTAAGAAATACGGCAAGGGAGAATAGACGTCAAGGCGTCTGACGATGGGCTGGACTGTTCAGGTTAGATATTTTCATCATTAGAGTCAAGATTGACAATCGGCGTATAAAAAGAGTACCAGTAACTTTCTGGAATGCTCAGGAAGTATTAATCATCCTAGACTCTGCTTTCGTAGCCTATAAGTTCAAAACCATTCAAAATCAACGGATTTTTTTATAATGTAAACATTTCGAGAATTGTTTATTCTAAAAACATAAAGCCATGAGTCCTGTGTGGTAATTTACTGCATATAAAAGAACCTCAAGCCTAAAAATAAACTTATGAAAAAAATAACTCTTTCCGTGCTCAGCTTTGAATAGCGACGCTAATAGCCTTAATAGTATAGAGTGTCATATAAAAATCATTTCTTTTGGATTAAGTTAGCCAGAGCGCCGATATTGCGTGGAAACCCCTCATGGATTATATTCAAACTTACTTTATGAATTATTTAAATTTATTTTTTGCGCGATAATGCGTTCTGTCGTACTTACAGCAATGGCGACCATGATTAAAAGTTCAACTTCCCAAATTTCGGGGTTGCCAACCTAAACAACTATACTGTAACATTACATACTAGCTAATACCCGGCGTGCGCTACTACGCCTAAATAAATTATGTGTTTTTACGTTTAGTTGAATAAGTAAAAGGAATAATAATTATAAATTTATATCATTATTATTTTTAGATATCCGTGCTGATTACCCGGCATTGCCCGGGAATCTACGTATCCCAATGTATTTCGCATTAATGAGCTGAAAGACAATATTCGTTATTTCGAGTTATCCGTGCTGTTGCTCTGCTTGTCCGGGAATATATTTATCCCGATCTTCTTGGCATCAATGAAAGACAAAAATAGTTGTCGTGAGTTATCCATAAAAGATGAAACGTATGCTGTCGCGGACTTTTTTTGTAGAGTTTTTTGTGATATTCAATACTGTGTACATTAATTTGGTGCATTTGTTATGGTTTAGACAGCGTAAGCCATTTAAGCGTACAGAAAGCCAATTTTGTTTTACTTTTCACTACAAAAGGCGATTTTTTAAGGGTGAAGGGATTGAGCATTAATATTATCTTACCGCCTATAACCTTCCCGGGAAAATCCTGAACATTTTGCAAAACGCCCCATCACAACCGGGTGCACAGTTGTCTGACAATCTACTTATTACGATCTTCTTGGCATCATTGAAAGACAAAAATGGCTATTGTGAGTTGTCCGTAAAAGATAAATATATGCTGTCGCGGACTTTTTTGTGGAGCTTTTTGAGATATTGCATTTTGTGTAAATTAATTTTGTGTATTTGTTATGGTTTAGGCAGCGTAAGCCATTTAAGCGCCAAAAGAGGATTTTTTCACGTTTTTCACTACAAAGGGTGATTTTTAAAGGTGTAGGAGTTGAGTACCACAACTCTCCTGTACATTTTGCAAAAAAACCCCATCGCAATCGGATCAACGGTATGGCCGCGCATGAAGTACGAACAAACAAACATTCATTTTTATATATTAGATTACCTATCTCGTACGGGAAGTAAAACTACTGCCCTTTATGTATAGGCCCTACTACGAACAATGTATATACAACAATATATCCAAAAGGCAGTGTTAATATATACATTATATGAAACAAAACACTGCATTTTAAATGAACTGAACTTTATTTGTAACAATATAAACAAATAAATTCGTACTTGTCGCCATTTTATTACTGATTGGTATCACGGCCTGTTGTAGTCTCAACTAATAAACATTGTTGCAGATTTCCGGGCTGTAGGCCGTGGTCTTGAGGCTTGGAGTTTCCCGCCCTTTCGACAGGGACTGCGTCGGGCATCCTTCAAGGGTTGTCTTGAGACTTGAGGATACCGAACGCAGTTTCTGGCGAAACGTCGGGAAGTTCAAGCCTCAAGACCACGACTTACAGCCCGGAAATCTTCTTCAAGATCATAACTCCGGCCGTGAAAGCCTAAGTCAATACATTGCCCACACTGTTAACGCTACTCAGTTGTTTATAATGAACGCAAATATTTCCAACAATGATGCTATTATTTTACTATTATTTATTATTTTGAAAACACCATCGCGCAAAAAATAATGTACAACAGCACGTTTGTGATGTGTTTTACAGAATCTCGGAAATTAAAAACCTCACTATCGCTAGTTTTTTAACATTCCCTCGCTTCTGTAAAAACCACTTCCCAACCTCGCATCGTAATATAGACCCCTATTGGAAAACGTGTGCAATCAAACCCAGTACCATATACGCGTTATTGTAAAATGAATGAATGAAAAATAAATAAGGAGTCCATCAATATATTTACGTCCAGGTGTGCAAGGGCTGGTCAAGGGGGTCAGTACAGTTATATCTATGTCATTCACAATTAAAACAAAACTTGTTATGAAACTTTGTTTTACGTATACGATCTTCTAGGTGGAGATTTTAATATATAGTATATTGCGATACAAGTGAGGTAAGCACTTGTTACTGATCGAGAAAAAGTTTTTCAATTTTTGAGATCTGTTACATGCTTACCTCATGTGTATCGCATACTATTTTTTTTTTGGTCGATGTGACTAATCGTTATTAAATATAGTAATAGGCTAAATGAATTAAAATATTGGTTGGATATAAATTACTTCTATGGCAAAGAAACATTTGGTGACCGTTGATATGTTGCTTTTCATTTGTTTTATTATAAGCAAGGATTGTTGGCTGTGGAGACATTTTTATATGTAGTACCGTGATTAGAATGTTTGATAATTTTATTATGCAAGGAATCATGGTAGATGATAGAGAAATTGAAGAAGCCTGGAGAGTGGGATGTTCTGCATTAATTCCTGAAAAGTCTAAAGAAAGGTACGAGTTAGTGTAAAAAACATTCAAGAAATGTTTTATTTTATTTACCGAACGTGTGCTTTTTGAGTCCATATAAGCATTACTATTTCTTTTGTTTGCATAGCAACCAGGTTAGATGTGGGAACGTTGACTTACTTCCGGTAACAACAATATTGGTAAGTATAAGAAATTAGTCACGTCGACCAAAATATATTAAATAGATCCCAATCACAAACATTAGATTAAAAAGAAAGTGGACGTGTTTCAACACCAATGCTGTTATTCTCAAGACGCGTCGACGTGTATTAAATCTAGTGTTTTGGTTTTATTTAATAGATAGATCATCGGTTGATTAATGTCTTTGATCGTCCGATTTTTAATAGACAATTTTGTCGGTCCATTTCCTGATTGTAGGTATTTCTCCTTCATGTATAATATATTCCCTGACTCCAGTAGGTTTTAGGTCTTCCTCTGCCTCGTCTCCCCTCTGGTTTCTATTGTAAAACACATTTTGGTAGCCGATTCTCTTCCATTCGCTGGACATTTCTAACCCATCTTAATTGCTGAGATTTAATATAATCTAAGACAGTGTCTTCAATCTTCATTTTCTCCCTTATAACTGAGTTCCTAATTTTTTATCTTCTTGAAATTCTTGCTGCCTTTCGTATAAAATCCATTTCCGTTGCCAAAATATACTTATTTGTTTTTGTTATTAATGGCCAAAGTTCTGCTCTATAAGTATTGATGCAATAGGCCTACTTTTTTTTAAAGTGATCCCAGTACAGGGCTTAAGAATAGGAGGTTAAGGCTCCCACTTTTTCTAGACAATCGGCACTTGTCAGCCCGGCTTGACGGCCGCCTTTACCCCCAGAACAAGCGTCTGGTACTTATTTCAGTTAGGAGCTGAATCTACTAGGGCCATAGTGCCGCCAGAGGGTTTGGTTCAATTTAAAAATCATGACCCCACCGGGACCGGTACTCTCGACCTTCCGACTTGTAGCGTATCGTCCTAACCACTAGGTTATGGCGTGCCTCCATTTAATACATTACATTCAACAAATCTTGCTTCATTTCAATGAATACCGTTTTAATTGGATACAATATGTCGCTTTACTTTCTGCGCACAGCAGAACGAATCTAGCTCTTCACAACAGTTTAGCAGGAAATTAACTACCTTAACACGCACATTAACTTTCATGCTCCGATCCTTCAGATTGGAAAAATTATTGCTACTTTTAAAGTTTTATTTAACACTTTAAACATTGTTTCCCGATGTTAGGCACCAACTTGTGAATATCAATATTATTTGTTAGCTGACACCTTTCATGAAGGTACTTTATTTTCAATTTGTTTTCCAATAAGTTATTACATACATAATCGGTAGATTAATATCTTTGACATCGTCCACTTTCTAATAGCCAATTTTGTCGGTTCATCCAATCTCCTGGTTCTAGATGTTTCTCCATGTATAAATATATTCCTTGACTCCAGGAGGTTTTAGGTCTTCCTCTGCCTCGTCTTCCCTCAGGTTTCCATTCCAAAACACATTTTTGGTAGCAAATTCTCTTCCATTCGTTGGACATGTCCATACCATCTTAATTGCTGAGTTTTAATATAATCTAAAATAGTGTCTTCAATTTCTCCCTTATAACTGAGTTTCTAATGCTTTCTGTTCTTGAAATTGTTGGTGCCCTTCGTATAAAATCCATTTCCATTGCCAAAAGATACTTATTTATTTCTGTTGTCGTTATTGACACTAAGTTCTTAATTTATAATTAAAAGAGGATAACTGACCACTTTTTTGATATAGATATAAGGCACAAAAAATAGATTGTACAGGAATTTAATAACTCTAATCATTGGCTGATATAAGTATTATATTTTTGTCCGATATATCAATATAGGCCTATAAGTGTATTGTTATATAATTTTTATGCATGAGTCCTAAAATTTACACCGGTGCGATGTCTAATATTCTTTGCATACTATAAAAATCTCGATTGCAATATTACAGAGAAAACTTAAAAAAAAGTAAGAAAATTTATTTGTTAACTGATTTTAGTTGAGTAGGAAGTACTCATTCTAGAGACTTGTATAAAAAATAAACTTCCTTCATAAATTTATGTAATAAACATTCAAGTTAAAGTTCATCAATATATAATAATATAATAATAATAATAATAATTATTATTATTATTATTATTATTATTATTAATATTATTATTATTACAGGATTTAATGAGCAGACAGATAAATGGAGAAAACTTCATAATAGTGAGGTACATGTATAGGAAGCCAGATATAATAAGAACAGTTAAGTCTCGTAGATTGCGATAGGCAGGACATGCGGCGAATGAGGAATGAAAGAGGTGCATGGAAGCTTCTTGTAGGAAAACCAGATGGGAAACGCCCAGTTGGTAGACCAAGAATAAGATGGGAGAATAACATTATCCATGATTTGAGGGAAGTATATTATACAGGGATGATTGGAAAACATTAGCTCAGGACAGGGATGTATGGAGAGCTGATGAACGCGCGGTCATGAACTTACGAGTTCGATAGTGCCAGTGAGTTGAGTTGAATAATAGTAATTTATTAGGAGATGGTAAGTGCGATACTATTCAGTTGCTGGCAGAGGAACAGCAAGTTAGTGCTACTGTTACAGACTCTCAACTGATTGTGTTTTGTGTAGAGAAAGTTGCTTCTTTAGTTTCAAGGCGGCAAGGACTTGCCTTGGTCAACTTATCTTTGCTACAATTAAGGTGCATTGCCCAGGATTCAAGAGAGTGGATGTGATTTTTTTTTTGTTCAATGCCACCATTTCGTTATTTCGAAATTCTGGTATCCTCTCCTGGCATGACGTTATTGTAACCCACTTCTGAGATTGGAGCGCCTGGAAGGTGGAGTTACGCTGCCCCGATGATATATGATAGGTGATGATGGTAATGATGCGCCAGGAGGGGCCTTAATCATAAAGTTAATGAATATGTTAATGATGACCAGATGAATATGTTAATGATGACCAGATGATGTTCGGGGACCATTTGGGCCTGAAAATTTCCTGACATCTGTCTTATAGATGAGGAAAAGCCCCGAAAAAGAACCATCACCCAGGAAACTTGTCCCGACCGGGATCGAACCCGGGCCCGCTGCGTGACAAGGCAGCACGCTACCTCGAGACCACAGCGGTGGACGTGGATGTAAAATATCGTTTGAGGTAACAGACGCCGTTTCACAGAATTTCTGATCATTACATATCAGCATCAGTAATGACCTCTGGGACCTATACCAACCTTTGAACCCTTAGATGAAAAATATTTCTCTTTGAGTAGACCCCTTAAGAGATGGAGGGACACCATGTCAGGCAATTAGGCCTAATACTCAACTTGCATGATACTTACTTAATACAGGCTTTCCTCTTTACAGCAGTTTGCCCTTGATTCCTGCTTTCCAGAGATTCCTATCTTCCCATTGACCATCTTCCATACCCCTCTTCATCATGGCATCATATATTCCCTCATACCATGCTCTTCTACTTCTCCCCCTCTTCCTTCTGCCTGGTACCATCCAATCCAACACTTGTTTAGGCCACTGGTCTTTCGACATCCGTTGTACATGTCCATACCACTGTAGAGCTCTCTTTGTTATCCTATCGATAACAGTTTCTTGTGCATCCATTTCTTGTCTGATATATGTTATAGCCTGGATATTCTCATACTTCTCCGTAATCCATCCATTTCTGTCGCCAAGATTCTTTTCTGCATCCTATCATTTATTGTCCAGCTTTCTGATCCATATGTAAGTATACTTTCTATTATTG
This sequence comes from Diploptera punctata, assembly GCA_030220185.1. Classification (NCBI taxonomy): domain Eukaryota; kingdom Metazoa; phylum Arthropoda; class Insecta; order Blattodea; family Blaberidae; genus Diploptera; species Diploptera punctata. Next base: position 2,921,493 of record JASPKZ010009353.1, on the reverse strand, counting down.
TCTGTATAATCTCTTTTTTTTTTGTTTTTTCTGGTCAAATTTCTATTCCATAAAAGACCATTCAGGGATCTAATCGCCTTCCTTGCACAATTTACTCTGTTAATATTATATTTTTCACAAGTACCAGATTTATCTATTATAGATCCAAGATATTTAAATTCTTCAACACATTTAATTATATTATTTATTTGTATGTCTTCTGAATTTCCTCCGATTACCATATATTCTGTTTTAATATAATTTATCTTCAGTCCACCTACCTCAAATGCATCGACTAACTTTCTGATCATATATTCTATATCTTCTTTATCGTGTCCTATTATAATCTGGTCAACAGCGATTAATAAATTGTACTTGCATGACTATTTAACTCATGCCCCAAATGGGAGTCAATGACCAATCACGTTTCAATGATTTCTGTTTTACAACCAATCAGAGTCGTGTTTCACGAAATATTTATCAGTGTTAGGATTATCATATATTAAACAAAGCTCCTCCTTTTTCATATTCTGAACAGGTCTGACCGTTATTTTGCAGTGACTGAGCCTATAACAAATACGGCTACCAGATTGTATATAATAGTGCTTACATGTCAACATTTGTAGCAATTGATTATACCACCAAAAAAAGAAACCACTGTTTGCACTTTCTTAAATGTATTTTTTCCCAGGTAATAATCGAGAAAAATATAATTGTCATATTTACATCATACGACATCAAAAATGAATTAATATACAGATTGATGTGTTTCATTTTTTCTCCACTAGAGAGCATTCTTACAATATTGCGTTCCTTTGGCAATAAATAGTATGATCTGGTTGAGTGATAAACAAAAGAAGCAGTAGAAGCGTACCTATCGTTTCTCATTTGTTTTCAAACATCGCCGTTTACATTAAATATATAAATATTTTAAAATAACTATAGTTAAATAATGATTTGTGAGTAAACAGCTTAATTTTATTCGTTAAATAGTCCTAACAAATGCCACTCTTGATTTCCAAATTCTCTAGATAAATTCACTCCTCACTTCGTGAGTCGTGAATTTATCGATAATTTGGAAATCACTCGTGGCATTACTTATGATAATTAAATAGAAATATGCACCTTCCATCTCCTTTGATAATATTCATTATAGGAAACATGACATCTTCCGTGAATGGTTATACAACTGATTAGCCAATCTATATAAGAAAAATGTTTGTTTGTATTTATCCGATTGTGATAGGGCTTTTTGCAAAATGTTTAGGAGTTTCCCGGGAAGGTTATAGGCTACAAGATATTTGTGATACTCAACTCCTACACCCTTAAAAATCACCCTTTGTACAAGTCGATTTCTGGACGTTTAAATGGCTTACGCTGCCTAAACCATAACAAATACACAAAATTAACGTACACAGAATTGAATACCTAAAAAACTCTACAAAAAAAGTCCGCGACAGAATATGTTTATCTTTTACGGATAACTCGCGATAACCATATTTGTCTGTGCCAATAAGATCGGGATATGTAGATTCCCGGGCAAGCGTAGCAGCACACGGCGGCTATTCTTTTACGGATAACTCACAATAAAGAATTTTGTCTTTCAGCTCATTGATGCCAAAAATATTTGGATAAGTATTATTAACGGGCAACGGCCTGTAATCAGCACAAGATATCGTAAATAATAATTATGATATAATTTTTTCCATTTACTTATTCAACTAACATTAAAACATTAATTTTCGTCTTTCAGCTCATTTATGCCAAAAAGATCAGGATAATTATATTCCCGGTCAACGTCGCCGGGTAATCAACACGGGGTATCTAAAATAACTACCATATACATTTTTCTTCTTACTTATTCAACTAAACATAAAAATGTACTAACTTCCATTTCTTTAGGCGTAGCAGCACACACCGGGTGTTAGCTAGTATAATAATAATAATAATAATAATAATAATAATAATAATAATAATAATAATAATAATAATAATAATAATAATAGTAATAATAATAATAATATTAATAATAATAATAAATGAGAAGAAGGGACACAGAAACAAACAAAAGAGTATTGAAAAGGATACCTCCTGGAAAAAGAAACGTGGTAGACCAAAGCCAACGTGGATAAAGAGAATTCAAAACAACATGAAAAAGAGAAATATGACAGAAGCAGACACGCAAGCCCGGGAAGTGTGGAAGAAAAAAAAAAGTATATTTTGGTTCACGATACCTGTGTAAATAACAGAAACAATCGTGAAATAAAATAATAATAATAATAATAATATTAATAATAATAATGATAATAATAATGATAATAATAATGATAATAATAATAATAATAATAATGATAATAATAAAATTCTCTCTCTCTGTCTGTAATACAGACTGTTAAAAAACTTAATATGTAAATTTAGTCAGAAAACTAAGAATGCAGCAAAGATGATTGAAACTGAATTAGACCAAGCAAGTAGCAAAAATATGAGTTCGATAATTAAAATAATTTAACTGGAAACGAAAGTTGAGACTCTGAAATTAATATTTTGCAAGTAATTCTCGCGTGTAGCACGAGAACCGCCCCATACATTCACTTTGTGTTTTTGGAACAAAAATTGCATAACACACGAATCGAGGAAGGTCATCGGGGAGGTTTTTATAAACTTTAAAGTGCATTGCTAGGTACATCACCTGGGTGCAGTTTATCAAGTTGCTATACATCATATCTCGGTCACGCCAGTTTACATACCTGTCAAACAACTCGTATAAAAGGGATTCCATTAAATGTTTCTATAGAAATATGTTTGAATTCAGAAATACAGATAATTCTTTACAGCAACTAGTTTTATTACACGCTTTATATCAGCTTCACCTGTGTCTATCTATATAACGGAATCTTTCAACGCGATTTTCACCCACTTAAAATCATTGGATCGTCTTGAAACTTTGTATACTTGTAAAGGACCAATGACAATATAATAATTTCATAGGGGTTTTCTAAAATCCTGGCCAGAATCATCAGAAAAAAAGTGTGTGTAATTATGTAACGGAATATTTCAACAGAATTTTCACCCACTTAAAATAATTGGATCGACTTGAAACGTTGTATACTTGTAAAGGACCAATGACAATGCAATAATTTCATAACTGTTTCTAAAATCATGGCCAGAATCATCAGAAAACCAAAAAAAAAAAAAAATGTCTGTGTAATTATGTAACGGAATCTTTCAACATGATTTTCACCCAATTAAAATCATTGTATCGACATGAAAATTTGTATACTTTTAAAGGACCAATGGCAATACAATAATTTCATAAATGTTTTTTAAAATCCTGGCCAGAATCATCAGAAAGTCAAAAAAATAAAATAAAATAAAAACCGGTATAATAGGTTGCGGACTTATCAACTTTTTAGTCAATCGTTGTAAGAGCTCGGTTGATAGAGCGGTAGACTGTAGTGATACATAATTTCAGTAATCTATAGGTCGCTGGTTCATTCTGGCCCGGAGTATTTTTTTTTAGAAGAGTATTACTTTTAGCTTATACTACAATAATATCAAATATAAAGATATTTACATTTTTATCTTATTCTGTAAAATTTTAAAACTAAAAAATGAAAAATAAATAATGCTTTAATGAAACTAAAACAACACGCTTTATTAGAAAACCGAACTAAAAAATGAAAAATAATTTTAATTTCCAACACGCTTGGGATAAAATTAAAGTGGTCAACAAAAAAATCATCTCGAACACATTTAGAGTAAAACTATAGTTATCTACAAAAAAAATAATTTTACCATCAAAAGCGTGGGGTGCTTTTTATGGTTTTTGCATTTTCTTCTTAGAGACTTTACTTTTACCAATGTCTGTTTATTATCAAATATATTAATTAATATAGAGCACCCCACGCTTTTGATGGTAATTTTTTTGTAGATAACTACAGTTTTATTCTAAATGTGTTGGAGATGATTTTTTTGTTGACCAGTTTAATTTTATCCCAAGCCTGTTGGAAATTAAAATTATTTTCCATTTTTTAGTTCGGTTTTCTACTAAAGCGTGTTGTTTTAGTTTTTTGAAACTATTATTTATTTAATTTTTATTTATAGATGTTTTAACATCTAAAGTGATACTTTATTTAGAACTTCAGGTGTATCCAGTAAGCTGGGCGTATCGTGTGTTTTGTGTAGAAAATCACGAATCTAATTTTTAAATTGGACGATGCTATGCATCAACCGGATAAGCGCCATTTAAAAAATTAACATTTTGATGCCATCTGTTGCACCTCACGAAGTAAGTGTACACACGCTTTTGGCGCCAAATCTTTAAATATAGCCATATTATTAAAGAAAATGTAAACGTCATCAATTGTATCAGAGATTATATGTTTTGCAACAAAACGGATATGAAACCAGATCCCCTAAATGCTAATCTAAATTTTGCATCATGCAGCTAAGCGCCAAATGTTCCCACTCTTAGATTGTTGATGCATAACTGTCAAAAGGAAAATTACTTGCAATATCCAGTATTGTTAGTCTGTGCTACAATAAATAGTGAAGATTGACTTAAACTTTAAACACATTTTTTTGGAAACTTACATAATGTCGCATAGCCGGTTGATGCATAACGGCCTCCAATTTATAATATGAAACGGTGAATATAATTAAATGAGACCTGGCATGTGTCTTGACTACAAAAAATCAGGAAATAAAATCTCAGACATGTTAGTCGGCACCAGAATATAAACCTAGGCCTTCCAGAATACAACTCCAACGCTACCGCTAAAGCCAATTCGATCGATGTAGTGAAATTGGAATATAGAGGAAGTTTCCCGAATGAAGGAAATAAAACATCTAATGATCAGAATTTATCACAACAAAGATTGCCATTTAATGAAACAAACTGATGGAAGAATAATCATTGATATGTTGAACACAGTGCTCTGGAATAGAAATATAATATACAGAACGAAGAAAACTATATTTCAAGTTCTGTTACAAAGCATTTTATTATATGGGTCCGAAACCTTGACAGTAAGTAGAAAACAAGCCAACAAGCTGTTAGCAGTAGAAGTGGATTTTTGGAGGCGATCGACAAGAATTTCAAGAAGGAATAAGGTCAAAAACAGCACAATAAGGGAAATTATGCAAGTTAAAAAAAAACATATTAGAAAAAATAGAATAAAAACGTTTGAAATGGTATGGACGCCTCATAAGAATGGAAGAAGAGAGAATACCAAAGAAGATCGTTAATTGGAAAGCTAATGAAAGAAGTGGAAGAGACAGGCCTATAGAGAACGTTGGAGAGATGGAGTGAGAAGAAGTATAGAAGCTAGAGATTTGAGGGAAGTAGATGCTTTATACAGGAATCTCTGGCGACAAATCACTTTGTTTTGAAGGAAAAATACTATATTGTGGAATATTCCTAATAAATATTAATAAACAAATTTGCTTCTCAATGGATGATTCAATCAATTTTTATAAGAAATAATTGAGTCTAAATTAGCCCGTCCTAAATCACTCCCTTTTCGAAACTTATTCCATAAATATTTACTGCATACTCTATTCAACACGGGGTCAATACTAGAAATGCATGCCATTAAGTATTACAAGTACTCTTGTCATCCCAACGTGTCTCAGAAAACTGTTTCTTATATACTGTAGGCCCCTATATCATATGGATGCGAAACATGGACTCTTACTTTAACAAAGAATGAAGTTCTTAGGAAAATGTTTGAGGTATATAAAGACTACATAACAGTGTTTATATGACGTTTATGGGAAACAATATATAATAAGAACACTTAAGTCTTGTAGACTATGATGGGCAGGACATGTGGAACGGACAGGGAATTGAAGAGGGACTGGAAACTTCTTGTAGGAAAATCAGAGGGAAACCCCCAATAGACAGATCAATACTGAGATGGTATAATAACATTTTCCATTCAGAATTTTAAGACACAAGAAGCTGAAGTTAATGAAATTCCGCATTCTGTAGACGTTTATATTTCAGAGATATATTAGTTAAAATTCGGAAGTTAAATAATGTTGTAATTGATTGATAAACACACAGATGAATTGCAAAAGCACTGATGTGAAGCAGAATGACTTAGACAAGTTTCTAAATAGCATAATTAAAAACAATTCTGAATACGAATTCGCATAAACAAACAAAAAGTAGATTTACTAGATACAGAAACATAAAAATGTTAAGATACTTAACCCCTGTATCAAGTATTTTTTGAGTAGATTTTCATTTCGTGCTTGGAATCTCATGAGCTCCTTAAACAAGGTGATGCGTAGGGCTGGGATTTTTATGTATAAAAGATAAGATTTCAATGCAGTTAGTGTATATTATTCAACTGTTTGTGTGCGAAACCAAAACAAAAGGCAGTCAGAAGTCTAACTTCTCATTATACTATGTTGCAATTTTATATTTTAGTACATACAAATCTTAGCCCTAGTGATGAGTCCAATAAAATATATATTACGATGCGAGGTTGGGAAGTGGTTTTTACAGAATCTAGGAAAATGTTTAAAAACCGAGCGATAGTGAGGTTTTTAATTTCCGAGATTCTGTAAAACACTTCACGAACTTGCATTGTACATTATTTTTTGCGCGATGGTGTTTTCAAAATAATAAATAGTAGTCAAATAATAACTTCATCGTTGGATATATTTCCGTTCATTATAAACAACTGACCAACGTTAACAGTATAGGCAATGTTTATTAGTTGAAATAACAGGAGGCCGTGAGACCAATTTGAGATAACGTAACAGGAGACCGTGAGACCATTTAGTGATAAAATGGCAACAAGTACGTGTTTACTGTTTTATATTGTTTCAAATAAAGTTCAGTTCATTTAAAACGGAGTGATTTGTTTTGTATAATGTATATTAACACTACCTTTTGGATATTTTTTGTATATATATTGCATATAGTATACATAGAGGGCAGTGGTTTTACTTCTCACACGTGATTTGTAATATGTAATATTGCAGTATAGTTATTTTATTACAGTATACGTATTTAGGTTGGCAACCCCGAAATGTAGAAAGTTGAACTTTCAATCATGGTCGCAACTGGCTGTAAGTACGACAAAACGCACTATCACGCAAAAAGGTTAATCTTCGTCATTTATTAATATTTTCGTTACCAGTCAATGCTTTAAATTATTTAGGAAGGATTAATATAATAAGATTTCACAAAATTAAATTTGGCGAAGAAAATAATCAAAAGGTTGATGGGATTAGCCGGACAAATTGCGGTAATATACTGTGCCTGGCCCATGTGGTCATGGGAAAAGGCGCAGAAGCATAAAGTGAAGGAAGACAACAAACCTCTGGAGATGTAATGGGTTGTTATGTCTGTTGTGTGATGTGAAATTTTAATGCACAGTGCTACATTCTCGTCCTGGCGAAACTTCTTTCTTAATTCAAAACATAATAAATATTTAAACAAATCTCTAGAGCACAGCAACATAAGTGTCATACGAGGGTAAATTCTAACCTCATTTTTCATCACTCCACTTCCCAGCTAGCGCCATTTTATTGACTAGGGAACATCCCCAACTCGGAGTTCTCGATTGCATAGTTACAGGCTGAGTGATAGAGGAATGATTTAATAGGTTTATATCACATTGTTAAAACATTTTGTCTCAAGTTGTGATGGAGTTAGTTCAATGTGTGTGAAATAAGAACTGCGCGCTTACAATACCTACCACTTCAACGTTCTGCTAAATATCCCAAAATAACGTAAGGAATGATGAAATATACACCTGAGCCGGGATTTTAATCCAAGATCGCCAACTTTACACGCTTTACTTTTGAGTCCCGCGCCGTAGCCGAGTGCTTAAGGCAAGGTTCCTTGGCGCAGAGCTACGGGACTTGTGTTGGTTCGGGTCTCCATGCGGGAAGAAATTATGTCGTGGAATTTCGGCCAGTATGGGACCGGTGCCCACCCAGTATCGTGAGGCATTTGGGCAGCTACAATAAGTAGCGGCTCCATGTTGGGAAAACCAGCTATAACGTCTGGGGGGACCCGACATGCTGACCACATGTCACCATACACTGGCTGGATGGTTGTCTATCTCTATGAATGGCATATGTGGATGTGAGGCCAGCAGCCTCCTAGTAGGCCAGGGGTCTTATAAGCCTGTGGCGAAAAGGAATATAGTTTAGTTTTGATCTCTTTTGAGCTATAGTGAAACGTATGTTCACAGGACCAAATGGGAGAGGTTCCGCTGCAAGAAGCCATTGTAATGGAGTTTTGCTGAAAAATCAGCTAATTACGAATCTTATTTGGAAATTAATGTTTCCAATAATTGTCAACGTAATTAAAGAGGAAAATAAGCCCAAAGTATTACCTTATCGTTGACTATTTAACTCATGTCCCAAATGGGAGTCAATGACCAATCACATTTCAATAATTTTCGATTTACAACCAATCACAGCCGTGTTTCGCCTAGAATTTACCAACTAAAGTTTATCATAATAAAAAAAGCACCTCCTTTTTAACATTCTGAATAGGTCATAGCATTATTTTGCAGTGACCGACTCCCTAAGAAATATGGCTACCAGATTGCATATATAGTGCATGAATGTCAACACATAGCGCATGCAGGAGTTAATATAAAAACATTTGTAGCAATTGATTATCCACCAAAAAATAAACCACTGTTTGCACTTTCTTAAATGTATTTTGTTTCCCAGAAAAATATAATTGTCATATTTACATCATACGACATCAGAAATGAATTAATATACAGTTTGATGTGTTTCATTTTTTCTCCACTAGAGTGCATTCTTACAATATTGCGTTCCTTGGCTCGGTTCTCTATGTTCCTTTGGCAATAAATAATATGATCTGGTTGCAGTGATAAACAAAAGAAGCAAATGGAGCGTACCAGTCGTTTCTCATGTGTTTTCAAACATCGCCGTTTACATTAAATATGTAACTATTTAAAAATAACTATGTTTAAATAATGATTTGTAAGTAAACAGCTTAATTTTATTCGTTAAATAGTCCTAACAAATGTCACTCTTGATTTCCAAATTCTCTAGATAAATTCACTCCTCACTTCGTGATCCGTGAATTTATCGATAATTTGGAAATCATTCGTGGCATTACTTTTGATAATGTGGTCTGTGCATTTCGGCATAACAGATGTAAGCATTTGATCCTCATGACTGCTTCTACGCACTAGATCATGCTATGAAAACAGTTTTCAGTCAGGCTCGATTCTGGAAATGTATGCTATTATGCATTACAGCGACACTTGTCCCAACTTCTCTAAAAAAACGTTAAACTGAAAATATATAAATATCCTCCCAGTTTTATTATACAGATGCAAAACATAGACTCTTACTTTAAGGGAGGAGAAAATATAATGAGTATTTGAGAGTAAAGTTCTTAGGAAAAAAAATTGGACCAAAGAAAGATGAACAGATAGACGATTAGAGAAAATTACATAACAGTGAGCTACATGATCTTTATAGGAAACCAGATATAACAAGAATAGTTAAGTCTCGTAGACTGCGATATGCAGGGCATGTGGCACGAATGGGGAATGAAAGAGGTGCATGGAAGCTTCTTGTATGAAAACTAGAGAGAAAACATTCAGTTGGTAGACAAACAATGAGGTGAGAGAATAACTAACTACTACTTGAGGGAAGATTATACAGGGGATAAATGGAAAACATTAGCTCTGGATATGGATGTGTGGAGAACGTACTTCTGCACGGCCATGAACCTGCGGTGCCAGTGAGTTAGATATTTCATGAGATAGAGAAAGAGAATTCCATCCACAGTTTTTTTATTTTTATTCTTTTTTATATTAAATGATTCCTAAGAGTCATTTTAATATTCATGTTTTGTCTATAATGTTTATAATCTCTGAGTATTATACACCTATCTTACATTTAGTTCTAACCCCTTTCTTGAAAAAAAAATCAAACGGAATCCAATGGTCTCACAAATTATTAGGGAACAAAAATAGGTTAAATGGAAGTAAAGTTGAAGATGGAAGCAAGATGTTAGAATAAAATTTATCAGCTTTGATAGTGTAAAGTAATCACAATTTCTAAATGTATGTAAAATATATATTTTTTAAATACAATAGGAAGTAACTTTAAGACGTTTGTTTAATAATAATTAAAACATTTTTTCTGTTCATTCTTACCTCTTACAGTTATTTTTGTCCAACATATGTTTCAAGGCTTCTTAGTCCCATCGTCAGCGATTACAGACTGAATTTTCTCATGTTGTTGGCCCTGATTCTTGATTCCTGCTCTCTCTACCTCTAGTCCAATGAATTTATTAATGGGATTCCTTTCTCCGGGAATTTCAAAATTCATAATTCCTTCCTTGTTCTTCTGTATGTAGATTTTTTCCCATATGGTCAGTTCATTTTTGTTTTCTGTTTTAATAATTTTGTGTTTACATCTATTTTGTGTTTTTCTAACCAAACGTGAGCAGCCATAGCAAATTTTTCTACTTCTCCTTTTTTTTTTTTACATTTCTGATGTGTTCCTTAGTTCTAATGGTTAAATTTCTTTTTGTTTTCCCTATATATATCTTAGCACAGTCTGCATATTTTATTTGATATGTTCCTGATTTTTTACCATCATCAATCATTTCATTTTTATTAGTTTTCATTAGTTTTTAAACTATAATTATTCTTTGGTACTAAATTAATATTACATTTTCCAAAAATCTTTTGAAATTTGTTGTGTGCCCAAGGGTGATACCTACGCACAGAAGAACAGGGAAAGCATTATGAATTTTTAAATTCCCGGAGAAAGGAACCTCATTAGTAAATTCATTGGACCAGAGGCAGAGAGAGCAGTAATCAAGAATCAGGGCCGACAACATGAGAAAATTCAGTATGTAATCGCTGACGATGGGGCTAAGAAGCCTTGAAACATATGTTTGACAAAGACAACTATAAGAGGTAAGAATGAACAGACAAAATGCCTTTTAATTATTATGTAAAATATTTTTATGTTTACACATAATCAATGGAATTAATGCACATTCTTAATTTTAAAAATGTCGTTATTAATAAAAATCATATTTAACGGCGTAGATTTTTTATCTCATGATAAAACTTTCTTATTTAAAATAGCTAGTCCTATTTTGTAAATTAGTTCAATTAATTTGTTTATATCAACTGTCCATTCCATTTTTGAGAATTTTCCTCATCACTGAGAGTTTTCTCCAACTATCCATCCATCCATAGTAATTCTGCCCGAGGGCAGGACTTTCACTGCAATCATAGAATTTTCATGCTATGCTTGCAGCTTTACTAGGGAACTGTAGGTATGGTAGCTTCCCGTTGCTTTCCACACCGATGAAGGATGATGATTATGCTAATGATAAGGATGATGATGGTGGCCATATAATTTAATTTTTTTAAACTCGTGTTAATTACTAAGATTGGTTGGAGAAATATAGAAATATAAAAAAAAATATATTTCTCCAACCAATCTTAGTAATTAACACGAGTTTAAAAAAAACATAAATGACTACGGATTTATAGACTATCAGTTTGTAACAAACATTCACAAATTCCCCTTAATTAAAGTTCTCCATCGTTCTCTGTCTTCTGGGTCTTCATCTGTTACACCAAATTTCCTCATTGAATTCTGAATGTTATTCTTCCAGGTTGTTCTTGGTCTTCCTTTTCTGCTCCTTCTTTCAATTTTCCATGCGTAAACAGCCTTTGGCAGTCTTCCATCCTGCATTCTTCTTACGTGTCCATACCATTTTAGCCATCTGTGTTCAATCCTATCCATTATACTTCTTTCTGCATTACCCATTATCTAATGTCTGTATTTCTAATTCTTTCCAGTCAAGATTTTCTGGCAGCTCTTCTCCAAAAATCCATTTCAACTGCAGTTATTCTGTTCGAATATTATTGAGTCATTGTCCACACTTCCGATCCATATAACATTATACTTTCTAGTAACGACTTATAAATTAGTCGTTTTGTTCTGTTAATTATGTTTTCACTCCATAGTATAGAGTTTAACATCCCTATGGCTTTCCTTCCATTTTTGGTATTTCTTTATTTTATGTTCTATCTTTCTCTATAATTAATCCCAAATAATAGAAACTATCGCTGTTCTCTATCTTTACCCCATCAATAGCCTATATAATTCATCTGGGTATATATCAACTGTATTAATAAACAAGTCCTGTGTACTCGTGTCTGACACATTACCTGGTGTGATGTACAGGCATGTCGAGGCATCATGGGTCACATGAAATGAATAGTGATGCTAATAAAATTATAATGCATTAAATCTTAACAACCCGTATCATTACTGTAAAAGCATAGCATATAAAATGCAGAAAATAACTAGAATTCCCAGAGGATGTTTTTAGGCATATAAAACACGATTTTGACGTTCACAACTGTAAACATTTGGAACAGGCGAATCAATAAAACCAACAGTCATTATGTTGATGATTCATAGCTGAATACATTTTCCACGGTTCACATGTTTAATCTTCCAAGCGTATCCAATGGATGAGCCTAAAGGTTAAACAATTTGTTCAAATTCCGCACGATATGTAGGTCACATGCTTCTCAACCGTGAAACAAAAACATGATAATTATTTGTTTTCTTTTAGAAGCCACTACAACTTCTAATAAAACATTTCAAAATGCTCTAGAAAGTCTACGCTCTCACACTTCAACAAAAATAGAAAATCACGTAATTTCCAGTTACAAAGAAAGTAATAATTGTTCCATTTTCTTTCTGACTAATGATCAATGAAGCTGGGATTTTCTTTGGCTATTTAACTCATGCCCCAAATGGGAGTCAATGACCAATCACATTTCAATGAATTTTGATTTACAACCAATCACAGTCGTTTTTCACCTCGATTTTATCAATTTAATTTTATCACTTTAAAATCAAGCTCCTCCATTTGAACAGGTCGGTGACCGACTCTCTAAAGAAATACGTTGAATGTAGCAATTTGTATATTAAGATATAAGAATCCTAGAATGCAAGTGGCTTCCAGATTGTATATAATGTATACATATATATAATATAGTATATAATATATACTATATATTATGTAGTCCACGAATGTAAGCAAGTACCGCTTGCGAGATATAATAGAAACATATTTGTAGTAATTTATTATACCACAATAAAAAGAGACCACTGTTTTCACTTTCTTAAACGTATTATTTCTCAGAAATTTACGTTCCAGAAAAATATAATTGACATATTTACATCATAGGACATCAGAAATTAATTAATAACCTATAAGGTTGGTTATAAACAGTTTGATGTGTTTCATTTTCTTTTTCCTCCACTAGGGTGCATTCTGACAATATTGCGATTCTATTTGGCAATAAATAATATGATCTGATTGCAGTGATGAACAAATGAAACATAAAAACGTTTCTTATTTGTTTTCAAACTTCATTCACATTAAATATATGAATATTTTAAAATAACTATATTTAAATAATGGTTTGTGGGTAAGCAATTTAATTTTATTCGCTAAATAGTCCTAACAAATGCCACTCTTGATTTCCAAATCGTGAATTTATCGATTTTGGAAATCACTCGTGGCATTACTTATGAAAATACCACTTGTGCTCGTAATTCTATCCTAAAATGATATTCTCGCTTCATCGGTTGCTTGATTCATACAGTATTCTATACAGAGTGCAAGTATAATGAGTGCGCAGATTATTAGTTTTGATTCTTTCTTTTCCTTGGATCAACTCTCCGTTTTGTAGGTATATTACTTGTTCGAAGTCATCCGGGCTTTACAGGACACGTCTTGTAAAAAGAGGATTCTAAAACTCTATCACACACATACGTTTCGACCAGATAATAGCACGTACAGTCACCCGGATGAGTGATCATTTCAATACCAGGGCCACCTTTATGTTAACACGAACATTTAAGACATTCATGCTAAAGAAGGGAATATTACAGGGTGATTGTGATGGTCAAATGGTGTTCGAGGATTATTTGGGCCTTAAAGTTAGCTGGATTTGTCTTAGAGGTGAGGAAAAAGAACCTATAAAAAGCTCACCCAGGAAACTTGACCAGACCGGGAAAATAAAAAAAAATAAAAAAAAAGGGAAACAGCGGTGCACATAAGTATGGAATTCTTTAGATAAATACAATGAAACGCCTTATAGAATTTGGAACGCAAATTACTGTTTTCTCAACAACAAAAATAAATAAATAAAAGTACAGAAGTTGATTCGTGTACTGTTTTGTAATATTACTGGGGTGTGAATTGATGCATGCATTCTTCGATAAAGTGTTTGTTGGGCTACAATTGTTTTGCATAATTTTAATATGATTTTTCATTTTGTCTCTTTTAATTTAATGCTTGTTAAAATTGATGACAGGATCCAAAAATACCAAAGGAAAATTGTTCCATATCACGTTTCTTATGCATTGTGTGAAAACTACACCGAAACGTTTGTATATATAAAAAAAGAGGCCTATTTGTTCTAATAATTACCTCAACCGATTCATATTTAAAACCCGAGTTTTAATTATTTTCACTTTGTGTGTTAAAAATAATGTTAACAAAATGATAATTGCACCCTTACTTATTTATATATCAGTGAAAATTCTGATTTTTTTACTGTTTTTCCTTCTTGTTTTACCTTTTCGTTTTACCTTCTGTTAACTTTACTTTATTCTCACATATAAACACAAGAACAGGACATACACCCAGACCCAAGGTGGAGATTTAAAATCCCCTACCCCGCCGGATATCGAACCCGGGTCGCCAGAGTGGAAGGTAGGGACTCTACCGACTACGCCACGGCGACGGACCTGCTGGATTCCATGATCGTTTCTGGTACCGAGATTCGCGATTTCGCACCCGATGGAAGACAATTGATTCTTGAGCATAGTTTCCTCCGCAAGAGTAATAATACTCGTAATAACTAACGTGAAATTCACGGTTTTCTCAATAAAGTTGCTAATATTTGGAGAAGAACTAGATGTAGCCAAGAACATGGATCCTAAAATGAATAACGTTTAATACATTAAGAAGTGTTCACAATCACTTTTAATTTGTAATCATGTCATCTTCAGAGTTTATTTGTAATACAGGGCTATTCAGAAAGAAGGAACAAACTTCAAACATTTATTTATTCGAAACTTCAAAGAATAGAAACACAGTTCCAACGTTCCTGGAAAGAGAAAAGTTCAAATTTCACTATTTTATGCATTCAATATGAGCGCCATGTGTTACACGACAAATATGAAAACAGTGACCCATTTCTTGCCACACACGAATCAGCTGGTCTTTAGTTATCGAATTCACAGTTTCAAATATTTGTAGTCGCAGATTTTTAAGAGTGTCAGGTATAGGAGGGGATAAAAACACGGTCTTTTACATAACCCGACAGATAAAAATCACACGGGGTTAGATCTGGTGGCCTGGGAGGTCTAAGACCTTCTAAGGGGAACACTTTACTTCACTAAATCTATCTTATCTATCCATCTATCTATTCATCCGTCCATATGTATGTATGTATAACTTTAAGACCAATGCGGCCGTCATCGCAACTTTAAACTTTTCTCTTTCCAGGAACGTTGGAATTGTGTTTCTATTTTTTGTAGTTTGGAAGAAATAAATGTTTGAAGTTTATTCCTTCTTTCTGAATAGCTCTGAGGAAATGATGAGGAAAGACGGATCATTATGTAAACATCGAGGTCATTATGTAAACTAACTAACTAAATCAGTGGCACTATCGAACCCGTAGGTTCATGACAGCGCGGACATAAGCTCTCCATACATCCCTATCCTGAGCTAATGCTTTCCTATCATTCCCTGTGTAATGCACTTCATAGTTAATATTATTCTCCCACCTCATTCTTGGTCTACCAACTGGGCGTTTTCCCTCTGGCTTTCCTACAAGAAGCTTCCATGCACGTCTTTCATTCCCCATTCGTGCCACATTTCCTGTCCATCGCAGTCTACGAGACTTAACTGTTATTATATCTGGCTTCCTATAAAGACCATGCAATTCACTGTTATGCAGTCTTCTCAATTCACCTGTCTGTTCATCTCTCTTTGGTCCAAAAATTTCCCTAAGAACTTTATTCTCAAATATTCGTAATCTCCTTTCTTCCCTTAAAGTAAGAGTCCATGTTTCGCATCCATATAATATAATTGGTAGGATAATAGTTTTATATACTTTCAGTTTAACTTTTTTGAAAGGAGTTGGGAAGGTCACTATGTAAAAGTTAAATAATAAAATTCATACCTAAGATCTAACTCGTCCTCAGGTGGACAAGATTTATTTTTAAAGCTGAAGATGGAACGTGTTCTTCCGAAAGGCCTACAAGAACGACTGAGATCTCAGGTACGAATTTTATCGAGGGACCACTGAGCGGTAACTGATTAACATTGGTTTGGTGATATAAAATATATGGTTACGATCTTGAACTTAGTATTTAACTCATGCCCCAAATGGGAGTCAATGGCCAATCACATTTCAATGAATTTTATTTTACAACCAATTACAGTCGTGTTTCACCTCGATAATTATCAAATTTTGATTACCAAAATAAATAAAGTTCCTACTTTTTAATATTCTGAACAGGTCAGAGCATTATTTTTCAGTGTTGAATCTCTAAAAAATACGTTGAATATAGCAAATAATGAACAGGTTTCTTCGACCTACACATTTGACAACTGTGTGTTCAATAATTGTGTTTTTAAATAATGATTTTACTGAATTGTTTACTAAAAAAATCAATAATTCCTATAATGTTGGTTATAATATACAGTTTGAAGTGTTTCATTTTTTCTCCACTAGAGTGCATTCTTACAATATTACAATCGTATTTGGCAATAAATAGTATGATCAAGTTGCAGTGAGGAACAAATGAAACATAACCACACATTTCTGATTTGATTTCAAACATCGCCGTTTACATTAAATATATAAATATTTTAAAATAACTATATTTAAATAATGATTTCTGTGTAAACAGCTTAATTTTATTCATTAACTATTCCTAACAAATGCCATTCTTGATTTACAAATCCTCTAGATAAATTGGAAATCGCCCGTGGCATTACTTATGACTATTTAACTCATGCCACAAATGCTAGTCAATGACCAATCACGTTTCAATGAATTTTGTTTTACAACCAATGACAGTCGTGTTTCACCTCGCTCTTTATCGATTTCTCTTTATCAGCTCCTGCTTTTGTGATAAAGAAAGCTCCTCCTTTTTAATGTTTTGAACAGGATAGAACATTATTTTTCTCCAACAAATACATTGAATATAGCAAATAATGAACATATTCCTTGATTTTACTGAGTTGTTTACTAAAATAATAAATGAATAACCCGTAATGTTGATTATGATATACAGTTTGAGGTGTTTCATTATTTCTACACTTTGGTACATTCTTACAATATTGCGATCTCAATTGGCAATAAATAATATGATCTAGTTGCAGTGAATGAACATAACCTCACATTTCTGATTTGTTTTCAAACATCGCCCTTTACATTAAATACATAAATATTTTAAAATAACTATAGTTAAACAATGATTTGAGAGTAAAGAGCTTAATTTTATTCGTTAAATAGTCCTAACAAATGCCACTCTTGATTTCCAAATTCTCTAGATAAATTGGAAATCACTCGTGGCATTACTTATGATAATTTCCCTATCTTAATCCTCTGTCACCTCTAAACATTAGCTGAAAGACTGCACAAAAAAATTACAGGAGAAGAAACAACAAGTGTTATTCTCTAAGAGGATGGAATTTTTGTAAATTGGTAAGCCCGAGTCAATGACAGAATGGGTATCAGAAAGGTGAAACTGAGAAGACAAAATGTCAGAAGAAAGTCGTGATATTCATGCAGACAGAATCCCAGAACGTCCTTGATCGGATGTACACGCTTCTTTAGAAAGGCGATGACAAACATATAATCAGTACAGCTGCTACGCAATATTTTTCACTTTTGCTTTTGGCTATCCAATTATTGTATTTTAATATAACGATAATTAGCTTATCCCGGGAATGGTAAAAATTTAAAGTTTTATTCAACTAATTACACTGGTCAACATGATTTTTGACTCATGAGTACCAATAGTTGTACGCAATGCAGTTTTTTTATCGTATTTTCAAATATCATCATCATCTGCCTTTCAAGTATTAGGCCCAGTGGCCCGTCACGGTCTCTCGCCATCTCCGAAAAGGTCGACCCACAGATCTTCTGCCTCGAGGAATGTAGTGAAGAATTTGTTTTGGTATTCTGTGACGATCCATGCGCTGAATATGGGCTAGCCAATTGTTTCTATATTCTTGGAGGTATTCAGATATAGGTACGATGTTTAACTCTCTGGCTATTGTTGAATTTCTTTGGTGGTCTAGAAGGCTATAACCTGCAGTTCGTCGCAGAAATTTCATCTCCGTGGCTGTAATATGACGATCATCCTGAGTTCTGATGGTCCAAGCTTCACTGCCATAACAGATTATGGGTCTAGTGAGAATGTTATAGATTTTCATTCTTGTGTGTCTCTGCACTTTTGATGGTTTAAAAACTTGGTTGATAATTCTTGAAGCTTTATTATAGTTTTGTATTTTAAAGGATATATCACATTCCTCATTATAAGTTAGATTATATCCTAAGTATTTAAATGAATTAACTTGCTCTAATATTGAATTCTGAATACAAATTTTTACATTTCCGCACGCCGTAGCGTAGTGGTTAAGGCACTGAGCTACAAGCCGGAGAGTCGAGGGTTCAAGTCCCGTTGGGGTCAGGATTTTTAAACTGACCCAAACCCTCTGGCGGCACTATGGCCCTGGGGTCGACTCAGCCTCTAACGGAAATGAGTACTGGACGCTTGTTCTGGGGTAAAGGCGGCCGTCACGCAGGGCTGACAACCCGGCTGACATAAAGTGCCGATTGTCTAGAAAAAGTGGGAGCCTTAGCCTCCTACTACCACAAGGGCCTCCGGGCCTGTTGTGGGATCACTTTACTGGGAATTTCCCTTGAAAGGCCATAACTTTAGATTTTGTTGTTGATATTTCCATGTTAAATCGTTGGGCTATTATATTAAGATGATGAGTGGAATATTGTAATTCATCTTCATTATTGCCGAAAAGAGCCTGATCACCTGCATATAATATTTTCAAATATGTATTCGGAATTTATCCATCACCCACAGTTTTTTATTTCAATTAATGGATTTATATAATTATTTGTTTAATAAACGTTTTTTCGTTCATTTGCCCATTGTAAAATAAAATCAAATGAGCTAACTCAAATGGTTTCAGCTATGGAAAAGAGATATCAAGGCAAATGGAATTATAATATGCTAGCCGATATTGTTGGACCATCAACAGGGTTGCTACACAGGTGAAATATAGCAGAAAATCATCATTTCTTACTTTCTAGGTGAGTCCGAATGTTCGAATATTGTGTAGTTACGAATATAGAAAATATTAAAGTGCTTGCAATTATAAATTCCTGTCTCTCGGAAACCTTGCGTGATGGAGAAAAAACGGTATCATATTTGAATTCAGGAGAAAAAATACTATCCAAAATCACATATTTTTCTTTCTGAGACAAAAAAAAAAGTTTCTTTTTGTTGATCAGTGTTATTATAATTAGTTTTGTTCATTTTATCACGAGCCTCATTCGAAGAATTACATAAACATTACCTGCACTTAATTCCACATTTCAAAGGTAGGCCTATGCACGAAAACATGATTCAAATTAGAAACATGTATATATATATTTACTCCACATCAAGCCCTCTTGTATTAAGGATTCATACAAAGTTAATAGACCCATCCATCCATAGTAATTCTGCCCGAAGGCAGGTTTTAAACGCAATCATAGCATTTTCATGCTATGCTTGCAGTTTTACTAGGGAATTGTAGGTGTGGTAGCTTCCCGTTACTTTCCACACCGGTGAAGGATGATGATGATGATAATGGTAAAGATGATGATGGCCATATGATTTCGGGGACCATTTGGGTCTTAAAGTTTTCCTGACATTTGTCTTACAAGTGAGGAAAAACCCCGATAAAAACCTCACTCAGAAAAACTGCCCCGACCGA
The DNA here is from genome assembly GCA_030220185.1 of Diploptera punctata. Lineage (NCBI taxonomy): Eukaryota > Metazoa > Arthropoda > Insecta > Blattodea > Blaberidae > Diploptera > Diploptera punctata. Next base: position 2,901,419 of record JASPKZ010009353.1, on the reverse strand, counting down.
GGATCGAACCCGTGCCCGCTGCGTGACAATGCAGCACGCTGCCTCGAGACCACATCGGTGGACAGTTAATAGATAAACTTACAAAATACTTTTTAGACATATACAGAGTAGACGATTTTTATTATTAATTTAACACTTCTCATAGAAGGATAAATTATATTTGAAGAGAAAAATTTTCGCCTAGACCGGGACTCGAACCCGGGACCCTTGGCTTTCCGGGCCAAGTGCTCTACCAACTGAGCTACCGAGGCGAGTTACGATCTCGCGCGAGGGAATTACAAGTACATAAGAGAAAAATTTGCGTCTAGATCGTAACTCCCCTCGGTAGCTCAGTTGGCGAAAATTTTTCTCTTCAAATATATACAGAGTACTTCAGAATGGTTGGTGCTCCTAGCTTGGACTTAATGGGCAACAATATAATGAAGAATCGATGTTAAGTCCGAAAATACAGAATTACGGTGATACAATGATAACAATAAACAATATTCCAAATTGCATTCATACTTCTCGTAGACAAAACCAAACTGGCAAATGATATGTGAAAGAGCTGACCTTCCTGCAGGAAGTGTGATCGAGTTGTTGGAAGATGTACCTCATTAATTCCTCATCAAACACTTATCTGTTTTCATCCTGTACAGCACTGACAGAAATTCTGAATCGCTCTAATATAGTAAGGGTTATTTTTAATTATTACATATTTTGCTTATTTCTATCAAACTCTACTGTGTCCTAGGGTAGCAGTGTCCATGCTGTCGGTCCGAACTCCCTCCTAGCTGAAGAAGTCAATTGAAGCCGGCATGGTCAGTGCTAGCCTAGGACAGAGTAGAGTTTGATAGAAATAAGCAATTGTGATACGCTTTACGAAAATATGCTTTTGCGGACTCTGTCTTTGACTTTTGTCTTTGCGTTTAGCGTATTATATATTTTATTTGAATTTTCGTTATTTCATATTTACATTATGTTGTGTGCTGTTATTAAATTTATCATAAGTAATGTCACGAGTGATTTCTAAATTATCGATAAATTCACGACTCACGAAGTGAGGAGTGAATTTATCTAGAGAATTTGGAAATCAAGAGTGGCATTTGATAGGACTATTTAACGAATAAAATTAAGCTGTTTACTCATGAATCATTATTTAACTATAGTTATTTTAAAATATTAATTTATTTAATGTAAACGACGATGTTTGAAAACAAACGAGAAACAATTGGTACGCTTCATTTGCTTCTTTTGTTCATCACTTCAACCAGATCATATTACTTATTACCAAAGGATCGCAATATTGTAAGAATGCACCCTAGTGGAGAAATTTATAACCAACATGATAGGTATTAATTAATTTGTGATGCCCTATTATGTAAATATGTCAATTATAATTATATTATTTTTGGTCTGGACATCTTACCTCAATATTAATTAATGTCAAATATATTTTTTTGCAACGTCATTTCCTAGAAAATAATTCGTTTAAGAAAGTGCAAACAGTGCTTTCTTTTTTTTTTTTTTTTTTTTTTTTTTTGCGGATAATCAACTGTTACAAATGCTTTTATATTATATCCCGCATGCGCTATCTGCTGACATTCATGCACTATATATACGATCTGGTAGCCGTATTTGTTAGAGAGTCAGTCACTGCAAAATAATGCTATGACCTATTCAGAATGTTAAAAAGGAGGAGCTTTCTTTAATATGACTATTTAACTCATGCCCCAAATGGGAGTCATTGACCAATCACATTTCAATGATTTCTGTTTTACAACCAATCAGAGTCGTGTTTCACGAAATATTTATCAGTGTTATAATTACCATATTAAAGGAAGCTCCTCCTTTTTTACATTCTGAACAGGTCTGACCATTATTTTGCAGTGACTGAGCCCATGAGAAATACGGCTACCAGATTGTATATATTGTGCATGAATGTCAACACATGCCGCATGCGGGAGTTAATATAAAAACATTTGTAGCAATTGATTATACCACCAAAAAAAGAAACAGCTGTTTGCACTTTCTTAAATGTATTTTTTCCTAGGTAACAATCCAGAAAAATATAATTGTCATATTTACATCATAAGACATCAGAAATGAATTAATATACAGTTTGATGTGTTTCATTTTTTTCTCCACTAGAGAGCATTCTTACAATATTGCGTTCCTTTGGCAATAAATAGTATGATCTGGTTGAGTGATAAACAAAAGATGCAGATGAAGCTGCCTATCGTTTCTCATTTGTTTTCAAACATCGCCGTTTACATTAAATATATAAATATTTTAAAATAACTATAGTTAAAAATGATTTGTGAGTAAACAGCTTAATTTTATTCGTTAAATAGTCCTAACAAATGCCACTCTTGATTTCCAAATTCTCTAGATAAATTCACTCCTCACTTCGTGAGTCGTGAATTTATCGATAATTTGGAAATCACTCGTAGCATTACTTATGATAAACTACTTTGATAAATTCGTGATGAAACACGACTGTGATTGGTTGTAATTAAAAAAAATCATTGAAATGTGATTGGTCATTGAATCCCATTTGGGGCATGAGTTAAATAGTTATAAGTAATGCTACGAGTGATTCCAAATTATCGATAAATTCAGGAATAAAATTAAGCTGTTTACTCACATATCATTATTTAAATATAGTTATTTTAAAATATTTATATAATTAATACAACCGGCGATGTTTGAAAATAAATGAGAAATGTTCGGTTATGTCATTTGTTCATCACTGCAACTTGTTCATACTATTTATTGCCAAATAGGATAGCAATATTGTAAGAATGCACCCTAGTGGAGAAAAAATGAAACATCAAATTGTATACTAGTCTATAACCAACACTATCCGTTAATATTTTTTTTTCGGAAACAACTCAGTAAAATAATTATTTAAAAACACAATTATAGAACACACAATTATAAAATGTGTAGGTCGAAGGAATCAGTTCATTACTTCCTATATTCAACATATTTGTTAGGAAGTCAGTCACTGCAAAATAATTCTCTGACCTGTTCAGAATATTAAAAAGGAGGAGCTTTCTTTAATATGTTAAACAGAAGTAGATAAATATCGAGGTGAAACCACGGCTGTGATTGGTTGTAAAACAAAATTCATTGAAATATGATTGGCCATTGACTCCCATTTGGGCATAAGTTAAATAGTCGGGGTAATAAGTAGCTTGTTGTATTTTTCAGACAAGTAAACAATCATAGTAACTATTATTATTATTATTATTATTATTATTATTATTATTATTATTATTATTATTATTATTATTATTATTATTATTATTATTGTGCAAGAATTCAACATTAGTGATATTTCTCATATGTGATAGAACAATGAATACTTAGTGAATAGTAGATATATTCTAACGGGGCAGAAACGTCCTGTGCTAATATTTCACAGAATATCTAGAGGCAGGAATGTCAAGGTATCCTTTCTCTCTACCGTTACACTGTCAGGAAGAACTCGTACACCCAAGGTCTGCACACATTTATCACGTCGTTTCAACACGTGACTCTTCGGAAAACAAATCAAATCCCACTTTTATCTTTAATCTCTCCAACAAGGGATCACCTCCCCCTTCGAACTACTGTGTGACACGGTTAGAAAACTTTCAGACTGCAGATATTCATGAAAGGGCAAAGGGGTCACACTGATCACACCTTGATACACCACATAAAACCATATTTCTGCAAAAGATCGATCAGTGTCTCTGGTGGTTTCTTATAATAAAACAGTCCAATACTGAAATGTATCTGAAAAAGTATAGATCTAAGCCGAAATCTATGTTACATTCAGGAATTTAGAAACTTAAAATTCACGAATCACTTATATATTTGACCAGCCTCATGGGCTAGTGGTCAGCGTTTCTGACTACAGATCATAAAGTCCCGGGTTCGATTCCCTGTCAAACCATAGGACTATTTCCTTATTCCTGTGGTTGCCCATGGTCTGGAATTTAGGTTAAGAACTCTTCCGGCGCTTCATTATCATTTATCACCCATCATATCGGGGTAACGTAACTCCGCCTTCCATGTGCCCCAACAAAAGAAATGGATTACAATTCTGCCAATGCCAGGGAAGGAAGCCAGAACTATCATAAAAGACAACCTGGTGGCATTGGATAAACAAATATATACATTTTAACTCACGACTCTTGAATTCTTTGATAGCAACAACGACATTATTATTGCTGTTCTTGTTTTCTGGAGAAATTAATTATATCGTGACGTATGTCTTATCCTTTACTCAAAATACCATCTTCTAATTTCGGGGGCGATGATAGGACTCGTTTTAAGACAATATGAGTAGGAATCTGGTCGTGTGCAGCTTACAAACGACCTCTCCAGACGAGCTCTCTGGAGTAATCATTTTCTACATACGTCGATTCTAGATGAATCGGCCTCTCGGACTTTCTATTCGAGAGCGGTCCAGACTGATGTCCGGATAATTTGTCCCTCGTATGTATGTATAAAAGGCGATTGCCTGACGACCAGTCGGTCAGTTGCGAGAGTTGGTAGCGATATCCAGTCGTGGTAGAATTTAGGTCAACTAGGAGTGACCTAAGTGCAAAGACAGGAAAGTTTTGAGAGTGAAGCCGTCAGCGAGTGTGAAAAACTGAGTTAGAAAATAAATGATGAAGGAGAGACTCTGTTTGCTGAAAATTATAAGTATGTATACATAGAGTATTGCGAAATAAATAAAGAAGATTCGTGTAAACATTTGTGAAGTTAAATTAAAGAAACTCACAGCCGCCATCTGCGACAATGTTAATATTTTCATGGTGTGTGCAGAAATAATTAGAAACTTAATTCGATCGGGATCATCATCAGGAATTATAATAACGATAAAGAGAGATAAACATTATACTAAATGAAACATTAAACTAAAATATAAACGGGATATAGGCCTAAACCAAGAATAAATATGGGAGAATTAAAACCAAAACAATTACAACAATTATATGTACACTGGTGTCCAAAAGTTTAGGATAATTTGTAAAACGGAAAATCAAAATGCTTAAAGAGGAGCAAGGAGTAAAAATTATTTATCAAAACGTTTCTCAGTACATTTAGTTTAGTTTACATACTAAATTACAATCTCTCTTCAACAATGAAAAAATTAATAGCAATTATAAATGAAAATTGCATTGTTGCAGTTAAGCCCTGTTCCATAAATCTTCATTTTTAAAGAGAGTTATGATATAATCAGATGTAGTGTAAGAACAGATTGCAGTAAAATGGCACAAAGACAACATCTGGACCCTCTGCTTCGGGGTAGAATTATTGGGCGGCTAGAACCAGGACAGACACAAACTGAGGTCTCCATAGCACTTAATGTGCCACAAAATGTTATATCTAGGTTATGGCGACGGTTCCAAGAGACCGGAGACGTTAGGCGAAGACCAGTGGGAGGTCGTCCAAGAGTTACAAATCCTCAGCAGGATCGATATCTTGCGTTAACTGCAAGAAGAAACCGAACAATGTCTGCCAGACAACTGAGTTCAGAACTTGCGGCCGCCTCAGGTATCAGAGTATCCAGACAAACTGTCTATAGAAGACTCAGAGCTGCTGGTCTGTATGCTAGACGGCCTGTAGTGTGCGTCCCACTCACCCTTGATAACAAGAGAGCACGTTTACGGTGGAGTCAGGAACATCGCGACTGGACTCTAAATCAGTGGAGCAGCGTGCTATTTACAGACGAGTCCATATTCAGCTTGAACTGTGATTCGCATCGCGTGACTATCTGGAGGGAGCAAGGAACTCGTTACAACCCCATGAACATCATGGAAAGACATCCATTTGGTGGCGGTGGTCTCCTGGTATGGGGAGGTATAATGATGAATGCACGCACAGAGCTTCACATCTTCGCAGGTGGCACTGTTAATGCTCAGCGGTATAGAGAAGAGATCCTGGAACCTCATGTAAGACTTTTCAGGGGAGCTGTGGGTCCAGAATTCATATTCATGGATGACAATGCCCGACCTCACAGATCACAACTGGTGGATGAGTTTCTTCAGGAGGAAGATATCCAGCGTATGGAGTGGCCAGCGAGGTCTCCGGATATGAATCCTATAGAGCATGCATGGGAAGCCTTAGGGAGACAAATTGCATCTCGTCAGCCTCCTCCGAGGACACTTCAAGACCTTCACATTGTTCTTCATTAGGAGTGGAATTTGCTGAGCATCGAACTCCTGAACAACCTCATCACTAGCATGCCACGTCGATGTGAGTCTTGTGTAGCTGTCAGGGGTAATCACACCCCATACTAATCATTTGAACCATTGTTGTTCAACTTTTATGTTCGAATTCTGAAATGCAGTTTTCGTTTGTTGTGAAAATGACAAGTGAATGACGTATTCATGCCATTGTTTCTTTCGTGCCATGTTTCTAATTATCTGTGACATACCCTTACCAAATTTTGTATTATTCTGACAAATGCTTTATAATAAGTCGGCAAATGAACTAATTATCCTTAACTTCTGGACACAAGTGTATTTATTTATCTATTCTAACAAAACACACTATCAAAACATAAAATACAGGTTCAACAAAACGTCAAATACACTTTAATAATGATTGATAGTTATTGCAGAATGTTTCTTCATTTATCGTGCCCCCCCCAAAGACCTCGGTATTCTTTCTGTAAACATATCGTTTCCGCAATATATATATTTAATTAAATTATTAAATATACGACATATACTAAAATACTCTGAACGTAGATAAAATATTGTAGACAACACGTTACAAAATTATGTTCAGTAACGACTATTCATAACAAATTAATGCTATTTTTATGGAATGCGTAATCCAGACGATCTTCTTCTATTTTTTTACTAATTGTCAGCCTTCTTGGTCTCGTGATAATGAAATTTTTAAATGGTATCGTGATAAATTTTAATTACTCCAGAATATATTTATTCAGAATTAAAATTCGAATTCTAGGCATTTAAGTAACAACTATGTTCATTTCCTATACCTACTAACTGTTCGAGAGAATTTTTCTAAGATTAACGATCTAGTATGTATATAGTCCATACGTCACTCATAGAGACATGGGTGCTCCCCTAGCAGAAGTTTATCTAATTTACTTGCGCTTATTTCTCTGTATATGTCAGTAAGTGGCATGTAGTCAGCACATCGCCTCCATGAGATATCTAGTAGACAACCAAGGTATTATTTGGATGGGTAAAGTCAGTTAAATTTTTCTCAGAGGCACTAATTCAGGCTTCAGGTTCTTTTACGAGCCCGAAAATTTATAGACTCGGAACCCACGTAACCATTTAGTAGAATGAATCAAATAACAGCTTTGAAAGTATTCAAATCACTCATCTGATGAGTCAAATTCCTTGCTTGCGACAAGAAAGAGAAATAGAAACATCGCGTCTTTTAAGTCAGCACCTAACTAACTCACTGGCACTATCGAACCCGTAGGTTCAAGGCCGCGCGGGCATAAGCTCTCCATACATCCATATCCTGAGCTAATGTTTTCCAATCATTCCTTGTATAATCTGTTTCCCTCTAGTCATTAGTTAATGTTATTCTCCCAGCTCATACTTGGTCTACCATCTGGGCGTTTTCCCTCTGGTTTTCCTACAAGCTTCCTACCATGCGCGTCTTTCATTCCCCATTCATGCCACATGTCCTGCCCATCGCAGTCTACGAGACTTAACTGTTCTTATTATATCTGGCTTCCTATAAAGACCATGTAGTTCACTGTTATGAAGTCTTCTCCATTCACCTCTCTTTGGTTCATAAATTTCCCTACGAACTTTATTCTTAAATACTCGTAATTCCCTTCCCTCCCTTAAAGTAAGAGTCCATGTTTCGCATCCATATAATATAACTGGTAGAATAACAGTTTTATATATTTTCAGCTTAACGTTTTTTGAAAGGAGTTGGGACATCAAGAGTCCCTGTAATGCATAATAACACGTATTTCCAGAATTGAGCCTATGTTGAATTTCTTTGTGCATCTCATTGCTATTTGTGATTATTGTTCCTAGGTAGCCTATTTGAATTCTGCTATTTCCTCAAAATTTCGTCAGAGCTACTTAAATATATATAGGCCTATATGCTTTAATTATGTTTGAGTAAAAGCGGAACAGCAAGAAAATAATTCCTTTGAACCAGTTTTAACGAAAGAATATTCTCGAAATAGGTCTTGAGCCTCCATGTAGGAAAGTAACATTTCCTAGTAGGCTACATATGTTTAAGATATAACTAACTAACTAACTCACTGGCTCTATGAAACCCGTTGGTTCATGGCCGCACGGACATAACCTCTCCATACATCCATATCCTGATCTAATGTTTTCCAATCTTCCGCTGTATAATCTACTTCCTTCAAATCATGATTAATGTTAATCTTCCACCTCATTGTTTGTTTATCAACTGGGCGTTTCCCTTTGGTTTTTCTACAAGAAGCTTCCATGCACCTCTTTTATTCCCCATTCGTGCCACATTTTCTGCCCATCGCAGTCTAAGAAACTTAATTGTTCTTATTATATCTGGTTTCCCATAAAACATATTTAATATTGCGTATACATTCAAGATGTAATTAATTCATTGTGTAATTTTCATTAATGAAATATCCTACAGGCTACGCATTATATATAACAGAAGTTTTTTGTTAGAGGATCCTAAAAAAAATCCGAGATCATCTTATAAATTACTCTGAAATATATATATATATATGTGTGTGTGGTGTGTGTGTGTGTGTGTGTGTGTCCACCGCTGAGGTCTCGATTTAGCGTGCTGCCTTGTCACGCAGCGGGCCAGGGTTCAATTCCCGGTCGGGACAGGCTACTGGATGGTTTTTTGGGGTTTTTTCCTCACGTGTAAGACAAATGTCAGGAAGCTTAGGGCCCAACGGTCCCCGAAAATTATCCGGCCATCATTATTATCGTTATCATCATCATCATCCTTCACCGGTGTGGAAAACAACGGGAAGCTACCACACCTATAATGCCCTAGTAAAGCTGCAAAGCATAGCATGAAAATGCTATGATTGCAGTGAAGAACCTGCCCTCGGGTAGAATTACTATGGATGTGTATATATATATATATATATATATATATATTTCAGTGTTTAACACTGTCATGTACCGTTTCAGATAGAGCCTGTGCATTTTCTTCAGTATAGATGCATGGGAAACTGTAAAGGTGCATAAAAAAGTGAACTATTTATTTGAGCGAACACTGTATAACAAACCAGGGGATCTCCTAATAGCTCTTGGCAGACTATGTGCTCCACATTACAATATACGTATGCATTTGATTGTCCCCATGGACTTGGATAATAAAGACAGGATAGCCTCCGAGATACGTGTTTGAGTAGCTCAATTAGAGCGCTGAAGCGTAAATACAGAGATATCTCTATTATCCGTAATTTAGTTCATCGGTGTCCTGTGCTGGATATCGCCGCCTGCTGATGAATTATATTAAATTACAGGCGTTTCATTATGTCGTGTCTGTGATGTACGGAGTGTGTAGACTCCACTCTGTGATTTTTAAATTAATTGTGAAATGATAAGATGAATCGATTCCAGAATATGTCTTGAAGGATTGGAGAAGGTAGGTTGTTTTGCTTGGAACATGAACAAGCGGACACCTATCGACGTGACCGTGGTTGTTTCTACAGGACATGAATGTAATATAAATCGAATGATTGATTTAAGATGTTTGACAAGTTTAAATGCACGCTACATTCCAAATGAAAACATCGTGACTTGTCTGAGTCTAGACAATACGTTGTAACAGCGAACACACTATAATACGGTTTCAAATGACCAATTTTCTAATTTAATATAGGCCTATATTTTCTTTATAACTTAACTCAAAATTGGCGGTATGAGTCATGAGAGTAGAACCGCATTTGAAAAAACTCTCTGCCGATATTAAATTACTTCAACTGTTGATTTCCACAAATAATATACACACGTTCGCAATCATTCAATTTTTGAGTTATTCAATTAGATTATATAAATAAGGCACCTTAAATTAATATGTTGCTATAGCTGACAAAGTATACCACATAATTTGATTTTATGTTGTTTCTCTGTGTTTTGTAAAAATATAACTTGCATAAATCAAATATTATGAATATAACATATTAATTCCAAAAATTATATTATTAAGATATAGATAATAGAATAAAATTTTAGAGAGATCTAATCAATTTAAATATCTTGGATATTATCTCTCTATCTGGGATGAAAAGGATATCCCTGAAAAAAAATACTAGTTATAATAAAAGTTTGGGAATCATTAATCAAGTTATGAAACCATCCCTTGTACAAAAAAACACACGATTACGTTTATATAACACTTTGGCTAGACCAGTGTTGACCTATGGTAGTGAAGCATGGACACTAAAAAGACAACATGAAAACAGAAAAACGGCTTGTGAAATGAGATTCATGCGCAGAACAGCGGGTTACACCTGATGGGATCGGAAAAGGAACACCGATATCTTAAAAGAATTGAAGACTACGCCAATTTTGGAATATATTAAACAGTACCAATTAAATTGGAAACACCATCTAGAAAGAATGAGTTCAAATCGGATCCCCAAAGCTGTTTATAATTATATACCAAGAGGACGAAGATCACTGGGCCGCCCTACGAAACGCTGGAGGGAAAATTTTCTATAGGATCGTAACAGGCCTTGGCCTAATACTTGGAAGGAAGAAGAAAAAGAAGATATTATTAAGATACTTGTAGGCTACTTCTCAAATCGTTTCGAATCAATCAATCGCATTTCTTGTCTCCCATCAGCAAAGGAATGCTTCATAAATTGATAGATCGAAACTTCATTCGACCTTATGGTTATCTATCAACATGTATATACACTAAAACGTGTTTAATTCGGAACGTGAATAACGCGGAAATCTGTCCAATGTGAACAAATTTATTGGTCCCGGCGAAATAATAATAATTCTACTTGTATTTATTTTGCATAAAACGGAATCTATCCAACGCGAAAACGGAAGGATATTTCTACACAATTCCTGAAAAAAAATCGAAAAGATAGAGAGAGAAATAAATTAGTTTCCACATAATTGAATTCACATTACGTAAAAAAACAATAAGAAATGATTCCTTCCGCCGCGTCGGGTGAAGTTGAGATTCTACCTGTATCTACCTGAAATTTTCTTTTGGCCTCACTGCACACCCGTTATGCGAAAATACCTGTCTTACAAATAACCATTGCACTGTAAAATATTAAATTACTTTAATTTCCGAGACCGATCTTTCATAGGCAGCGTTCTGAATTTACGGAATAAAGATGGCTAAAATGTACTACGACTGTCATTGAACGAAAAAGTGAAAGTAATTGTAGATAAAGAAAAAACTCTCACTACGCGAAATAATGACTAAATTTAAATGTTGAAAAACTCATGTTTATGAGACTTTAAAGTACAAAAAAAATGATGAATGTAGGAAAATGGCCAAATGAAAACAAAGCCAATAAAAATAATAGCAAATGAAGAAATCAACGAAGTAGTGTGGGAGTGTTTTAAAGGTGGACGATAAAAAAAATCTCCAAATTTCGGGACCGATGCTCCGAAGTCAAGCTCTGTTGCTAAATCCGTAGGGAATAACGATTTCAAGTCATCTTCAGGTTGGCTGGACAGTTTTAAAAGACGACACAGAGTAGCGTGGAATTAAATTTGCGGGGAATCGAAGTTTATGAGCGTAAATCAAAACTGCATACTTTAATTTCAGAATACGCGCCTAAGAGACATTTTTAACGCTGACGAAACGGGACTGTTATCTCGTGCGTTACCATCGAAGTCGCTCGTATATATTATATTTCACTTTTCAACAGCAGCGGAACTGCAATTAATCCAAGGTACATAAAAATACATATACGGTACTCTATAATGTAATATTGTTAATAAGTTTTAGTTTTTTGTAATGCGGAATTTTGTCTAATGTGGAAGAAAATGGTCTCATGCGATTCCGCTTTGAGCAAGTTTTACTGTATTTGCTTTCGAGTTGTGAAAATTAAAAGAGGATATATGATGATAATTGCTGTGTATGCCCCAGAGGAAGGAAAGAAAGAAGAAACAAAAAAAAATTATAAAACATTACAAACATTAGTTGATAAATATACAAAAGATCATCATTTAATAATAAGTGGAGACTTAAATACCAGAGTAGGCAATGTCCCTATAACTAATGTAATAGGAAATAATAGAGAAATAACAATAAATGATAATGGACAGTATTTGAGACAGTTTTCAACCTATAATCAATTAAAAATAATGAATACCTATTTCCGAAAAAAGGACATACATAAATATACAAGAAGTGGATATAACTCAAGATCAATAATTGACTATTTAATCGTAAACAACAAGCTTGGAGCCTTGGTAAAAGATGTGAGAGTACATAGAGGCAGCGATATATACTCCGATCACTATCTCGTGATAAGTAAAATAAACATAATAGCTAAATGGAGAAAAAATAACATAGAGAATAAAATAAACCAAGAATAAGTATATAAAGTACATTTATTACAAGATCAAAGTATTAGACAACATTATGAAAGCAGAATGAATAAATATATATCAGAGATAGTGACATCAGAAGATATAAATATTGAATGGGAAAAATATATCAAATGTAATACATAAAACAGCAAATGAGATATTAGGAAAGAAAAATATAATAAGAAATAGGAAGGGCTTGAGAATTTGGAATGCGAATATACAAAATGCAGTGAATGAAAAACAAAAAGCATATCATACAAATTTACAACTGAAAACAGAAGAATCTTACGAAGAATATAAAATGAAAAGGAGAATTGCTAAAAGCATTATAAGAAAAAACCCATCAGGAGTCATGGGATAAATTTATAAGCTCAGTAGAAACATGATATGTATGGAAGACAAGAAATAGGTTATAAATTAGTGAAACATCTAAATCAGAGTGAGAAAGATTCTGCCAGATTGAATATAATCCCAGAACAAGAATGGATACAACATTATGAAAAACTTTGGAAAAATGAGGAAATTGAAGGAAAAGAGAACAACGAGGAAGAAATAAAAGTGGAAAATATTGATGTAATAGACATAAATGAATTAGAAATCGCTCTGAAAACCAATAAGAATAGGAAAGCATCAGGATTAGATAATATAAATACGGAGTTAGTCAAATATAGTGGAATATTGTGTAAACTACGAATAATTCATCTAATTAATATATGTTGGCAGACCTATGGGATTCCAACCACTTGGAAAACAGCAATTGTGAAGAATATATTCAAAAGAGGAGACCGGAGAAATTGCGAGAATTACAGAGGGATTAGCTTAATGAATACTGGCTACAAGATATATACGAAAATAATAAATAATAGATTGAGAAACATAACAGAAGTAATAATAAATGAAAATCAAAGTGGATTCAGAAAGGGAAGGTCATGTATAGACAATGTCTTTACACTGAAACAACTCATAGAAAAGAGAAGAGAACATAACTTAGAAACTCACATAGGATTTATAGATTTGGATAAGGCCTTCGATCGAGTAAACAGACAGAAATTATGGGAAATATTACGAATGAAAGGATACCCGCTGTGCCTTGTTGAAACAATAAAGAAATTATATGAAGACACAAATATAATTATAGATACCGGATTCAAAAGAACAGATACAATCAAAACAAATACTGGATTACGACAAGGATATAGTTTATCACCCACTTTGTTTAATATATATATATATATATATATATATATATATAGACGATATTTTAAATAAATAGAAAGTTTTAGTGAATCCAGGAATAAGAATGGATAATAAAGTGTGCATAAATGTGCATAAATAATCTTCTATTTGCTGACGATGTAATCATAAAACAGAAAAATGAAGACGACTTACAGAAATCAATGCATGCATTAAATGAAATATGTAAATTATATGATCTAAAGATTTCTGTAAGGAAAACGAAGACCATGGCTTTTAGAGGAAGAGATCCAGTGAGATCCAAAATTATTTTAGAAAATCAAAGTATAGAATAGGTGTCTAGTTTCAAATATTTGGGCTGTGATGTTGGGTACAATGTGGAAAGAGATATTGACTCCAAAATAAATAAATTTCAGACGGTGTGTGGAACAATACAGAGAACATTCAAAAAATACAATTAGAAAAGAAACAAAGATAAAAATGTATAATGTTATGGCGGTTCCCACAATATTGTATGGATGTGAAACTTGGGATCCAGTGAAAAAACAGAAGGATAGAATACAGACGGCGGAGATGAGGTTCCTAAGACAAGTAAAAGGATGTACAAGACTTGTTAGAATAAGACATGAGGATGTAAGAGAAAAATTGAAAGTACAGCCTTTATTGGATAAGGTCACGAATTACAGACAGAAATGGATTGATCATATGGATGGAATGAGTAAGGAGAGATATCCATTGTTAGCAAGAAATTATCAAGCACGAGGAAGACGTGATGTTGGAAGACCTAGAAGACGTTGGGCTGATGCATTATGAAGTCGGAACGGGCAATTGCCTAATCCCTGGAGTGATGATGATGATGATGAGTTGTGAAGTCAGGCCCAGCTAGCTGGTATTCAATGACCTAGACACAACCTTCGTCTAGTGCAGCTAGACCCACTAGTGTGGGTTATCGATGGTTTATCAGCCACGCATGGAAATACGCATGCGTGAATTCATCTGTAATTTAGTAGCTGGTGTTAGAAGAGGTAATGTGAACACAGGAAGCTCCGTTAAGTCGAATGCAATAGATTTTACTGTTGGTGCTGCGGGAAATCTCAAATGTAATGTTCACGCGTGATTGATTTGAATGAAATTTGGTAAATATATTAGTTTATTTTAATCTAAAATTATGAATATACTAATTACCCCAGCAGTGCTGGGCTAGCTGTGGTTGAATGCACGCCACTGTTCCCGGAAATTAGAGATGATTCAAATAACTGAAAAAAGAGAATAATCGAATCTCGATCACCTGCATTGTACAGTATTTCTGAGTTGCAGGAACCTTTCCGTTATAAAGTAGCGTAAATGTTAATGAAAGAATACATTAGGTGCATGTAAATTACAATTTCACGCGGAGTTGCACAGATGCCATGTTACTACAATGTAATATGTACAGAATTTACATCACATCACGGTGATATGTGATGTAAATTCTGGACATATTACATTGTTGTACTGTGGAGACACGATTAAGGTACTAATATATTTATGCTGCTTCATTGCTAACTAACTTCATTTAAACGTTTTCTCTTTTATCAACTATTTTATGTTTTTTTTCTAATAATAAATTTCCACTATTTTTTTTTCAGTTTTCTACTAATTTAGATTATTTTGCCTATGCTATGAGTTTTCGTTTTATTTGCATTATTATGTATATTTTTAAGGAAAGAGTGGAGAATGCTGAGTTTGCAGTGAAAGACCTGCTCTTGAGCAGAACACTATGAATGCAAATGTATATTTTTTTGTATTATTTACCAAATAAATAAATATAAATACAATTAAAAAAATACGAATTATTAGAACACATTCTAATTTAACAACATAAATGACTGAATTTCTACATGGTCATACGTGAATACTAAGTTTAACTCTGATATAATTTTATTAAAACTGGCACATCTGATAATGTTAAATAGATTGATCTGTGTGTGTATATATATGCGTGTGTGTGTGTGTGTGTGTGTGTGAAGAAAGTATGCACTAAAGGTATTGCATTATTTTTTAGACATGTATTTCCTGAACAATGAACGTTACTTTTATTAGTAGAGACAAAAATCTAAATGTACCGTAGATGGTCCAAAGAAAAATATGTTTATTGTATACGTATCTGGCTTAACTTGGCAAAGAGAGAGAGAGAGAGAGAGAGAGAGAGAGAGAGAGAGAGAGAGAGAGAGAGAGAGAGAGAGAGAGAAGAGAGAGAGAGAGAGAGAGAGAGAGAGAGAGAGAGAGAGATGGAGATATAAGGGTAGATTCTTGACCGCTTTCGCCCTGGTACAAAATAAATAACCCACCCTGTTGTCAGTTTTCGTCTTCCCCCTTATCCCTATTGACATCTGGTAAAGAAATACCGACAACACTGGTACGAGTGAGAGAGGTGAGCACAGCTGTCTCTTTCTACAAATTTCTCGCAAAATTAAGCCAAACAAATTATAACAATTATTTTCCATGTGTATTTGATACAAAATATGGAATTGTGAAATAGAGGGTGATGTCAGTGACAAATCATTACAAACGCTAAATTGAAGGGGAAGACATTTATTAAACCTTGAACACAATATGTGAGCCTATTCCAAGTCGTCTTCTTGCACACTTGTTACTTTAATAGCAGTAAGACAGCCCTCTTCTTCATCTATGTGCTGAGTGGGTTGGGACTTGACACGTAAAAAAAAAAAGCTTTAGTTAAGTAATATCATCATCATCATCATAGTACATTCACGAATTTAGGCCATTTGTTGACCTGTTTCGGCCTCAAGAGAAACACCATCCAAAAGTCTTTTGAGTGGGCGTCCTGGTCTTCTTCTTCCTGCAGGTTGATATCTTAACATTTGAGTTAAGTAACATATACTTCCAAACAAGTAGATAGAGTTCTGCGCATTAGTCAAAGTGCGCATGTCATAATCACTTTTAAATTCTGCATCGTATGGCTTTAGTTTGCCTTACCAGTTCTTCACTTGTGAGAGTATCAATAAATGTAGACGAGTTCTCTGTACTGACTGACATGATAATGACTCGTATCTACGAGAACAGTATCCTTAACAGGAGATATCTACGCACAATATCTATTCTGATATTCATTTACGCCTTGGAGAGACGGGAAATCTTCGGTATCAGCATGGTCGGAGTGGAAGACATGAAGTGAGGACACCCTATGTTTGAGGATGATGTGGTCGGGAGATTTAGTCAGGCACCCTCAAGCAGCACGCCCGTCGGGAATAATGTTATGGATATAAGTCATTTCTCCAATAAAAGGGTACTGGAGTACATGTGTAGAATATACGGAAGGTTCAGTCATATCATATGCAATATGTGCTAAGGTTTCTTCATCAAGTGCTAATGCTGCTTTCCCGATCGAGGAAGGTGAGAATAGTTGTTAAGAAATGACGTAAATATATGTTTATTTAATCATATAACATTTTACAATGTATCAAACCAATAACATTTCAAAAATCTATACTTTTAATACATTATGTTTAGTGTTTATTAACCCTTTACATTTACAATATGCACAGGAATGAAACAAAAGTTCGTAACAACTTTCCTTCCGGTGAGATAGCTGTTACAATTAATTACACTATTTTTATAGCAAGATTTTTTCCGTTGCAGATAAATAACTTTTCGAATAAATTAAAGTATTTTCACTTGATTATGTGACTGCAGAATTAAACAAAATACATGCGACAAAATGAAGTAAATGTTTTAGGGCTGCAAATGGATGGTGTGCATGGGAACTGTCGGTTCAAGAGCAGGTTCAGTTTTGTGTTTATATTAAACCAAATTATTTTCATTTAAAACGAAATCATTTACCTTACAATGTATCCATTAAAAAAAAACACAAAGTGGGGCTAATAGTTGTTCCACTGTATGACTTCTTGCAGATACAAGCTTCACCAAGCACTCGGACGAAAACAAATCTTGATATAACTATATTATCCCACTATCTTTACAGATAGAAGTCACCTATGTAAGCAATTCATTAAACCATACATGTACGAAAATATACAGATCCACAGGTTTTTTATTTGAGGAGGAATATCTAGCTTCGAATAGGAAAATATAGGATATAAAAAACTGCTGAAAAATCTGTTCACGGTATGACAGCTAGACCATAACTGGAAGAATGATGATACAGAGAAGTTTATCTTTATCTCTGCAGGAGGCAGTGCTGTAACTAGCAGGAAATAGGCTATTTAGCAAGTGTTTTGTGACTGTTGCTCATAGAGAGAGCCTATTTGAGACGTGATTGTTGTTTTTAACAGCAGGACTGGGACTATGAGAACTCACGTGCGATTGTTGTTTGAAATCAACAACAACGTTTGAATGGCTGGGACTTGTAATTCTACTAACTGGGACATATATTACATACAATCTGCACCTCAGGACCTCCTGGACAATGCACCGCTTGATGTGATCAGCAACCTCTGGTTCGCATATGGTGTAACACCAACAGTAATGATGCGCTACCAGAACTAAACAGCCGATTTTGGAAGCATTCGATCGGACTAGCAGGACCTCTTGTATGTCCAGCTGACTTAACCCCCCTTCACGAGGAGATGCTAAAATTATGATGAATGAAACTTGAATTGCTGCCAGACCTCAGCTGATCGCTCGAATCAGTGATGCGTTTCACAAAATCAAATATAACCCTTCCATGGTCGACAGAGTTGGACTGTCGTTGCTGTGAAAGTATAAAAAAGTAATGAGGGACACACTGTTTGAACGCAATTATAAACTGCCACAACATGCCGTTCAATCAAATGTATTTTGAGTAGAATTGTTTATAATGTAAGCTGAACCTTCCGGATGAACACACTGACCAACGTGCAGAATTCATAAACTATGTGTTTCGGAGTATATGTTACGTTAAAAAATCCTCCCTGTATGATCTAACTTACTTGAAATATTGTTGATAAACTTCTATAACACTCTATATAAGGGGCAGATGTTCTCAGTCGGGCACACTTAATAATTCTCTACTGTCGACTCTAAGAGCATAGTGCTTTAATTTATATGCTTATTGAAAATATTACAGTAATTTTTTTCAGTATCAATAGAAAATAAGCTTAATACTCTTCCTGAGCCATAAAAGTGAAGACTTGTTAATTATTATTCATTCATTCATAGTGTTCTGCCCAAGAGCAGGTCATTCACTGCAAACTCAACATTCTCCACTCTTTCCTTAACTCAGCCTTCCTTTTTGTATCCGCAAACAAACCATTTATTTTAATATCGTCTATCATCTGATGTCTTTTTCTGCCTCTAACTTTCTTTCTATTGACCACTCCTTCTAGGGCAGTTTCTTCTTAGCCAGTAGCCAATCCAATTTCTTTACGTCTTCTTTATTAGTTCCAACATTGTTCTTCCTTCACCCATTCTGTCTAGCACATCTTCATTTTTTATTTTGTCTGTCCATTTTATACGTTTCATCCTTCTCCATATCCACATCTCAAAAGCTTCAGTCGGGATAACTACTATAAATTTTATAATAATAATAAAATAATAATAATAATAATAATAATAATAATAATAATAATAATAATAATAATAATATATTATTATTATTATTATTATTATTATATAATTATTATTATTATCATTATCATTATTATCATCATTATTATTATTATTATTATTATTATTATTATTATTATTATTATTATTATTATTCCCCTATGCATGAAAGCTGGCGGCTTGTTGTGTGTTCTTTCACTTCAGGTCGACTTGAATAATAATAATAATAATTAATAAATAATAATAATAATAATAATAATAATATTATTATTATTATTATTATTATTATTATTATTATTATGTCCACCGCTGTGGTCTCGAGGTAGCGTACTGCCTTGTGACGCAGCGAGCCCGGGTTCGATCCCGGTCGGGACAGGCTCCTGGGTGAGGTTTTTTCGGGGTATTTCCTTACCTGTAAGACAAATGTCAGGAAGCTTAGGGCCCAACGGTTCCCGAAAATCATCCGGCCATCATCGTCATCCTTATCATCATCATCATCCTTCACCGGTGTGGAAAGCAACGGGAAGCTAGCACACCTATAATTCCCTAGTAAAGCTGCAAAAAATAGCATGGAAATGCTACGATTGCAGTGAAAGACCTGCCCTCGGACAGAATTACTATGGATGGATGGATTATTATTAATATTAATATTATTATTATTATTATTATTATTATTATTATTATTATATATTATTATTATTATTATTATTATTATTATATGAAAGTTGTCCACCGCTGTGGTCTCGAGGTAGCGTGCTGCCTTGTCACGCAGCGGGCCCAGGTTCGATCCGCGGTCGGGGCAGTTTTTCTGGGTGAGGTTTTATCGGGGTTTTTCCTCACCTGTAAGACAAATGTCAGGAAAACTTTAAGGCCCAAACGGTCCTCGAAATCATATGGCCATCATCATCCTTATCATAATCATCATCATCCTTCACCGGTGTGGAAAGCAACGGGAAGCTACCACACCTACAATTCCCTAGTAAAGCTGCAAGAATAGCATGAAAATGCTATGATTGCAGTGAAGGACCTGCCTTCAGGCAGAATTACTATGGAAGGATGGATATGAAAGTTATTTTATCAGCAATTACGGATTAAAACCCGGAAAGAAAACCAGCTGTACAGATAAATAATATAAAATATCAGGTGATTAGGATGAATTCGACATGACCAGTTATTATTATTATATACTTGTTGTATCGTACTCTCCACTGAACTTGCAATAAGTTTATGAGGAATATACGAGATATAAGACCGAAGAAATGGTGGGAGGATGGGACGATGGAAGACGCTGCAAACCTACTTAAGTGTCGCAACTGGAGGCTAGCCGCCCAAAATAGAACGATTGGAGACAGAATTTAAGGGAGGTCATGTGCCAAGCGTTCATAACTTCTGTTACTGAATATACGTGTTATTTTGTATGATAGAGTGTTCGTATGCCAGATTGCAACTTTTAGGCATACTAGATCTGGAACGGGACATTTACACATCATCACCATCATTACTATTATTATTATTATTACTATTATTATTGCTATTATTATTATTATTATTATTATTAGGATTGTAATAAAGTGTATATATATTATATATATATATATATAGGCATAATATATATATATATATATATATATATATATATCATCATCCGGTATCATGGCAGCTGCCGACGTCTTCCGGAAACCAAAGGCCATTCTTCTCTGTCCATCAATTGATCTTCCTCCAATCCTCTGATATTCATAGCTGCTTGTACCCCTTCTATCCAAGTTTTCTTCGGTCTTCCTCTCTTCCTCCTTTCTATAGACATCCATTCCATAACAATATTAGGCAATCTTTGACTCTGGTATTCTTTTGACATGGCCATACCACTGTAATCTTTTCTTTTCTATAATGTCTATGATGTCCGGCTCCTCTTGTACGCCCATAATTTCCCTTATTTCTTTATTTCGTATTATATCCATTCTAGATTTTCCAGCTGATCTTCTTAAAACGTCCATTTCTGTACTTAAAATTCTTTTCATTTCCCTGGTAGGAATTTGCCAGACTTCAGCACCATATGTTAAAATGCTCTGAATTATGGTTTGATATATTTATAATTTTCTACTTTTTGTAATATATATAAACAAGAAAGTGATATTAAGAACAGAACAAATAAAGGTAGAGCAATAACAGCAATGATGAATGGAGTCTTATGGAACAGACATATAACCAGGAAAAATAAGTTACAAATATATAATTCAATAGTGAGAAGTACTGTCACATATGGAGCTGAAGTTTGAAAATTCAACAAAAACTTGTGCCGATGAAAATGGATTTCTTGTGGAGAGCAGCAAGATGTTCAAAATTAGACAAAATAGGAAATACTGTCATAAGAGAAAAAATGAATATTGGTTACTTAACAGTAGATTATATATGGTATAAGCAATTAAATTGGTATGGGCACGTACGACGAATGCAAGAAGAAAGATTACCCAGGAAAACATTGGAATGGCGTCCACCTGGAAAAAGGAGGAGAGGAAGACCTCGAAACTCGTGGATGCAGGAAATAAGAACTGGAATGAGAGCAAGAGGACTGGAGGACATGGATTGGATGGAGAGACGAGTGGAGAAGAAAAATAAAACTTTAGGCACAGAAAGATGTGTAAACATCAAAATTCTGTATATATATATATATATATATATACATATATTGTTTTATTATGCACCAAAATGCCGGTATACTGTATGACATACGTCATATGAAACATTGTGGTATTAAAGAGAGTTGTAAGTTGTGTTGAGTATAGCGTGTTTCATTATTACGTATTATAACGCAAACGGTTGTTAACAACGGTTCATCTCGCACGAATAACCTGGTCATTTCATATTATTAACGAAGGCTGCTAGAATTAATAAGAGCAAGTAATTTCGTAATAATACATTCACGTTGAGGTAGTTTTTACGGTTTAGTTGGACGATATATCATCATCACCGTTATAAGCATGTAAAGTAATGGTTGAAGTACCGCGGCCTTGAATTGCCCTGTAAATGTAATTTCACAAACTCTTCAAGTGTGGAGAACCCCGCGTGCATTTCACTTCTTAGATATTTATCTGTCTCACCAAATCAAGATTTCTATACAAATTTATCCAGTCTGGATCAATACAAGATTTCACAGTGCAATAAGAACAGTTAAGTCATGTGGTACAAATGGGGAGTGAAAGACGTGCACGGAAGCTTCTTGTAGGAAAACCAGAGGGAAAACGCCCAGTTGGTAGACCAAGAATGAGGTGGGAGAATAACATTAACCATGATTTGAGGGAAGTAGATTATATAGGGCCGCGGAGGACTAGTGGTTATGCTCCTTGGCTCTGGTCCCAAGGCTCGTGGGTTCAAACCCGGCCGGATTTTTTTAGGATGGAAAAATCCAAGGAGCAAGTCCTCCGGGAGGGACTTTAAGCCGTGGGTCCCGAGTCTGAAGATTTTCAGGCTCGTAAAAGATCCTTAAGCCTGAATGAAAAGGCCTCTAAGCAAAATTTACCGAATTTTCCCAACCTAGTACTACCTTGGTTTCCTAGATGTCAGTATGAGGCGGAACGCTGACCACGGACCACTCAAATGACATCTATACGAAAACAAGTGTAACTAAATTAGTATGGTTCAAATTCTTCCCTGTAGTGCGAGAGCGCCTAAATTTCTGTTAAAGGAAACAGGCTTACAAGAAGAAGATTATGCAGGGAATGATTGGAAAACAATAGCTCAGGATATGGATGTATGGAGAGCTTATGTCCGCGTGGCCATGAACGTACGGGTTCGATAGTTCCAGTTAGTTAGATAGTTAGAAGTAAACCTCTCCAACTTGCGCCCAACTGAGGACCGGGTCGAGGGATGAGATGCGATGAAGCCCCTTATATTAGAGATTTGTGAACAGCAAGGGTGCCGGCCGACCGACCCCTTCTGACGCACCATCTGAGGGACAGATGAATGAAATGAAATGAAACGAATGAGATGGGAATGGAGAAATGGTGAAATGAAATTTGTTCCAGGGGAAAACCTCGACAAAAATGTGCAAGACTCAGTTTCGTTCACCATCTTCCTACCTGTAATGGCGTAGCCCATTGCTGAGCCACAGCCTCTCCTTTGTAAGGAGTTACTAGACCAAGTTACTTGCTCATAGATGTCATGGATGGCACACCGACTCAATGAGACATTTAACAGTTACTAAGACATTACTAGGACGTTGAAGTCGGCAAATTTTGTTTAGAGTCCTCTTTATTCAGGCTTAAGGATCTTATACGAGCCTGAGAATCTTCACACTCGGGACCCACGGCTTAAAGCCCTCCCGGAGGTTGGTCGTTGCATTTTTCTGCCCTAAAAAATCCATCGACCACGGCTGGGTTTGAACCCGCGACCCTCGGAACCAGAGGCAAGGACCTTAACCACTAGTCCACCGCGGCCGATCTCACCATCTGTAATAAGGAGAAAAAAAAAAGCTTTTACTTCAGTACTTTACGATTTTAGACAAAAATCTGGAAAATGAAAATGGAACATTACAGTGCCTTGTACTGTAACACTGAAAAAAAAAAAAAAAAAACAGACGGTACTTTCGACAACATATGAATAAACCAGGCAAACTTAATTTATCTTCTTCTTCTTCTTCTTCGGCTTTCCCCCATTTATAGGTTTGCCGTCTTCAGTTTCCATTTATCTCTATCATTCCAATTTCCCTCTCAAATTTCTATCATCCATTATAGTTCTGACGTAGGTTTTCCATTTCCACCTTGGTCTGCCATGTTTATTTCTTCCAGGGGGTAACAATTGGTATATATTTTTTGGCCATCTTTCATTTTCCGTTCTTTGTACATGGCCATACTATTTAAACGTTTGATTTTCAATCCTCTTAACAACCGATGTGGTGACATTCATTTCTCTCCAAAGGAATTCATTATTTATTTTATCCTGTATTGTTTTTAGGAGCTTCTTCTAAAATAATCAAATTCAACTGTTCTAATTTATTTTTTGCACTTCCGTCAAAGACCAAGTTTCACTTCCATATGACAAAATATTCTGTATTATGCTCTCATAAATTTTCATTTTCGTTTCCTTTGTGATATTTTTGTTCCAAATTATTCCATGTAATGTTTTAGTTGCATTTTTTGCCATTGCAATAAACTTAATTTATAATTATATATATATATATATATATATATATATTTTCAGGATTGCTTCTGTTATATTCACAGGTATTCTCAACCAAAATATACAATTTCTTTTCTTCCACACTTCCCAGTCTTGCGTGTGTGTTTCTGTCATATTTTGTTCTTCACGTTGTCTTGAATTCCCTTCATCCACGTTGGCTTTGGTCTACCACGTTTCCTTTTTCCAGGAGGTATCCATTTTCAATACTTCTTTATTTGTTTGTGCGCCCCTTCTTCTCATTATATGTCCATACCATCTTAGTTGGATTTCTTCAATCTCTTGTACAAATAAATTATAAATATAAACATAAATAAGTTCATT
Organism: Diploptera punctata; assembly: GCA_030220185.1. Classification (NCBI taxonomy): domain Eukaryota; kingdom Metazoa; phylum Arthropoda; class Insecta; order Blattodea; family Blaberidae; genus Diploptera; species Diploptera punctata. Next base: position 2,876,673 of record JASPKZ010009353.1, on the reverse strand, counting down.
CATCGGTGCTTATTTCATTAAAAGACTAAATGAATAAATGTATGACTAACAGTTGCGCTTAAATGCGTATTTCGCTGAGCGAATTGATGAACATACGTAAACTGTTGAGACTCGTCTTACGGAGGTCCCAAGCTCAAATCACGGTGCGGACCAAACCGAGTTAATCCTTGGTCCTTAAGGCAAATGCAGGGTTCAAATGCCATTACTCAGACCCATTTCACCATAATCACCATTTCATAATATAGTTTAAAATAAATGAATAGACCCAATATCACTTTAGAACAGTCGTGCTCAGACGGACAGCAAATCGGGCGTGACCAGTTTGACCCGGGCAGTAGTGTGTCTCAACTGGAGACGAGAAGGATTCAGTGGCGGCTGGTTACGTCTAGTCCATCATCATCATCAACAAATTCGTTTTAGGCCATGTGGCCTGTACGGTAAACCTAGCGAAGATGGTCTTGATCTTTCCAACCGATGTTGGTCTTGATCTTTCCACCGATGTTTTTGGTCTTCCTTGGTCCCTATGTCCAGTTGGGGTATATTGGAATGCCAATTTTGGAAGTCTATTTCTTGCCATTCTCCTCAGATGATTTTTCCATTCTTGTTGGTATCTTTGTATATCTTCATTTAAACTTGTTACTCCAAGTTTTCCTCTGATAATAGTGTTCCTTTGGTGATCCAGTCTATTAACTCCTAAAAATGATCGTAAGAAGCGCATTTGGCTTATTTGAAGTTTATGAGAGTTTCTTTTATTTAAAATCCAAATTTCACTTCCGTATTTTAGAGCAGCTTTTGATGTGATGTTATGTAATCTTAGTTTTGTCTCTGTCCTCATCTGTTTACCAAAACGTCTTCGTACTACCCCATTCATTTTATTATATTTTTTTGTAATTTTGAATCAATTTCACTCGTATACTCTGCAAATACACTCCTAAGTAAGAGAAATATGATATTTGTTCTATAATGTTTCCATCAATCTCAATTTTCACCCGTTGTATGTTTTTTCCACACATTGCCATTGTTTTGGATTTTGAAGTGGACATTTTCATCATTTTCATATTATATTTGCTGGCAATCTTGAATAATTGATACGCTGCTATTTGTAAGCTATCTTCGGAATCTGATATATTATTTGATCATCAGCATATAATTGTTTTGAATTATTTTATTCCTAGTTACTGAAATTCCACTATTTACTGTTTGTTTCCATTCTTGCACTATTCTGTTAATATATATTGAATAAGAGTGGAGATAGTCCACATCCTTGTCAAACACCTTTGCTTGTGTCCAATACTTCTTTAATTACACTGGTCAAAATTATTTTTGTCTGATGAGTACGAATAGTTGTACTTTATGCAGTTTTTTCTATCCTGTTTTCAAATATGTATTAGCGATTTCTCCATCATCCACAGTTTTTTTTTATTTCAATTTCAATTAGTGGATTTAAATAATTATTTTCTGCTTAACAAACATTAACCCATTCGGTTCTGGTTTAAATGATCAATGCGTTTCCCCAGAAACCGAATTTAAGTTACCGTAAATTATATTGCATATTTTCAGTTATTCAAAACAAACAAACAAACAAACTTGAAATCACAATAAGGTTGAAGGCCGAAATACATTCCTCTACTATTTATTTATGTTAACAAAAGATTATCATTCCAAGAGATGTACAAAATATTGTAAAATATAACAACAGAGTTAAGCGAGTGAAACTCGTCTTCTGAGTTTGAAGCCATTTAACTGCCGGCGAGTCCACCTCGTCTTTTGAGGCGAATGGGTTAAAGGGGTTACGTCAAAATCAAAACACACAGTGGTGTACCCACAGATTTTGGTGATACAACTTTTGAACAAAGCTGTTCATCTGGGCCTCATTTATTGACTCAAGAAGATCTTATACGAGATTTAAAGTTATCCAAAAATCAGTCTGAAATGCTTGGTTCCCGACAAAAAGGATGAAATTTCTCGGAAACCTTGCGTGATGGAGAAACATCGATATCATATTTGAATTCAGGAGAAAAAATACTATCAGAATCACATATTTTTCTTTCCGAGGCAAAAAAAAAAAAGTTTATTTTTTGTTGCTCAGTGTTATTTGCAAGTTTTTACACTACATTCTAAAATGTAGTTTTTATTTATGTACATTGTGATGTTGTCGAACATCTGGCGTGCTATATTGCGTGACGAGAGAGACAAACTGTAATTAAATCGTGGTTTACTTAAAGGATGTACTGATTCACTAGCAATGTATTTTACAAATGGTCAAATGGAGAGTGGTCGAATTTCCCGAGCAATTAAGTGAGCAATTTCAAACCCCGCACTCACCGCACCGTAGCGACGTTTCTAGCTTAAAATTCCTAGAAATCAAATTGTCGAGTGTGTAAAATAATAGAATAAACTCTAATATTATTAACAGTTGATATCAAGTATATTAAAGTAAAATAGCTTACGTCATTGACGACGGTTTCTTTTAAATTTGTAATCAGTTCCAAACTCTCGTTCTGAACACTTAATAATTTCCAGCATATTTTGAATTGTAGTATCGCCCAACGTTGCATAATGTAAACAGTGTGTTTCAGAATAAGTATTACAGATTTCCAGGGGTTGTACCATTCCTGTCGCGTTGGACGAAGATGATCTTGCACGAATTCTGGCGGTAGCAGAAATTACCCTGGTCAATATAATTTTTATCTCAAGAGTACCAATAGTTGTACTTAGTGCAGTTTTTTATCGTGTTTTCAAATATGTATTCGGAATTTCTCCATCACCCATGGTTTTTTATTTCAATTAATGGATTTAAATAATTATTTTTAATAAACGTTTTTTCGTCCATTTGTCCATTGTAAAATAAAACCAAATGAGCTACCTCACGAGATTTCAGATATGGAAAAGAGATATCAAGGCAAATGGAATCCTAATATGCTGGCCGATTATTGTTGGACCATCAAGAGGGATGCTCCACAGGCGAAAATAGCGGAAAATCGCCATTTCTTACTTTTTTGGTGAGTTCGAATATTGTGTAGTTACGAATATAGAAAATATTAAAGTATTTGAAATTATAAATTCCGATATCATATTTGAATTCAAGAGAAAAAATACTATCAGAATAACATATTTTCTTTCTGAGACAAAAACAAAAAGTTAATTTTTGTTTTTGTTGTTCAGTGTTATTGAGCACACACTAGGTCTTGTGGGGCATCGGGAGTGTCAATATTCATCTCACCGACCCTGAAAACATACAAACATTTACCGTATATTTGTTATAAGATTTATACAATCTCTAAAGGTTTGTCATTAGAGTTGATTTGCACCATGTATTAATACCACTAACTTTAAGGTAATGTTAATCAGGCGAAAGGATTTATTATATATTAAATGCCCTTAAAGCGTGTCTGGTCATGACATTTACTTAATTTTGTTTTGGACGTGTGTTTGGAATATGTGTTATCTCTTAGAAGATGGTGTTGCCCATCACAGTGATGGGTTGAATACAATAACGTTCTCTCTCCATTGTATAAAAAAAGACCGGTCGGACTACATTTAAGTAGGACGCCAGCATTTTTAAAACACAATGATTTATTACAGTACAAGTCTTTTGCCTTTTCCAAACAAACTTGCCATCTCTCTTTCACACCAGTTGTAAATACATCAATCGATCAGCAAATAAAAGGATTCTTAAATATGACTAATAACACTGGTCTACACTCAAAATCTATCAGAGTTGAAAACAGATAATTCCTATCCATTTTGATGTGAAATAAACGAACATTTTGTTGAACATATTTGTTTACAGCTCTCATTCTTTTGAAAAGCAGGAATTAATTTTGTGATAGAGGGAAATTTTGTAATGTTGGTAATTTTTTTCTTGCGACATACCATGTTTCGTTCCTAGATAAATCATTTTTGTTTACATAAATATCATTTCTTGAGCTTAGGGAAACTATCTGCTCTTTCTCAACTATTTTACGTGTTTGAAGTTAAATTTTCACAGGTAAATACGAAATGAACACGCACACACTATTGAGTAACACTACGAAATTAGGACTGGAAGTAAATATCAATAAAACTAAATATATGGTCACACGTAGAAATTCATTATATAATGGAAATGGACAGCTAATGACAAATGAGGGAAATTTTGAGGAAGTGGTTGAATTCAAATGCCTAGGAACAATAATCACAAATAGGAACGAGATGCACAAAGAAATTAAACATAGGCTCAATTCTGGAAATGCGTGCTATTATGCATTGCAGAGACTCTTGATGTCCCAACTCCTTTCAAAAAACGTTAAACTGAAAATATATAAAACTATTACTCTACCAGTTATATTATATGGGTGCGAAACATGGACTCTTACTTTAAGGGAGGAAAGGAGATTACAAGTATTTGAGAATAAAGTTCTTAGGTACATTTTTGGACCAAAGAGAGATGAACAGACAGGTGAATGGAGAAGACTACATAACAATGAACTACATGGTCTTAATAGGAAGCCAGATATAATAAGAACAGTTAAGTCTCGTAGACTGCGATGGGCAGGACATGTTGCACGTATGGGGAATGAAAGACTTACATGGAAGCTTCTTGTAGGAAAGCCAGAGGGATAACGCCCAGTTGGTAGACCAAGAATGAGGTGGGAGAATAACATTAACTATGATTTGAGGGAAGTAGATTATACAGGGAATGATTGGAAAACATTAGCTCAGGATAGGGATGTATGGAGAACTTATGTCCGCGCGGGCATGAACCTACGGGTTCGATAGTGCCAGTGAGAAAGTAAGTAAGTAAGTAAGTAAATACGAAATGAATGTAACAAGCACAAACCTTCATGGGTGGAAAAGACATACCGGTGTTAATAATTAAAATGTCTTAAGTTAATTTGTTATTTGGTTTATATTTCAGATTAATTCAACTTTAAGATGACACGTAAATGTGTTAAACAGTGCGATTAACTTTTGTTATGTGTGTAATGAAGTGACCTTTGTGTCTCAGAAATGTGAATTCGTCCATTAATAAAAACAGCATATTACCATTAATTACACTGAGCAACAGAAAGAAAAATATGTGATTCTGATAGTATTTTTTCTACTGAATTCAAATTATGATATCGGTTTTTCTCCATGACGAAGGTTTCCGAGAGACACGGCATTTATAATTTCAAACACTTTAACATTTTCTACATTCGTAACTACACAATATTCGAACATTCGGACTCACCTAGAAAGTAAGAAATGACGATTTTTCGCTATATTTCGCCTGTGGAGCATCCCTCTTGATGGTCCAACAATAATCGGCCAGCATATCATTTGCCTTGATATCTCTTTTCCATAGCTGAAACCATCTGAGTTAGCTCATTTGGTTTTATTTTACAATGGACAAATGGACGAAAAAAGTTTATTAAAAAAATAATTATTTAAATCCGTTAATTGAAACTGAGATAAAAAAACTGTGGGTGATGGAGAAATTCCGAATACATATTTGAAAACACGATAAAAAAACTGCATTAAGTACAACTGTTGGTACTCATGAGACAAAAATCATGTTGACCAGTGTTCTTCTTCCTTTCATGGTTTAGGCCGAATGATCTGTTCCGACCTCATTTCATCTCTATCTTGGCCGTCCAGGATGTTGTGTCCTCTTGGTTTATATGGCAGAATTATTTTCGGTATTCTCCTATCGTCCATTCTTTCCTAATATTATTTTCCATTTATGTCTATTAATTTTTTTCATATATCGCAAATATATTTAACTCATTTCTACTTTCCTGATTTTTTATTTAACTAATTTTGTATGTACTAATAATGATCTAAAAACGCATTTTTGATGCCTGAATACAGCTGTCTCTTTGTTATCCAGGACTCGCTGGCATATCTTAAACGTAGTATTCCATTACTTGGTAGAATTTAATTTTAGTGTCTATACGTGTAGATATTTCCATTACTTAGACTGCAAAATAGATGAAGACAGACCTTGAACACCAAACATTTTCCATAATTCATGTGCAGTAAATCTACGTTGTTGGTTAAACAAAACAATACGGTCAACCCCATGATATAATGAAAACCTTCAAACCATGTCAATGATTGCTACTTTTGTGTGGTGCCTCCTCTTAAACATGGAATGTCGAGAAAGAAGAAGAGGGCTATTACATAATCAAATTCCACATCAGTTACAGAACCAGTACTAGTCTATCTGTTCCTATCACTCCAGTCTATCTGTTCCTATCACTCCAGAACATTATGTCTGAGAATCTGATGAAGACATGGGGGATGAATACAAACAACAGCCTGAGTCTTTACAACAAGATCCAGATTAAACAATAGAATCGACCTCACTCACCAAGCCCCATACAAGAAAAACTTAATGATTTAACTCTTGATATGGAGTTACCAAAAAGCAAGGGCGATCTTCTTGGCTCCAGGCTTCAATAGTAGAATCTCTTGGAGGAAAATGTGGAAGTGTCTGTGCTCAGTATATGAATACCAAGAAAGAGGAATAATGCCATCCTTTGCAATGGAAAACAACCTTGTTGCCTGCAGAAATGTAAATGGTGTGATGACATCTTCGAAAATGGAGATAATTCCGAAGACTAGAGACTTCATTGACTCATCTAGGTTAAACTTGAAAGCTGTTTTGGATCACAAAGGAAGTGTACTGTCGTCTGTTCCTGTAGATCACGCTGTACATTCAGGAAAGCTATGAAAATGTATAATTTATTCTTGAAAACAATAATTATGAAGTAATGTTAAAAGATTCAGGGCTCTGTGGCCGTGGTCTATAACTGGTATTTTTTCCAAACGTTTCTCTCTCAACTTAGTCGAGTCTACGACAAGGTAACATCACCTATAAGCACTCGCCACTGAAGATGCCCTCCGCAGTTGAGGGAGGAACGTCTGGAAGAAATACCAGTTATAGACCACGGCCAGATAGCCCGGAATCTTTTAACATTTTGATTACCGGCCGTGAAAGCATTCCACAATAATTATGAAGTCCATCAATTGCAGATATGTGGCGATCTGAAAGTTATTGTCATCATACTCGGAATGCAGTTAGGAAATTCACATTGCACATGAAAAATCTGGGTGAAAGGAAAAAATTGTGGAGCCTGGAAAAAAGAATATAGGTACAGTACACTTCGTTAGTTGCCGTTGATAAAAATATTACGGTATTACTACCTTTACATATAAAGCTAGAAAACAACATGAACCAAGATGGAAAGCTTTATAGTATTTTAAGATATAATTCCCGCATCTCAGTGATCTAAGATCAAAGACGGAATCTTCGTTCGCCCGCAAATTCGAGAAATGTTTAAACGTGGAACATTTAATAGGGTAATTGAAGGGAAGAAGAAAGCATCTTGGGAAACCTTCAAAAATATTGTTCACATTTGTTGTAAAATCAAAAGCTCAAAATTACAATCTACATGTTAATGAACTTCTGAGATCATACTTAAGAGCTAGATTGTAAGATGTCACGAAAGTTCCTCTTTTTTCACTCACACCTCGCCTTCTTCCAAGCGATTTTGTGGTGTTTTGAGCGACGAGCATGGAGAACGCTTATATGGAGATATTTCAGGAATGGAAAGAAGATATCAGAGCAAATGGAACACATCATTGCTTCCAGATTATTATTGGAACGTCATGAGATGCCCTCTAGAGAGAGCTAAATAATAAAAAAAAAATAGTTGAATAAGTAAGAGTCCAAAGGGAAAAGTTCCATATATATATATTTTTTTTGGTTAGAATTGACTATTTTTCTAAATTAAAGAAAACTTTATTTTTTTTGTAGAGACCTAGATTCGAGTCTATTCGTATATAACTGAAATAATGACTGTTTTATATGTGTGTGTGTGTGTGGGTGTGTGTGTGTGTGTGTGTGTATATATATATATATAGTTTAGTATACGCTGCCTTATCACGCAGCGGGCCCGGGTTCGATTCCCGGTCGAGACAGAGTCCCGGCCGGGTGAGGTTTCATTCGGGTTTTTTCCTCATCTATAAGACCAATGTCAGAAAGATTAGGGCCAACAATCCCCGAAAATCATCCGGCCATCATCATCATTCACCGGTGTGGAAAGCAACGGGAAACCACCACACCTATAATTCCCTAGTAAAGCTGCAAAGCATAGCATGAAAACGTTATGACTGGAGTGAAAGACTTGCCTTAGGGCAGAACACTATAGAATAGGATTTATGCGCACAAGGCACCGGAAGAAAATAAGTTAATGTTCACATAGGTAGACCTAAAATACATTGTTTTAACGTTCTTTAGATTTCTAGAATTCGTCTTAAGCACGTTGTGATAAATTCTCATTCGCGCGAGAGAAAGTTGTACTAATTGTACAGATATCTAATTTATTAAACTTGCAAATCCATAGACTCTTAAAAGAGTCAGCACTGATCAAAGCGTCTTACACACAAGTAACCCAATATATACTAGTAAAGTTGGAGAAGGAAATTAGGTTTGAATTGTTTAGAGTGAGGTTTGTTTTATAGCCTTGATACACCGCACAACTAGCCGTTAAGCACCCATCAAGTTTTAATGAATGTGCCCTTCGTTCATCGATTTCACTACAACTTCGTGGTCAAAGCTGTTTGCACTCCAGCAAACCGACATATAAAAATAGTATTTATACATCCAATACACAAGTATCAATTTTATGTAGTTACAACTGGACGAACAACCCCCCACCACCACCACAAATCCACACCACTCTTGGAAACTTTTAGACACCTATAAAATGAGTATTAGAAACAGAGGAGTTTCGTAAACCTGTAGAAACAATGTATGCCTGTAGATTGTTCTAGAGACAAGTTAATTAGGTTTCCCTGATTAATCACTTCACTATTGTTAAACAAAATTATATTTCTGTACATCTGTCAAGGTTCCACCGTATAGGCTATCTTGAACACCCCTACGGGGTTCTATGCGCCCTTAAATCTGTCTGCAGCTTAAGGATATTAATATTATGTCCGTTTCGTGCTTTCACCTAATATAATATACTAGCTAAAACCCGGCCTACGATGTGCTAAGTCTAAATAAATCATAATTTGTTTTTACCTTTAGTTGAATAAGTAAAAGGAAAAAAATATATAGGCCTATACAAAAATGGTTATTGTGAGTTATCCGTAAGAGATAAATATATGCTGTCGCGGAGATTTTTTTTTAGAGCTATTTGAGATATTCAATACTGTGTACATTAATTTTGCGTATTTGTTATGGTTTAGGCAGAGTAAGCCATTTAAGCGTACAAAACGACACTTTTTTTTTTACATTTTCACTACAAAGGACGATTTTCAAGGGTGAAGGGCCTGAGCATAGAACTCTCCTATAGCCTATAACTTCCCCGGGAAAAAGCTGAACATTTTGCAAAAATCCCCATTACAAACGGATAAACGGTATGGCAGCGCACGTTTGCCCGGGAATTTACTTATCCCGATCTTCTTAGCATCAATGAAAGGCAAAAATGGCTAATGCGAATTATCTGTAAAAGGTAAACATATGCTGTCGCGGATTTTTTGTAGAGTTTTCTTTTGAGATATTCAATTCTGTGTAAATTAATTTTGTGTATTTGTTATGGTTTAGGCAGCGTAAGCCATTTAAGCGTCAGAAAAGGACATTTTTTTCATGTTTTTAAGGGTGTAGGAGTTGAGTATCACAACTCTCTTATAGCCTGTGTTCATCACGGGAATCTCCTGAACATTTTGCAAAAAACCCATTACAGTCGGATCAACGGTATGGCCGCGCATAAAGTACGAACAAAGAAACAAACATTCATTTATATAAGATTAATGTACGGTTTCTATAACATTATAGTGGGATTCTATATGAGGCACGTTGAGTGCAGCAGGTGGAGAAAATGTATCATGAGTGTTATTCGGACGACTATCCTCACCCAAATATTCTGATTGGACTCGGTATCTGCGGTTTTTATGGCCAACTCTACGGAATCAACGCAGACCTAATTACGGACAATTTTCCTTCAATTGAAGAAGGTGGATTGGAGGGGTATGTCATCTGATTGTACCTTCATATACTATCTTATTTTAAATTTGATATCTATTGCAATACGTACAATTTAGTCAACGTATTCGAAATTCATCTGAAAGGCTATAAAATAAGTTTTTATTCTGAATATATTACATAGGCCTATATGCAAACAAAATAATAAGACTGTATTGTTAGTTGTTAAAAAAAAATATCGACTTCAATCATACCAAAGTCGATTAGAACAGAAACTTGTACAAATATAAATTAAAAGTCACATGGTAAAATAATAATAATAATAATAATAATAATAATAATAATAATACCAACAATAATAATAAAGTGATCCCACTACAGGCCTCAGGAGGCCCTTGGGGCAGTATGAGGTAAAGACTCCCACTTTTTCTAGACAATTGGCATTTGATATCAGCCGGGTTGTCAGCCCTGCGTGACGGCCGCCTTTACCTCAGAACAATCGTCTGGTACTCATTTCCGTCAGAGGCTGAGTCGACCCCAGGGCCATAGTGCCTCGACTTCCGGCTTGTAGCGCAGTGCCTTAACCACTACGCTACGGCGTGCCCATAATAATAATAATACCAATAATACAAGTAATAATAACAACAATAATAACAATAACAATAATAATAACAATAACAATAATAATAATAATAATAGTAATAATAATAAAGGTTATTTTTTTGCATGAAATAGAGTTCTTATTTTAAGATTAAGCGCTGAATTCAATGTGCAAACAATTTGTTTTCCGACACCCTCAGTTTAAAATATGTCTGTTTCCGTATTTAAAGCTGGCTGAAATTACCAATATTGCTTTTAAATACAAGTAGATGACTCTGTAAACATGAGCTAATAGCCGTAATAAAATTTACTTTTTTAATGAATTTATTGTGTTGTAATGAATATTTTGCCTTATATAATTTGTTTCCTATTTTTGTGCCTCCCATAGTAAACAAATATAACAATTCCAGATGACTTTTTCTGTTTATTTCCAACCCCTCATATATATCTTATGATAACATTTTCCTTAAGAGTTCTTCCATTCGATCTGTCAACACTTCATATCGCATCTCTGTCAGAAGGTGAACACCAGCCTAGAGACTTTTTTGTCCATAGCAGAATCAGTTTTACCAGCGAAAACTTGTGTAAAACGTAATGACTTATTCAAGCACTAAATCACGATAAAAATGTCGCGAATATCCTTTAATCATCCTCATAATTTATGTTAAGTGTGCGGCAAATAAACAGTTACGTCTAATATACTGATAATAACGCCGTTAATAGAAAAATAGTATTAGTTATATTTTGATGTTCAACACAGTGATGAAAATCACAGTTGGGCTCGTCATGTTACTTGTGCCAGCTGTTTAAAAATAAAAGTAAGTTTCTATGCATTGTGGATTTCCGATGGAATGGTGAAACCAACCAGCCATATTAATGATTGCTGTTTCTATATCACTAAAAGGTGTGACGGGAAAAGACAATAACAAACATGAATATTCATAGATTAAACCACCCATTAGACTTGTTGATAGTGATGAGATACCTGATCCTGTTCCTCCCGAATTCTCAGCATCAGAAGACGAGCCTAAATGAAGTGAAACCATTCAAGCTTAGAATCAGGAATGGAAGAAACCGAATTCAAAATGCATCATAAAGTAACTCAGGAAGAATTAAATTATTTAGTCCGATATTTAAATATTTCAAAAACACAAACAGAACTAAAGCAGGATTTTAATATTATAATAAATATGAAACTTAAAGTTAATAATTTTGTATTTTAAAATTCTTTTAATATTTAAATATAACTTAAATAAAGAAAAACATATAAATAATTCATTGTTGGTTATTGTTGAATAAAAATGTCTCAGTAACAATTATAGAAATTGTATTACATAACAGTTTTTGTAAATAATGCTTTTAAAATTGTTTTAAGTCATTGTTGTCATAATTATAAAGCTTTCTGTTATAACTGTAATAAGAACACCTGCTTAACTTCATATTTTTAAATGAAAGTAAACTAAACTCTGATTGGATGTTAAAACAATTAACTTTTTGATTTAACAAATCAAATTTAAAACTTATATTTAATGGACTATTAACCAATAGAATTTAAAATTACCATCATGTGATGTAATAATGTTCTTTAAAATGATAAAAGACTTACACTATTCATTTTCTGCATACAACTTTCCACAAAGATAGAAGCAAGAAGAGTTATCAAGATAAAATGTAATATTTAATACAAGAATAATTGATTCCAGAAAAGAAAAGAATTTATTTTAATTGATAGTGAAGAATAATACCACTCACATTTACTTAATCTGCTGGGAACCTACAAAGTGAATAAATTTGTAATTATTTCTACAAGAAACAGTTTTCAGTGATTTTAAAGTGTTTTCCTATCCAGTGTACCAACTACCGACCCTAAGAAGAGAATCTAGCTCTACCGAAAATAAAACCCAACCTGAACCAGTAATTGATTTTGGGACACGAATCCTTCTTCAAAATGTTACTACAACATCGGTCATGAAGAGAATTACTGCTTCAAAATGTCACCACAACTTGGGACAGCAATTCACTTCTTCAGAACCTTTAGGTTTTAGGTAAAGAAATGGAATTTCTTACCCACAGGCACAACAACAATATCAATATTTCGAAAAGGAGAAGAGCATCCGGTTAATTTTGTTACAATGGAAGAGAATTTGTGTTATAGTGAAGGATGACATTTATGTTGGACCACAGATAAGAGAACTGATGACAGATCAAAGTCAGTTGATTCATGTGGAACTTGAAGCATGGATATCATTCAGTAATATAATATGTAAACAATTCTTAACTATTATTACATCACACAATTACGATAAATTATTTGACAAATTATTAGGAGCCCATAGAAATCTAAGTTGTAATATGTCTCTGAAAATTCACTTCTAGTAGTCCCATTTAGACTACATCCCAGAAAATCTTGTACAAGTTAGTTATAGCCTAAACATGGAGAAAGATTACAGCAAGATATTTCCGAGATGGAGAAAATATATCAAGGAAGATTGAAACTCAATATGTTTGCAGACTACTGCTGGAACATCACAACAGAAACCACAGGAACATAAAGAAGATGCAGCAAGTGGTAGCAGCGGACGATGGACTCAAACATGCGCTGATAATGTTTTCAGGTGTGATATTTGAATAATTTAAAAAAAAAATAAGTTCAATTTATTGTGAAAAGTAGTTCTGCATATCAAGGTGACTTTATGTTAATCCTAAAAGCATTGATGGAATGCTGAGGGAAGAAGTGGCAGAATAGAAATGTGAAACAATTCGAGTTAGCTGAGTTCCAAGTTCATAACCCCGCATGATAGTGGGATGACATGTTGTTGGTAGACGAATCTAAATGCAATCTTTTCATATCGGATGGAAGAGGTATGGTTTGGTGCAAGGGAAATAAAACTTGAAATTCTGAATGTGCAGCGTACAATCAAACATGGAGGAGAGAATGTAGTGGTTTGTGCATTAGGTATCAGGTAATATACGTTTATTAATGGAAAAATGACCGAGGTAGGTTACTCAAATAACCATGTAAGCACTGAGAAATTGTAAATCAGGAGAACCCCCACCTTCTACCGCGACACACATCGTAAAGGAGTGGCTGCTATTTAATCGTCCCAAAGTGCTTGACGCACCATGTTAAATCTCAGACTTAACCAGATTGAAAATGAGAGAAATGAACTGGAATGTAAAATAAGTAGTGGACCAGTTAATTCTAAAGATGATATGAAAGTATAGTTTTCTAAAGCTAGGGATAAATATTTTTTCAATATAACTTATACTATAAAACTTGTGGTAAGTATGTCTAAAGTTTCTAAAGAAGTAATCAAACATTGAGAGTTTTCAACAAAACATGCCGTAGCCGAGTGGTTAAGGCAAGATGTCTTGGCGCAGAGCTAAGGTGCTTGCACTGGTTCGTGTCTACAAGGGAAAAGGAATTTTTCTCGTGGAATTTCGGCCAACATGACAGCGGTGCCCACCCAGCATCGTGAAACATTTGGTTAGCTACAATAAGTTACTGCTACAGTTAAAAAAACCAACTATAACGGCTGAGGGGTCCGATATACCGACCATATTTCACCCTTACACTGACTGGATAATCATCTACCTCTGTGATTAACACATGTGGGTGTGAGGCCAGCAGCAGGATGGTAGGCCTGTCGCCATTGAGTTTTTATTAATTATTGTATTTTTTAAGTACACATTTGTATTTAACAGTGTTTAATGTGTCCGGATATTGAAGGTGTTTTGTAATTGAGTTCTATTAGAAGAAAAATTCGCGTATTTGTCGGGCGTTAACCGTTAAATTCGTTATGTGTCCTTTTGGATACATCAGTTGGTTCAGTTAATTTAATACTGTAAATAAATCAGAAGAAAACGAACAAAAAGAAACCGCTTAAATGTGTGTCTAATTACACAATATACCTAATAATAACAGTTATACAAGATTCCGTTTCACTGCGGTCCACCACATTCAAGTAACTAACACAAGAAATTTGTGTTTTGTCAATTTAAGGGTTAAGAGATTCAGATGATATGTTTTTATGTTGTTGGTTTTTAAAGAAATTTGTTTGTATTAAAATGGAGGAATAATAAGTAATTAGATAATGTTAAAAGTGTTCCAATATTAATATGAGTCAATTTAGACAACAATGCACTCGATTTTAAATCGCTTAATACATTTTTGTTATCGTGATACATTTAATTTTAATGACATGACATATTTACATGAGAGATATTATTTCTTGGATTGTCATATGGGTTCCGAAGTAATCTTCTTCTTATACAACTAAAGATAAACATTTGTGCCTGATCCGGAATTTGAACCCAAGTTCACCAGCTTTACACGCTGGAGCACTAACAAATTGTGCTAATCAGGCAATCTTCTTCTATTTGTAATCCACGTGACCTCTCGTAGTGAACTTTTAATCACATTACAACAAGGTGGCTTCCACCAAGGGTTTATAAGGGCATTTATTCCGTGGCATGCCAGCCAACGTTGAAAGCTAATATACTCAGCCAAGCTTTTCGCGTGTAATTGTTTGATACCTTCGCAGCAACAATAATATAATTCTGTCGAGCATGGCAGGATTCTGTTTGATGTGGTTAAACGGATGGGACAATCAGCTGAGCTCTAGTGGAAACTTGTGTTTCATACACTACTTTTGACATGCTCCCTAGAAATTTGTTACGTGGTGTAGCGCGCACCTTGATCAATGGACAGAAATCATAAAGGGCATGTGGGAGTTGCCTATATGTTCCTTTAAAGGGGAGACCAAAACCTTTAGCTATTAAAAATTGGCATATTTCAATTTTTTTTCTCAGCAACAATGCTGGTTACAGAAATGAAAGTTGATATGTGACATCTATATTACAATGTGAGCATGTTTGTGTACTTAAGTACAATCTAACTTCAGTCGTTATGGTTAATTAAATATTCAAAATGTCAGCTGAAAATTTTGCATTTCCTAAATTTCAATATTTTTAATGATTCTTGTTTTATTTTACTCAATGTTATAGCTACAAAATATACAATTGTTTAATTATATAGAGTGTAAATATTTATTTTTCATTTCAAATTGATGCATACTCATTTTTGTTAAAATTTGCATTCAGTTTTTTTAAAATAAAATATAATAGGTACATTACTAATTGCAGTATATTATGTTCATCTCTAAACTACATATACATGCAAAATATCATCTCAATATCTTGAAAACTTTGGGAGTTATCAGGGAAACTGTATTTAAAAAATGAAGTTACGGAAAACAAGCGACAAACTTACCGAAGAGGTGCCTTCTAAAATTAAGGGGCTCACTCGAGTGCCAGTATTACGCATTTTTAAACATAACTCGAAATGTAATAGAGATATCAATGTAAATCTTTCACTAATTTGAAGATGAAGTCTCAATCTATATGGGGGGAAAAATAAAAATTAAAATGACTTTTTTTGACCCTCAAAGGTGTTGGTCCTCCCTTAAAGCGCCTCTATGTATATACAAATTGTACATTAATTTGTTATGAAATTCAAACTCAGCATTTCTCTTAAAATCCGAGGAAAACAATGGGAAAACCAATCAATTGGCCAAACCCGAGACATCCTCAGTACCAGTCTCAACCTTACCAATTGACATTTATCATAAGTAATGCCACGAGAGATTTCCAATTTATCTACATAATTTGGAAATCAAGAGTGGCATTTGTTAGGACTATTTAACGAACAAAATTAAGCTCTTTACTAAAAAATAATTATTTGAATATAGTTACCGGTGTTTTAATATATTTATATAGTTAATGTAAACGGCGATGTTTGAAAACAAATTAGAAATTTGAGGTTATGTATATTCACTGCAACTCGATCATATTATTTATTGCCAAATAGGATAGCAATAATGTAAGAATGCACTCTAGTGGAGAAATAATGAAACACATCAAACTATTATAATCAACATTATAGGTTAATCATTTATATTTTGAATAAACAGCTTAGTAAAATCGCGGAATCTATTCATTATTTGCTATAATCAATGTATTTGTTGGAAAAAAATAATGGTCTGACCTGTTCAGATTATTAAAAAAAGGAGAAGCTTCCTTTATCATAAAAGCAGGAGCTGATAAAGAGAAATCAATAAAGAGCGAGGTGAAACACGACTGCCATTGGTGTAAAACAGAATTCATTTAAACGTGATTGGTCATTGACTACCATTTGCGACATGAGTTAAATAGTCATAAGTAATGCCACGAGTGATTTCCAAATTTTCGATAAATTCACGACTCGCGAAGTGAGGAGTGAATTTATCTAGAGAATTTGGAAATCAAGAGTGGAATTTATTAGGACTATTTAACGAATACATTTTAGCTGTTTACTCGCAAATCATTATTTAAATATAGTTATTTAAAATATTATATATTTAATGTAAACGGCGATGTTTGAAAACAAATGAGAAACGATTGGTACGCTTCATCTGCTTCTTTTGTTCATCACTGCAACCAGATCATATTATTTATTGCCAAATGAACGCAATGTTGTAAGAATGCAGTCTAGTGGAGAAAAAATGAAGTATATCAAACTGTATATTAATTTATTTCTGATGTCCTATGACAATTATATTTTTCTGGAATATTATTACCTGGGGAAAAATACATTTAAGAAAGTGCAAACAGTGGTTTCTTTTTTTGGTGGTATAATCAATTGCTACAAATGTTTTTATATTAACTCCCGCGTGTGCTACGTGTTGACATTCATGCATTATATATATAATCTGGTAGCCGTATTTCTTAGAGAGTCAGTTATTGTAAAATAATGATTTATGATAATGATAAAATGATTCAGAATGTTAAAAAGGAGGTGCATTTTTCGATCCGATTGAGGGTCTTTCCACTTTTCAGCGGTTGCCCTTTTACCAGCCGGCTGCTGGCCCTTCACATCCACATGTGTCAAACACAGAGGCAGATGATCAACAGCCAGTGTAGGGGTGACATGTCGAGTCCCCCAGCCGTTATAGCTGGTTCCTCAACCTGGAGCCGCTACTTATTGTAGCTACCCAATTGTCTCACGATGCTGGGTAGGCACCGGTCCCATACTGGCCGAAATACCATGAGAAAATTTCTTCCCCCATGGAGACTCGAACCAGCGCAAGTCCCGTAGCTCTGCGCCAAGGCTTCCTACCTTAACCGCTCGGCTACGGCGCGGGACAGGTGCCTTTTTTATTATGATAAACTTTAGTTGGTAAATTCTAGGTGAAACACGACTGTGATTGGTTGTAAATAAAAAAATAATTGAAATGTGTTTGGTCATTGATTCCCATTTGGGGCATGAATTAAATAGTCCTTATATATTATTTTTATAGCTTCATTTTGATATCAAATGTAAGGAGTCTAAGTAGCATATATTCCATATATACTTAAATATGGCGTTTGTTAGGCAATTCGATTTCGTATATATTTTTGCCATTAATGCAAAGAAACAACAGCTTTCATCAGGAAGTTAGAGAACCGGTGTACAGAACAGTTAAGCGTCATTGTTTTTGTTATAATTAAATTAGATAACACAAGGCAAACAAGTGGTAGAATGTAAAATGGCATTTTAATAGCAACTATTTATTCATTCAATAGATCGTAAGTTCAGGGGCTGTACTTAAATATGATTTCCGTTGGTATATCACAAAAAGACGAATACAAAATGTTTGTGAAAAAATCTAAATTGCTGGAACATTTTCACTGATTATCCGGACAATATCTCCCACTTCTATTTATTTTTATCTAACGAAATTTCGTGAATCATATTGATATTATTGTGTGACTATATATTTAGTTGTATTGATATTTACTTCCAGTCCCAAATTCTTAGTGTTACTCAATAGTGTGTGCGTGTTGGCCTTTAGTATCTCCTCGCTATCGCCCAATAGTACTGCATCATCTGCATAAACAAACATCATTCACTACAGTAGGAAACAAAATCTACTTCAGAAACTGCAGAGAAGAAAAGTTGACCATTGAACGAACTGGCTCCATGCTTTTAATCCAATACTCGTATTGCACCGAATGGTGGTAGATCATGTGTCTATCTGTTGGCGTTTTTTATAATCGTTAAGGTGAAATAGTTTTAAAATGTACAGTTCATCTGTCCCGAATACTCTTATCCATTGTGTTGAACTTTAAGTGACGTGTGATTTCACAAACTGCTCTCCGTACATTGTATAAAAAAATTAATATATAAAATTATTAAATATTTACCTAAAATGTCCGTTTCCTCAACTTTAGTAGTTATTTATCAGTAGCGCTTTCGGTACCAGTCCCATCATCAGCTGGATTCAAAACTGGTGTTTCACAGAAGACTTGGTAGAGGCAGTGAAACACCAGTTTTGAATCCTGCTGATGATGGGACTAGTCCCTAAAGCGATACAGATAAATAACTAATAAAGTTAAGGAGACGGGCCCCTTAGGTAAATATTTTATAATTTTATATATTAATTTTGAATAATACCTCAACGGAACTTCATCATAAATCTTATTAATGTTGTAAAACATATTAGTCCCGGGACTACTATAGTCCAATTCTGATAACTGTAGCCGTCTTGGTCAAACCAAAGGAGCGTGGCAGGAGGTAACATTGCTGAGGGGGATTGCTGAGGGGGGACGGAGCTATTAGCCATGCAAAAAACATTTTATTGTTAACTAGCTAATACCCGGCGTGCGCTGCTACGCCTAAATAAATTATAATTAATGTGATTTTATGTTTAGTTGAATTACTGAAAGGAAAAATAATTATAAATTTATATTTTCTAGATACCCCGTGCTGATTACTCGGCGTTCTCGGGAATCTACTTATCCCAATCTTTTTGACATAAATCAGATGAAATACGAAAATTAATGTGTTTTATGTTTAGTTAAATAAGTAGGAGGAAAAATTCAATTCGTAATTATTTTTAAATACCCCGTGCTGTTTAACCGGCGTTGTCCAGGAATCTACTCTTCCCGATCTTCTTGGCATAAATGAGCTGAAAGACGAAAATTAATGTACTTCTTATGATTAGTTGAATAAGTAAAATAAAAAATAATTATAAATGGATATCGTAATTATTTTAAGATTCCCCGGGAATCTACTTATCATGCATGATCTTCTTGGCATAAATGAGCTAAAAGACAAAATTCGTTATTGCGAGTTATCCGTAAAAGAATATCCGCCATGAGATGCTATGCTTGCACAGGAATCTACGTACTTGTCTCGATCTTCTTGGCATCAATTTAAGACAAAAATGGTTATTGTGAGTTATCCGTAAGAGATAAACATATGCTGTCACGGACTTTTTTTGTAGAGCTTTTTGAGATATTCAATTCTGTGTACATTATTTTTGTGTATGGTTTAGGCAGCGTAAACCATTTGAACGTCCAAAGAGCTACTCTTTTCACGTTTTACACTACAAAGGACAATTTTTAAGAGTGTAGGAGTTGAGTATCACAACTCAGTTATAGCCCATGTTCATCCCGGGAATCTCTTGAACATTTTGAAAAATGTCCCATCACAATCGGATCAACGGTATAGCCGCGCATAAAGCACGAACAAACAAACATACAAACAAACAAACATTCATTTTTATTTATTAGATAATAATAAATTGTTTATAAAAAACAAAGTTGTTCTATAATGAACACCCCAAACTTATTAGACAACAAAAATATTCACTAACACAGAACTAGTAGATAAAAAAATGCAACGTGTAGTAACTATTATGTTTTCTAAACAGAGGATAGTCGCTGGCAGTACCTGTAACTTTTCCTCCCCCCCTTTCCGCACCATACACCATAGGCCCCATAAAAGCGGCTAAAGAAGCCAGAAGCTGAACTGTACAATACTTGACTACATCTCTAGGTAATGTTTCAGATCCATAAATAGAA
Organism: Diploptera punctata; assembly: GCA_030220185.1. NCBI lineage: Eukaryota > Metazoa > Arthropoda > Insecta > Blattodea > Blaberidae > Diploptera > Diploptera punctata. The sequence continues at coordinate 2,856,227 of JASPKZ010009353.1, read as the reverse complement.
AATTCGAGTCTCAACATAGCTTAATTTAAAACATATGCCGTAGCTACATAAATACATATCCTCAATTCGTGTCCAACTCGGGTCGGATCGAGGGATGAGATTAAATGAAGCCCCATATATAGATGTCTGTGAATGACAAAGTGCCGGCCGAGGACGCCTGACGCACAATCACGGAGGCAGATGAATGAAATGAAACGAAACGAAATGGATGATATGAGTATGGAGAAATGGTGGAATGGAATTGTGACAAGAGGAAATGGGAGAAACCCCGAGAAAAACTTGCCCAAGCTCCGTTTCATCCACCACGAAACCCACATGGAATGACCGAGACTCGATCTCGGGACCCCAGCCGTGAGAGGCGACCGTCTAAACGCTTGCGCAACGGAGCCGCCTCCTGGCTACATAATGCATATAAATACATAAATATCAGAGGTTTGAAAATGGACACTAGGTACCGAGTAGTGGTCTATTGTCAGAAGTGTCGGGAAATACATAATAATAATAATAATAATAATAATAATAATAATAATAATAATAATAATAATAATAATAATAATAATAATAATAATAATAATAATAATAATCGATAATAAAAAATTATTATTATTCAACAAAAACATCGAACAAAAACTTATGTCGATGGAAATGGATTTCTTGACGAGAACAGCAAGGTGTTCAAAATTGGAAAAAAAAAAAAAAAAAAAAAAACTGTCACATGAGAAAATATGATTATTAGATATTCAATAGTAGATTATATAAGATATAAGCAATTGAATTGGTATGGACACGTACGATGAATGCAAGAAGAAAGGTTACCCAGGAAAACATTCGAATGGTATCCACCTGGAAGAAGAAGGAAAGGAAGACCTCGAAACTCGTGGACGCAAGAAATAAGAACTGGAATGAGAACAAGAGGACTGGAGGACATGGAGTGGATGGATAGAGACGTTTGGGGAAGAAAAATAAAACCTTAAGCACAGAAAGATGTGTTAACATTAAAATTCTGTATATAAATAATAATAATAATAATAATAATAATAATAATAATAATAATAATAATGTATTATTATTATTATTATTATTATTATTATTATTATTATTATTATTATTATTATTATTATTATTATTATTATTATTATAGTCCACCGCTGTGGTCTGGAGGTAATGTGCTGCCTTGTCACGCAGCGGGCGCGGATTCGATCCCCGGACGGGGCAGTTTTTCTGGGCGAGGTTTTTATCGGGTTTTTTTCCTCACCTGTAAGACAAATGTCAGGAAACCTTTAAGGCCCAAACGGTCCCCGAAATCATATGGCCTTCATCATCATCATCATCCTTATCATTATCATCATCCTTCACCGGTGTGGAAAGCAACGGGAAGCTACCACACCTACAATTCCCTAGTAAAGCTGCAAAGCATAGCATAAAAATGCTACGATTGCAGTGAAAGACCTGCCCTCGGGCAGAATTACTATGGATGCATTATTATTATTATTATTATTATTATTATTATTATTATTATTATTATTATTGGGGGCACGCCGTAGCGTAGTGGTCAAGGCACTGCGCTTACAAGTCGGAAGGTCGAGGATTCCAGTCCCGGTGGGGTCAGGATTTTTAAACTGACCAAAACCTTCTGGCGGCACTATGGCCCTGGGGTCGACTCAGCCTCTAACGGAAATGAGTACCAGACGCTTGTTCTGGGGGTAAAGGCGGCCGTCACGCAAGGCTGACAACCCGGCTGACATCAAGTGCCGATTGTCTAGAAAAAGTGGGAGCCTTAATCTCCTACTGCCCCAAGGGCCTCCCGAGGCCTGTAGTGGGATTACTTTACTTTATTATTATTATTATTATTATTATTATTATTATTATTATTATTATTATTATAAATATAACAAAACTTTTGTGAAAAATCGGTAATGCAAAAGACTATCGTTTTCTTTAAAAAATTGGAAACCATTGAGCTATATTTAGATTTGGCTACTGAATTCAACATAAAATCTTATATAAATAGAATCTAATATGCATTACATATTACTAATTCTATCAATTTTGTTTTTATTTTATGAACAGAATCCAGGTTCCTCGTGATGATTATTACGTCAGCAATGAATTAACTGAGACAGAAAAAAAACCGACATTATTATAACAGTCCGTCAGGCAGGAACAGTGTAAGTAGTAAATAAAGTAAGCATAAGATGAATTTATGGTCCAATTTTGGTGGTGTACTGAATATATACGGTATTTTATTTGTTAAAATGGAAAAACTCAACTTCTGCTGCCAGCTTATTTAAAACTATCGGACCGCAGTAAAAACAAAGCAATTTTTAATTTTGGGCTTCAGGTAAAGCCCCAGTCTTAATGGTCACATTTCGCTGATGTTTTTGAGAATACCTACCAAGTTTCATGTTAATAGCATATACTGAGTTTGTTTGAAAAACATCGAAAATTGCGACCGTTAGAGCGATTTTTAAATTTTCTTTTCAGGTGAACACGTAATGATCCGATGTTGCTGGTTAATTCCTTCGCAATCCGCTAAAAGGGAATTCATCAGTTTCATCATCAACAACAAGGATTAAGTCCAATGGCCTGTTCGATCTCATTATAGGTCGAATTGGTCCTTCCATCTCTTCAATGGTCTTCCCAACATTCTTCTCCCTTTTGGTTTATAATTATACATTCTTCTTGGTATGCGCTGTTCATTCATTCGTAATACGTGCTGAAGATAAGCATGTTGATAATACTTTATTCCTTTCACAGAGATTAAATATATTAAGTTTTGTTCTTATATCTTCGTTTTTCTTTTTATCGGTCCTTTGGTATCCTGCTATTGCTCTCAACATCTTCATTTCAGCAGCCTCTATTTGTTTACTATCTGCCTTTGTTAATGTCCAGGTTTCACATCCATATATATAAGAGATGGAACTGCTAAAGGGAATTTATAAGTGGAAAAATCTAAATGTTTCTCTTAAGACGTTAAAGTTGGGCACTGCAATCATTAACAACATAATAATGCCTCTACATTACTATTTTGCAGAAATAAGTACCTTTCCTGCCGTCGGATATAGACTGTGTATGAAGAACCAGGAGGAGGCACGTTCGTTCGCCTGCCGCCGGTCTCAAATCGGGGTCAGGAGGATCCAGGTCAACGTCATCCCACGGTTAAGCTATTCTATCGCACCGAATGTAATATACTTTTCACTTAATGTTATGATGCATGTCAATATTTACCAAATGAAGCAATATGTGGTCCGTGGAGGTGTTATTCAGACTAGATGTGATGTAAAACATGTGTATCAAGAGCAGTTAAATAAGTGAACTAACTAACTCACTGACACTATCGATCCCATAGGTTCATGACCGCGCGGACACAATCCATTCATCCCTATCTTGAGCTAATATTTTTCAATCATTCCTGTATAATCTACTTCCCTCAAATAATAGTTAATGTTATTCTCCCACCTCATTCTTGGTCTACCAACTGGTATTTTTCCTCTGGCTTTCCTACAAGCAGCATCCATGCAAATCTTACATTCTTCATTCGTTCCACATGTTCTACCCATCGCAGTCTACGATACTTAACTGTTCTTATTATATCTGGCTTCCTATAAAGACCATGTAGTTCACTGTTATTAGTCTTCTCCATTCACGTGTAGTTAAATAAATGGAACAATTCAAAATTAAGTAACATAGAACTATAAAAACGTACAGTATCCTGCTTATTTCTGATTTTCTAAAGAGGTAGCTATACTCGTTCAACTGTGTCTAAATGACACAAAGAGTAGACCGGGCAGGTTGTTTTCAGGTACTTTTGAAATTAATAATGGGTTAAAGCAAGGAAATGCCCTATATCCTCTATCTTACTAACTAACTAACTAACTCACTGGCAGGCTATCGAACCCGTAGGTTCATGGCCGCGCGGACATAAGCTCTCCATACATCGCTATCCCGAGCCAATGTTTTCCAATCATCCCCAGTATAATCTACTTCCCTCAAATCATAGTTAATGTTATTCTCCCACCTCATTCTTGATCTACAAACTTGGCGCTTTCCCTCTGTTTTTTCTACAAGAAGATTCATTGCACTTATTTCATTTCCCATGCCACATGTCCTGTCCATCGCAGTCTACGAGACTTAACTATTCTTATTATATCTGGCTTCCTATAAAGACCATGTAGTTCACTGTTATGTAGTCTTCTCCATTCACCTGTCTGTTCATCTCTCTTTGGCCCAAAACTTTTGCTCTGGACTTTATTCTCAAATACTCGTAGTATCATTTCCTCCCTTAAAGTAAGAGTCCCTGTTTCGCATCCATATAATATAACTGGCAGAATAATAGTTTTATATATTTTCAGTTTAATTTTTTTTGAAAGGAATTGGGACGACAAGAATCTCTGTAATGTATAATAGCACGCATTTCCAGAATTGAGCCTATGTTTAATTCATTTGCGCATCTCATTCCTATTTGTGATTAATGTTCCTAGGTATTTGAATTCAGCCACTTCCTCAAAATTTCCCTCATTTGTCATTAGCTGTCTTATAATGTATTTTTATGTGTGCCCATATATTTAGTTTTATTGGTATTTCCTTCCAGTCCCAATTTCTTAGTGTTACTTAATAGTGTGTGCGTGTTGGCCTTTAGTATCTCCTCGCTATCGGTCAATAGTAGGCCTACTACATCATCAGCATAAACTAATACCTTATTAATACCATTGAGTTGTAGGCCTTCTTCATCCTCTAAAGATTTGATGGCATGTTCTGGTACAAAATTAAATAGTAGAGGAGATAGTGCGTCTCCTTGCTTCAACCCATTGTGGATTTCAAAAGTATCCGAAAACTGTTTGCCTATACGCACCCTATTCTTTGTGCCATTTAGACACATTCGTATAAGTCTAACTTTTTAGGAATTCCGAACTCCAGCAGGATACTATATAACTTAATTGAATCATATGCCATTTTGAAGTCTACGTATATTTGATCTACAGTACCATTATATTCCCATTTATTTTGTAAAATCTGTCTTAAGCTAAAAATCTGATCTGTTGTAGACCTTTTTCTTCTAAATCCACATTGATGAATTCCTGGAATGCCATCGATATAAGGAGTGAGTCTGCTTACTAATTTATTTGTTAGAATTTTGTACGAAATTGAAAGTAATGAGATGCCCCTATAGTTGTTGCAATCAGTTTTATCTCCTTTACTATTCAATTTTGTAATACATCACGCTATAAAATCTTTAGAGGATCAAGAAGGCCTACAAGTATTAATAAGCTGTTAGTTTATGCTGATGATGTAGTATTATTATGCCATAGCAGGCGATACTACGGGACAACACGTACAGTCTATCGACTTACATTAAGGGAGAAATAAAACTACGTATCTTAGGTCTTATTCGGATATATAAATGCAGTTAGTACGAGCAGGAAGGTCTGATTCGGGTAAGATGAGGGAAGGAATAACTTTGATACGTTTATGAAAGTGTGCTACAGTTTCCAAAACAATTATCTACCATGAAGATGTTCGCTAGCTTGTATTAGAATACTTTCAAGATCCCCTTCTCACTTTGAAATTGATATCCGCAGAACAGATGTCATAATAATGTGTTTGTAAGGACATGGCGTTATGATGTCACGCTATATTTTTCTTGGGGCACATATAATTCTTTATGAAACTCCAGAAGAAACTGAGGTAAAGTTTATCATAAGTAATGCCACAAGTGATTTTCAAATTATCGATAAATTCACGACTCACGAAGTGAGGAGTGAATTTATCTAGAGAATTTGGAAATCAAGAGTGGCATTTGTTAGGACTATTTAACGAATAAAATTAAGCTGTTTACTCACAAATCTTTATTTAAATATAGTTATTTTAAAATATTTATATATTTAATGTAAACGGCGATGTTTGAAAACAAATGAGAAAGTATTGGTATGCTTCATTACCTTCCTTTGTTCATCACTGCAACCAGATCATAATATTATTTATTGTCAGAGGATCGCAATATTGTAAGAATGCACCCTAGTGGAGAAATTTATAACCAACATTATAGGTATTAATTCATTTGATGTGATGTTGTAAATATGTCAATTATATTTTTGTGCAACGTCATTTCCTGGAAAATAATTCGTTTAAGAAAGTGTAATCAGTGTTTTTTTTGTGGTATAATCAATTGTTACAAATGTTTTTTATATTATCTATCACATACGTTTTTTGCTGACATTCATGCACTATATATACAATCTGGTAGCCGTATTTCTTACGGGGGTCAGTCACTGAAAAATAATGCTATGACCTATTCAGAATGTTAAAAAAGGAGGTACTTTCTTTATTATGATAAACTTTAGTTGGTGAATTTTAGGCGAAACACGACTGTGATTGGTTGTAAATAAAAAATCATTGAAATGTGATTGGTCATTGACTCCCATTTGGGGCAACCTATTATACCTGTTTTTATTTTTTTATTTTTTTTATTTTCTGATGATTCTGGCCAGGATTTTAGAAAAAAATGAAATTATTGTATTGTCATGAGTCCTTTACAAATATACAAAGTTTCAAGATGATTCAATGTTTTTTAAGTGGATGAAAATCGTGTTCAAAGATTCCGTTACATACATACAGGTCCGTTACGTAGATAGATACAGGACAAGCTAATATAAAGCGTTTAAATATGAGCGGAGAAGGTGATTTTCACCGTTATCAGGAACAATTTTAAAAGCATTCCAAATACAAGTATTAATGTACTTGCAGAAAATTCAAGGAAAGTTTATTTATATAGTCATACGAACTCATCATTAAAGTGTATTTTACGTTTTTGTTGAACCTCTATTTTATGTTTTGATAGCGTGTTTTGTTAGAATATAAAAGTATTCGTTTTGTTGCCTAGTAACTACAAACTAAAACGTCACTGATTGTTATTATAGTGAATTTAGTGTATTTATCTATTTACGTTTACACAACATTGGTCGGGACTTACCCTCTTTTCGATAAGGGCTCAATGCAAAATCAGGCCAGCAACTAGATCTGAGAGTAGTTAGTTCAGAGCTACAAGAAACCATAAATGTAAACATAAATGTTCATACCAGCATTTTCTGTTTATATATAAACAATTTGAATGTGACTAAGTGTATTGACCAGCAAAGCAAGGAAGAAAAATACTGATATATGAGAACTAATGCGCTACTACTTTGTTTTAGTGTAACGTGAGCTACAGTAACATCACTCAATCGTAGCCCGAGCATGATAGACTAGGCATTCTAGAGAGAGAGAGTCAAAATGTTATGTGTTATCATGTTGCAAGTATCAAGATTGGTGGTCGCCACTTTCAACCACTGTTTTGAGTTGTAAATTGTTTAAGAGTGTAAATATAAAACGGCATACAGCAACATCCTCTATTTTTACAAATGATTCAGGATCTCGTGGAATCTGAAGTGGACATTTCTGATCGGAAACTACTCATAAGAACCCCATTTAGTTCTATTGGCCATATGTGACAAAGCGTACACTTTAAAGTGTTGTCTGTACAACGAAGAGAAACAAGATGAAGTGTTAAACTTATCAAGTTTCTAAACGAGTTTTCAGATGTTACAAACTGCCTTCAGATACAAATGAACCAGTTTTCTTCTTCTTTTAAATTGGGTCAAATGAACACTATAAATTATATAATTAAACCTAATAAACAAAAATACGTGTATCTGTGAATTTCCAAACAAAATAATAAAACAATTCAATTTTGAATGCAAGGAATTTAATAAAACTTTTAAAATTTAAAATTAGTACCTTATTCTCAGTCCTCCTCAACTGTCAGCATTTTAATTTATGTAGGCCTAAGTACCAAATTACAAATAGAAGGTGGAACATATTTTCGAAAGGCCTCTTATAAAAATTATAATGCTGATGGTTGAGGATTAGGTACTAATTTTATAGTTTTAAAGTTTTATATTTATAATGTATTTTTAAAAAGAATCTAATCTTAATTTATATGCGAAATGATAGAGTTGTGGTTATAACTCATTAGGCCTGCATGTTGTCATTAAGCCCCCCTTAATGAAGGGTGGAAATTTCTATTTTCTACATTGTTTGAGCTAGTGACTTGATTTTTTGTACAAACATTCACTGCATGATACATAATTATGTGTTTAAGTTTCATTCTTGTGAGACATTTATTTTATGAGTTATTAAATATATTTAAAAAATTGCATATATTTTAATTAAATGGGTTCCACAATTTTATAGTAAAATTGTCTGATTTTTTGCAAGACCCCTCAAATATTTAGAAAACAACATGCATTAGAATTCTTATAATGTGAATACAAAGGGAGAAAAATTGTACTTCATGCGTGGAATTACAAAAAAAAATAATTACATACATTTTATTTTTTATTTGTTAAAATACTACTTTAATCAGGAAACCCATGCACAACTTTGTTACTAATTGTTTTTAGGACATGCAGTAAAAATTTGAATATTCTAGGACAAAATTTGTGAATTACATTTAATTTTGAATGTACAAAAATGCAGTGAAAATAAAAGTGTGGAAAAAGAAGTTTAAAGATTTGAATGCAGTTTAAATACAAAATGTAACATACAGGCCTAATCAGCACTTAAGGGCACTTAGAAAGCGTTATAGGCCTCTGAAACTTTGCCAATATATACATTAGAGTACAGGATATTTTTTAGTACAAGAAACAAAAAAATGCCAATTTTGGTCTCAAATGGTCAATTTTTCACCCATCACCCCTCTTAAGATGTAGTTTTATGAACTGGGTGGTATTTTCAACAAATGCACTTACTTACAACACACTATCACATTTCATTCTGAATAAAGTATATTTTGCCAATCTTATTCAAACAAAAATTTAATTTGCATATAAATATGTCGGACCGCGACAAATACATCTCTTTAATACAATTTTCACCTATAAAGAAACTGACAAATATATTAATTATATATTTAAAATTATTTTATCTTCTAATTAACAAACTAGCACTATTAACGGATGTCCATGGCTGTGCGAACTCAAATACTCCATACATCCCTATTTATTTATAAACAGGTTTAAAATGTAATAAAGTCTTTACTTTTTTAAATCATGTTTGTACACAGTAAGTTTAAAATTATTTCAACTATAAAAATGTTTTTGTACCTTACAAAACAGTCTTCCTCAACTATAATAACGTCTGTTATAAATGTTGTCCCAATATCCTAGTAACAAATGAAATTGAAATTATCAAGGAAGCAGAAAATAAACATTTGATAAATGAGAACAAACCCAACAACCAAAGCCCTATGTATAAAATGTACAAATAGTTTAAAACAATACCATAAGAATTCCTGAGGATGAAGCATGTCTTCGAAAAGATTTGAATTTTAATATTGGGTCAAATTTACAACGTAAGTTATTACAGTTGAGGAAGACTGTTTTATAAGGTACAAAACATATAATTCAAACGTAATAAAGCATCTTTCTGTGCCCAAAGCGTTTTAAAAGTGTATCTTCTTTCTCCATTCTTCTCTATCTTCCCATTCCAATTCTTCTAGACCTGGCTCCTTCATAATTCTTTTTCCATCATACATCCATTTAAATCTAGATCGACCTCTCTTTCCTTTCCCAGATGGAATCCATTCCAAAAATTTTCTGGGCAACGTTGTCTCTGGCATTCTACGTATATAACCTTACCATTCTAGCTGTATAAAATATAATATTGAATTTTGAAATTTCTTCCCAATTCTTACCTAATACTTTCCTCATTTCCCTTACAATTCGCCTTCCTCAAACCATGGATACGTATTGTTATTCTCCTACCATAATTATTTTTCGTCTATTTATCGGGCGCTTTTCCCTCTGATTTTCCTATATTAAGTTTTCATGCCCTTATGTCATACTTACTTACTTACTCACTGGCACTATCGAACCCGTAGGTTCATGGCCGCGCGGACATAAGCTCTCCATACATCCCTATCCTGAGCCAATGCTTTCCAATCATTCCCTGTATAATCTACTTCCCTCAAATCATAGTTAATGTTATTCTCCCACCTCATTCTTGGTCTACCAACTGGGCGTTTTCCTTCTGGCTTTCCTACAAGAAGTTTCCACGCACGTCTTTCATTCCCCATACGTGCAACATGTCCTGCCCATCGCAGTCTACGAGACTTAACTGTTCTTATTATATCTGGCTTCCTATAAAGACCATGCAGTTCATTGTTATGTAGTCTTCTCCATTCACCTGTCTGTTCATCTCTCTTTGGTCCAAAAATTTTCCTAAGAGCTTTATTCTCAAATACTCGTAATCTCCTTTCCTCCCTTAAAGTAAGAGTCCATGTTTCACACCCATATAATATAACTGGTAGAATAATAGTTTTATATATTTATAGCTTAACATTTTTTGAAAGGAGTTGGGACATCAAAAGTCTCTGCAATGCATAATAGCATGCATTTTCAGAATTGAGCCTATGTTTAATTTCTTTGTGCATCTCATTCCTATTTGTGATTATTGTTCCTAGGTATTTGAATTCAGCCACTTCCTCAAACTTTCCCTCATTTGTCCTTAGCTGTCCATTTCCATTATATACTGAATTTCTACGTGTGACCATATATTTAGTTTGACTGATATTTATTTCCAGTCCTAATTTCTTAGTGTTACTCAATAGTGTGTGCGTGTTGGCCTTTAGTATCTCCTCGCTATCAGCTAGTAGTGCTACATCATCAGCATAAACTAACAGCTTATTAATACCATTCAGTTGTAAGCCTTCCTCATTCTCTAAAGATTTAATGGCATGCTCTGGTACAAAATTAAATAGTAGAGGAGATAGTGCATCTCCTTGCTTCAACCCATTCTGGATTTCAAAAGTGTCTGAAAACTGTTTGCCTACACGCCGCCCATCCCAGACAACGACATATAATTTTTATACCTTCTTTCATTCTCATTCGTATCATATGTGTCGCAAATCACAGTCAACAACAGGTATTTTTTCTATTTACATATTTGGTTCCCCACGAAGATGGTGTAGCTCGATGTTATGTTTGTTTTCTCTGTTCATCTGTCCGTTCGTCTCTCTTTTTCCCAGAATTTTATTCTCAAATCCCCTTAATATTTCCTCCTCTTTGATTACATAGGAGTGTAGATCAATCTTTCAAAGACAAAAAGCACTTTGAACATTATTTGAGGGACCATTATTGTCCAAATTATGTATTTTTTTCAGACACACCCGTTCTTTCTCTCTGGCGAATTCTCCTGAAAACTGTGAATATTACCACATGCAGTTTTGTTTATAAGTGGGCGTCATAACAAGTTACAATTTAAACTCCAGAGGAAGTGTCCACGATTATTATGGGCTTCATAATTAATTGCTGAAAAACGAAACTTTTTTTCGCAGTTTTTATTTTTTCACTAAAAAGTTATCTTTTTGAGTGCTATTACGAGTTTTTTCGTAAATTTTGTTACACAAAAAAAAACAACATATTTTTTTGCCTACGTTACATTTCAATGATTTTTCTCGTAATTATCACGTTGAAAAAGTGGCGAATTTAACTTTTCGAATAAATTAGGTTTTTTTTGCTAACTTTCCTAGTCTACTGAAGTTACCCAAATCCCCATGATACATCGCGATGGTGGGTGTGCACCGCACCGTTCCCACACTTACTGAAATTCCTTCCCCGATGGAGATTCGAACCATGGTATGTCCTGTAGCTCTGTGCCAAGGCTTGGTGCCTTAAACCACTCGGCTACGGCGCGGGACCATAATAGGCAAAAATACTTTGCCCTTTCGTAGAAATTTGAATTTAATTGTTTTTATGTGTCGTAATACTTCATCTTCTTCTTCACGGTTTAGGCTTATTTACTAGCCTGTTCCGGCTCCAAATTGCTGCTGTTTCCATCATCTTCTTCCTCGTGGTGAATAGCTGTATGCTGCTTTTGGTATTCTATTCTCAGTCATCCTTGCCAAGTGTTCTTTCCAGTTTGTTCTGTATTTCACTATTGTTGTGTTTAGTTCCTCTACTTTTAGTTGTTGTCTTATTTCTGTGTTATGTTTTTTGTCAGTTCTTTGATATCCTGCTATTGGTCTGAGGAATCTCATTTCAGCAGCTTGTATTCTGGCAGATTGTTCTGTTGTCACTGTCCATGTTTCGGATCCATAAGTAATAATAGGCACTGCCATTGTTTTGTTTAATTTCATTATAGAGTATTTCCTGGCTTTATTTTTCAAAGTTGTTTTTAGTGTTCCTGTTATATAATTAAACTTATTTAGTTTGTTATTTATATCTGTTTCCGCTGTGTATGGTATTTCACAACCTAGGAAGTTATATCTTACCACTTTTTCTATTGGTTTATTTTCTATATTATCTTTGTCCGAACTGGATGAGCGCCCTTGAAGGCCATTGTTTTTTATTTTTCTGATGATATTTCCATGTTGTATTTTTTTTGATGTTTCATTTAGTTTATATAGCATTCTTTGTAGTTCGTCCTCTGTTTTTGCTATTAAAATCTGGTCATCGTAATACATAATATAATATATAAACGCTTGTTAAAGAAAGCAATATTATTCATGAATGGTATTAAACAATAAAAAAAGCAAACAAAGCAATTAAATCAAGGAAGCAGTCTGCATTCCAACATAAACATAGGAGTTTGCAAAATAAATTCGCGTTTTAATGTTCATGTTATGTGCTATAACTGGCTCCAGCGAATTACAGTCATTTATCTTGTAAGGTAGCGGGCTGACATCTACTGGAATGCAAGTGAAACAGCTGCAGATTTATCGCATCTTAAATATAAGCAATAAACCTAATTTTACATTTCGAGCAATGAAACTTAACTCATTCGCCGAATTTTTTTTTCTCTACAAAATTACAAGAAACCGTGTCTTTTGTTGTGCCGGTCACATCACTTTCCCTTCCAAACATCCATCACTTGGAGCCTCCAGTTTCTCTCATTGTGTTATGAGCTCTTTCCCAGACTCTGTACTTGTTTTTACTGGCCCAGTAATTACTATACAATACGCGTATTCACCTTATAGTTCGACAAGGTGCTTTGGTGAAACTTCTAACTTCCTTCAAGTAGCACATTCTACTTTTGACCTTCAATTAAAATAGGTGTTCATTACCAAAGGGATCCCATGTTTACATGACCTTAACTTCCAAATTCAACAATATTTCTTTAATCGTACATTCTTGTGCTATATTAACACTTCAATCCCCTACTCCGGCCTATATTACTGTTAAATGATTCTCTTCAACGCTTCTTGGTCTTCCCAGATTCCGTCTTCCTGCTGCTTTGTAGTCATAGGCTTGTCTTGGAATGCGGAATGTTGACATCCTCAATAATGTGAATTTCATCTACTACTACTTTTACGATATATATTTTTTTTCATGGAAGGGAAATATGTTAAAATAGTTGCGAACATCTTTGTTTCTTATTTCATGTATATAAAGTATTAAGAATATCCGTTAACGGATATTAAAATTTTTCATTTCTGCTTACTATTTTATTTCAATATCCCTTTCGTAGTTTCCAAGTTTCACTCCCATATAACAGTGCTAAAACTGACATCCATCCATAGCAATTCTGCCCGAAGGCAGGTCCTTCGCTGCAATCATAGCATTTTCATGCTATGTTTGAAGCTTTACTAGGGAATTGTAGGTGTGGTAGCTTCCCGTTGTTTTCCACACCGGTGAAAGATGATGATGATGATGATGAAAACGATAAGGATGATGATGATGGCCATATGATGT